>OZ035880.1:122582420-123173420 GCA_964034835.1 Muscina levida
GACGGACATGGTTCAATCGCCTTAAAAAGTCCTACAATAAATTTCGTCTTATGATCTCCGCCTCCTTTAATGTATTACACTTTATTTTGTATCAAATAATATATATACCTTATCGTTATAGGTGAGGTTATAAAAAGTAACATAATAATAACTTAAAACTATGTATGATATGTGACAGATCCACTCCATAAGCTTATATGGACCAACAACCATAAACTGGGACCAAGAGTATTATTTTATACACCTCAGTGTAAAATTGTACAAGAATAAAGAGCAGTTAGGCTGTTATTCTTATTGTTGGGTGTGTTTGTATTATCTACTCTTTCGCTCTCACACATATTGGCCATCTCATTTTAGCAACAAGCCAACCATTAAATATGGTGGTGGTGGACCTTTCTGTGTAAAAACAACAAGAAATCATTAATGGTAGTGACAGGAAGACGACACGACGCAGCTATGGCTTCTCAGTTAGAATAGCGTGAAAACACACATAATGCGTGTGGGTTGGCCGAGTACTACATACACACATACTCGCATGTAGCAATAGGCTACCTAGCTACGGGTGGATGTGAATGCATGGACAGACGTTACTGCTCATGGATGTTGTATGTGCCGTATTGAAAACCAGTAAATCAAGTTTGGACGAAACTGAACATCAAACGGATATGTGTAACTGGTGGAAGAGAGAAAAATTATGCAGCAAAAACATGCTGGCTGGGAATGAGACGTTTTTGTACTTTGGTACTTTTTGTGGTACTAATGGGAATCTATCTATGACTTTTGTTTTTGAAAATATAAATGTCTGTAGTTTTCAGAGATTCAGAAATGGTTCCGCCCCCGTATCCACATTTACGAACTGAAGTTCCTGCTATTGATACAAATGAACAGAGGGTATCCCAATCTGATCTTCAGTTTCCTGTAGATTCAGACGAGTGTCAGTTATTTTCACATTCAGATTTAAACGACTTTACAATAAATTAGAATCTCCCCAAAGATATTGGCTTGTACCTTCCAGAGAAAATGTTTTTCTTCCATTCTATGTTAAAGATCAAGATTTGGTATACTGTAAAGATATTCCTGGCACATCATATTCGGTGTAACGAAGAAGGCTTTAAATAAAGACAACGAAGGCTTTAAATATCTATATTCAGTTTATGTATCGCTAACAGAAGTTATCAGCCTTGATATAAGATAATTGTTATCGCAAGAACAATTTTACCAGCTACTGAGTGATGTCGAGTTACAATTGTGGATATTTTTTTTTTTTTTGAGGAAATGGTGAAAAACTTAATGGGGAACACTAAAAGCTTCGACTATGAAGAAATTCATTTGACACAAAAAAATTTAACTCATTAAGGTAGAAGTGTTAAACCCCTAGTATCTTAAGACCAAATTCATTTCAGGACTTTTTAAGATGATTGAACCATGTCCGTCCGTCTAACTAGCTGTCCAGCTAGCCACTGATCCTTATGAAGATTTTCTAAAATGAAGTTATGGGATTGTAAATTGGCTGAATAGCTCAACCAAGGTACCATAAGACCTTTCATACAAAATGAATTATTACAAGGATTCTATTTATCCTATAACTACCAAACAGACAACTGAAGGATAATTAAAAATTGGGCAGTTTATCTATTCTGCTATACGAGTGGAAGGCACAATCTCAGAAAACCGAATACCTTCACCCTCAAATTATTACATACATATTAGAGTATCCAAATAATCGGATTTAGGTTTTGTTCGATTAAAAAATTAATCGATTTTGGGATTTTTAATTTGGTCGATTAATCGATTAAGGTTTTTAAATTGCTCGAATAATTCGATTAATCGAATAAGTCGAATAACTCGAATAAATTCTGTATATCTGTATTCTTTACGTGAAAAAAAAAACAAACAAATTTAATGTAGGCGTTAAATTTTATTAATAAAAAACATAAAAATAATATTAAAACATAAAAACAAACGTTAAATAATAAGTCATGTGAATTTAAAAACGTTTAATAAAAATAATAATTAATTAGGTACATACAAAATTAGATCTATTTTATTTTAAAAGTTTTTAGTCACATCTTTTAAAATAATCTTTTAAAAATAATATGCAATTAAGATGTTTGACTTTTGGTCGATTTTTTTGTTACGTTTTAATGAAGCTTGACTTTGAAAACACCCTTTCACTTTAAGTAGATGTTGGTGAAACTGAAAGAATTGCATTGACAAGTTTTTCTAGTTTTTCTGATTTTTTTTTTGTTTTATCTAGATACAGAAAATCATCAATTATATTACAGTTTACATTCGATTTTTTTAAATTTTGAATACTTTTTTTAGTATCGTTCAATTTCAGTAAATGATTAGTTTCATTGATATCAATTATATCCTCTTACTCTTCCAACACAATATCATCATCTGTTACATTTATATTACATTTATATAAAAAAGAAGAATTTATTTAAAAATAATTTAAATCGATTAATCGGTTTAAATTGATCGATTATTCGTTAATCGAAATTTACTATTTTTTCTTAATCGAAAAATTATTCGAAAAAAAATCTTCGATTAATCGAACAACGATACTCTAATACATATCTTTTTTGCAAATCCACTGAATACAGCCAGGAATAAATATGGACTATATAAGACGAGACCATCTGGTACCTCCCATACAATATGTCCTATTTTGGTGAAATTAATATTTCTCCCTCAAATTCCAAACGGACAATTAGAAAATATTTATATATAGTCCGTTTAACTATCTTGTTATAGGGATAGAAGGCAGAATCTCAGAAAACCGAAACATTAGCCATACCCCTTCTAGTACCTCCCAGACAAATGACCGAATGCCTCTTCAAAGTATTACAGACGTTTCTGTTTGCAAATCCACTGAATACAGCCATATTATGCGAAAAATATACGCTTATGACTCTAGAATAAATATGGACTATATAAGCCGAGCCCAGCTGGTACCTTCCTTCCTAATTTGGTAAAATTAATATTTCTCCCTCAAATTCCAAACAGACAACTAGAGAATATTTATATATGGTCCGTTTAACTATCTTGTTATACGCGGAGAAAGCAGAATCTCAGAAAATCGAAGCATTTGCCATACCCCTTCTAGTACCTCCCAGACAAATGACCGAATGTGGCCTCAAAGTATTACAGACGTTTCTGTTGGCAAATCCACTAAATACAGCCATGTTATGAAAACATGACTCAGGAATGAATAAGAACTATATAGGCCAGGTGCTTCTGATACCTCGCATACAAAATGACCTATATTGAGAAAATTAAAATTTATCCCATAAATTCTAATTAGACAACTGGATGGTATTTCAAAATATGATCAGTTAAAATACCTTGCAATACGAGAGGAAGGCAGAATCTCAGAATTCGTCTTTAAAGTATTACTTACGTATCTTTTTTAGAAGGCCACTGAATGCAGCCATGTTATGCGTAAGATGTACGCTTATGATATTTTGACTCTGGAGTGAAAATGGACTAACCTAAATTTGGAAAGTTTATATATTTTCGACAATTTCAGAACAGAAAACTTTAGGATATTGCAAATTGGTCCGTTTAATTTTCTTGTAATATTAGTCAGAATCCCAAAAAACCTCAAATTAGACACACACTTTCCGATACCTCCAATACAAATGACCGATATCTCACTTATAGTTCAACATGCATATATTTTTTGTATATTCACTGAATTTAGTCTAAGGTAAAAGCTTACCAAGGTAAAAGTTTACCGAACGGCAACCGGCCTCAACTGGGGAATTAACACCTAAAAGTTAACTGATGGAAATAATTATAACAGAGGCACTTAGATCTACTCCAACTAAGGCCCTGTTTCCGATCATGAACTGATTACGAAAAAATATCAGCGAACAACGCAATGAGACTCCACGAGAGCAAGGATACACTGGATACAATGGTCATGCATAAATTTTGGACTTGATTAACGTGAGGAGTCATACAGATTATACTGAAACCAGAACCTGTTTTCAATCTGGATTTTTTTTAAAGAACATCCCGGATAGATTCTGTTATGATGATAATGACATTGCACTTTGAAGAGGATGTCACCCTATTTTTATGGACGGATCGAAATTAAGAGAAAGAATTAGCTGTTGTTTCTCTTCGGAGGAGTAAGTATGTGAATATTGCCGCCCAAACTCCCACGATACTGAATCTTCCCTACGGCTATTATAATGGCCGCTACTTCGGCCTGTACTATATGACAGTGATACGGTCGCTTAAAAAATAGTTCGCGACGTAAAGTCGCAAAGGGTGTAAGTCCAAAATTAAAAATTTTACAGGAGGGACAAAAAACTTTACTTTTTTCTTTAACGACTTACTTTTCCAAAACTTTAAATGCAATTATGAGTATAAAAGGTGACAATGCAAATATTTTTAGTGTTTTTTTCAA
Source organism: Muscina levida (assembly GCA_964034835.1). NCBI lineage: Eukaryota > Metazoa > Arthropoda > Insecta > Diptera > Muscidae > Muscina > Muscina levida. The sequence goes on from OZ035880.1 coordinate 122,586,844, forward strand.
GCAAGATGCGTTTTTAATTTATATTGCGTTCTAAGTAGACTTACAACCTTTACGACTTAAGGTCGCGAACTATTTTTTAGGCTACCGTATCACTGTAATATATTTCAGACCGAAGTAGAAGCTATTATAATAGCCGTAGGGAAGATTCAGTATCGTGGGAGTTTGGGCGGCAATATTCATATACTTACTAAGAGTAAAGAGGTTATCAGATCCCTGGAAAACGTGTACAGCACTTCGAGAATGCCAGTCGTCTCTGGTTCACAAATGGACCTACAGTAGGACCCAATCGTCTGGACATACGATCGAAATTCGTATCTTTCGGAGGGTTAACGCTCCCCAAGCATGCAAATAATATATAATACATAAGTAATTTCATTCAAAAATCGGTCAATTTCAGTAACTCAACGGTTCGAGTATTCGAGCAAGCAAACAATCAAAGATCCCCTTTGTCTCATACCCACGATGCAAAGGGAAACTATTTTATTTCATGCATTTAGTGTTCGTACAAATCTAACAAACTATTTGTGTACCATTTGTTATTTTGTCATCCCTGACAGATGGAATTAACCGCCGACATACATACCTTATGGTAACAAATCGCATAGAGTAAATGTGCGCTGAGCTGAGTCGTTACGACCCTACATTCAACAGTGAGCTACGGACAGTGAGTGAGCGAGCGAGTATCTTTGCGAATGCGTATGAATCGAACAGGTCCGCCAGCCTGAGTTTTTCTGACGTTTGGCCATAACAAAAGAACGTCTCGTCACGAACGGTACGGACGGATTGTTTGATTGACTTCAAGCGTTTTGTATTGTATTGATTTGCATTTAACTTATTACAACGCGTGTTGTGCACAGAAATGAAGAGCGGAAACTTTGATAGCTTCTAAGCCAATCTTAAGAAATCGTGGAACGTTTTTATTTTGCTCCCCACAGTTGCCGATCCCCAACGAAACCCGGGAAATGTTACGTTAGCTTATTTAAGAGAAGTTTGTGAAAACATGTTGAGAATATGAATACAAAACAAAATTAAATAAATTTATATTAAACAACAGAAAAAATATACATATATGTTCAAAATAAAAACGCAAATTATTATTGTGTAATAAGAAAACAACCAAAATACCTCCTACAGTGATAGTGTTAAATCTGATAAATAAATAAAAAAAAAAAAAAAAAATATAGAAAAATAAAAACAAAAGTGCTGGCATAAAGAGTTTATACAATTTCAAGGTTATATTTGAAAAAAAGTAAAGTGAATACAAAAAGATCATCAAAAGAGTCGATAAAAATATCAGTGAATAAAAATAAGCAAAAGAAAACAAAATTTTTCAAATATAGTTAGATTTGAAAGCTAAAAAAATTACTGTCAGAATTTACCCAAAACCTTAAGAAACATGAGCTCATTTATAATGGGTTACCATCCGCATGCACCCCATCATGTTCAGAGTTCTATGGGAATGAATAATGGATTGGATCCTAAATTTCCACCCGTAGCCGATGATTATCATCAATACAACAGTCACTATTCCATGACAGCTTCAACGGGTCATATGGTTCCTGGCAACGGTGGCGGTATGTGTGGAATACCGCCTTCCCATCCTCATGCCACCCACCCGGCGGATATGGTCAGCGATTATATGGCGGCGGCGGCTCATCATCATAGTGCCGCTGGCACTGGCGGTCTCCCGCATCATCCTCACTCACATACACACACAAATAGTGCACTATCTGGTCATCACCATCAGAGTTCAAGTTATTCCAATTATGCAGCAACTACACCCACCCATCATCCGCATCCCCATCATAGTCATCATCAGAATCTAGGCTACTACGGCCATCATGCAGCAGCGGCGGCGGCTGCTGCTGTTGGAGTCCATCATACGTCCGATTATGCTCTATCAGCTGGAGCTCTACATTCCGATCCGTCGGCAACTTCTCTAGGTTCTTCAAACATCTACGCTCCAGCGCTGACATCCCCAAGCGGTGGCAATGGCTCCACACCGATTACCTCAAGTGGCTATTATAATAGTTACTACGGTACAAACGGCAGTGTGGGCAGTACCCATTCGCAGGGACATTCACCACATTCTCAGATGATGGATATGCCTCTGCAATGTTCATCTGCCGAACCTCCAACGAATACCGCATTGGGATTACAAGAGTTGGGTAAGTTTTGAAAAGTACACCATGTGACGAACGACGCCAATTGTAATCGTAGAGATATCTATATGAAATTGAGGTAGCCATTTCACTTTGAAAAATCTCCATTTTAGCAGTTTCAAAGCATATATATATTATATATATATTTGATTCGAATCGCGAAATAGCAAAGCAAGCCGGGACAGCTAAAGCTATAAAGAGAAATATATATATATCATTGTTTGAGGAAATAATTAGACAATTAGAATGTACAGTAAGATTAATAACAGAATTTCCGAAACCAGTTTTTTTTTGGTCTCTGGTCTAGAACTGTAGTCAAAAATTGCATCTCCGCCGATTCACTTTTAAATATTGTTCTAAGATTTTCCACATAGAATATGCAAGAAGATAATATATAAGGAATACAAAATTTTCGAAATATTCCAAATAATAGGATATGGGAGAGCATCTCACATTAGATTGGTTAACGCGCTTCTATTTTGGCATACGTTTTAACGACTGATCCGAACGTCAACTGTTGCAGAAGCTTTTACTAGAAGTGCCGATTGACTCGACTACTGCGAAATTATATAGCTTTTTATATCTAGAAAATTACCATTTTCTACCATGCATGGCTTTAGACAAGGCGATAGTTTGGCATGCGATATCGTTAACATCATAATTTCGATAATCATGCGAAAGGCTGTAATAAACAGATCTTGTATTTTTTTGAATAAAAGTCACATGCTGCTCTCTAATGCCGATGATATACATTGATATCACTGAGCGAGATCTGCGGTATGTTACTGCGGCCAGCTCAAGATTTGAGAATCAGTCGGCACAAGTGGGTGATAAATGAGTATGAAACCAAGTAATTAATTTCAATAAACAAAGAGCATTCTCGTTTAGGAATCTGCGTGAATTTTGGCAACTATAACTTTCAATTGGTAGATGATTTTATCTACCATGGCTCCACCGTAAACCAATATAATAATTTTAGCCTGGAAATCAGGAGACGAGTGTTGATCGATTTAATGACAAAACCCTCAAAAAGTTCCAATTCTACCAGACCTGTCTTGCTTTACAGCACAGAATTCTGCGTAATGACACTAGCGGATCAATCTATTTTAACAGTCTTTGAGAGTAATACTTCGCAACATATTTGGACCCATCATTGTGAACGGCGGTCTTTATGAGCTGTATAACGGTGACATGACATGAACGTTGTCAAGCACATTAAAATAGACCGAATGCCCTGACACGTAGTGCTAATGGATGAAAAGTCCGAAAAGTTTTTGGCAATAAACTCGATGGACGGCGTTGGAAGGAGCGACCAAAACTTTGCGGGATGGACCAGATAAAACGAGCTTAAATTGTTGTCCCAAATTATCTATGGGGCGCAAAGACCGAAGCGCTTTGAATTCTTTTCTACGTGCAGTTACAGATAGAAGAATTTATGTTGCTTTTTCCAAACAAGAAAAATATGTTTCCTATTTCTAGTTTCTCTAAACAAGGTGAACAATTTAATGAAATTGTATTATTGCTTTCCCCTTCTCCCTGAGACACTGCGACGTTTCATAGATATACCAATCTTCTCACCAAATTAAGACCGATAAAGATATACCGTAGTGTAAACAGTAGAAAATTCCGCAAAAAAATAATTATCTTATATTTATATTTCACCGTCGGCAAATCGTTAGACACTGAACCATTTTTTAAATGATCAGCGTCGAATCCTGAGACGATTTAAATATGTCCGTCTGTCCGTAGTTTAAGGGCCATCGAGCTGAAAATTGATATGCAATATATAGTGTTTTTTAATTTCTGTTTAATATTGAAAGAAAAGTAGAACAAGCTAATATTATGCCGGTTAGCTTGCAGTCATGTCAAATCATATTGATCGTCTCTATGTTGCAGCCCGCAACTTTCGTGTAGACGTGTCTTAGCAAAAGTATCTCAAAAAGCTGAAGTTCAGATTCGTCCTCAAGCTGCAGGTAACGCCATTTTAAAATATATGCTTGTTTACTTACCCAAATGAGAGAAATTCATTAATATCTAATTAATGGGACAAAAGGGCAATATGTTTTTTAGTCAGTTGTTTTTTTTTCCATTAAAAAAAGAACAGGGTCTTGGTGGTTTTGGAGGAATCGTGGAAAAAAGAGGCATTGTAGTTAATGTAATTATTTCAATTAATAACACTGCGCGACAAAATCTGGCAAATCGAATTTATATAAGGTATCATTATCAATTCTATATATTTCGGACATGATGAATTTAATGGCGTACGTAATTTGTTGATGTGTGGTACTATATATATAGAATTGACGGTAAAACCTCATGTAATGTTTTTTACTGTCACTCAGTGTAATCTACAGACTTTGAATTTGAAATAAAAATCGAACTAGCAATAAACAACAGTTTAATATGTACCAGGCTACTCCCATGACCCATGTTCATTTGTGAAAGCAAATTATTTCGAATTTGGACTTGGTCCTAAATTGATTCAAAAAGATGTTTCGTAGTGTAACATTTTAATAATGGTTGGTTCCTCACTGAAATCACGGAGTAAAAAACGAAAAATCCTTTTATCTTAAAAAAAAGGTTCAGCTAGGATTTTGATTCAATGGGTTATTAAATGTACAATCGACCCCTCACAAAACTCCATTAATCGCTTTTGTAGCTATTTTAGGTCAACCTTTTTGTCATCCAGGCAAGGTGTGAGGAAAATATAAAATTTTTGGGAAAAATAAAAATAAAAGACTCAGTTTTTTTACCAGAAAGCTTAATTTAGTGCAGAAAACTTAAATTTGGACAGAAGTGTCTTAAACTTGAAGTTCGTATTGTTGAAGTAGCACGATATATTATTTCTATGATTTGATGGCGGAATCATGGGGCAAAGAACATCACTTAAAAAAAAGCGAAACGGAGTAAAAAAACGAAAAATCCTTTTATCTTAAAAAAAGGATCAGCTAGGATTTTGATTCAAGTGGATTTTTAATGTACAATTGACCCCTAACCAAATCCCATTTACCGTTTTCGTTCCATATTAGGTCAACCCATTCGTCATTCAGGCGAGGTGTGCTCATTGTTCGTTCCAAACATACACATACATATGCTGTAAAAATTTTAAGAAGGGGTCGACGATCAATGAAATATATACGTCTGTATCAGAGCCCAAGCTCAGGTCATCAGAAACAGAAATATATCTATCAGTAACCGCACGTTACTATCACCGCTCATTTGCACTCCGTAGATAGTACGTCTCACAAACTGTAGATAATAGCACTTACAGGTCAGGTCCATCCCAAAAAGTTATTGTGGCCCTCCCTTCTTGTTTATTGCCGAAGATTTTTTAGCTAGAGCTTTTTCATTTATTCGTATAATAAACGCGCTTGACTACGTAGATGTCGTTATACAACTCGCGGTTTATTCGACAACGGTGCTCGCCGTTGACGATGATAGGTCCAAATATTTAACGAAGTACTTTTCTCTCGAAGAATCCCCGCATAGCTTGATCCGCTTGTGTCGTTACCCAGGATTCTGTGCCGTAGAACAAGACAGGCAGGATTAACGTCTTGTGGAGTTCGATCTTTGCTCGACGAGAGAGGGCTTTGTCATTAAATCGGTTGCTTAGACCACAGCAGCAGCAATTTGCGGTCATAACTGGTATCTTTATTTCCAGGTTGACATTATTATTTTTGCTTACGGCGGAGTCAAAGTTATAGTATTCAACGTTCTCGATGAAACCCAAACGAGTAAACTCTTTGTTTGTTGAAAAAATAACTTGGTTTTGTACTAATTTATCACCAGACCCACTTATGCTGACAGCATTTCAATGCTTGAAAAGGCCGCAGTAACATCCCGCAGCCATCGGCGTGTGACTTTTATTAAAAGATAATACCTGTCGGGTTTACTGCAGCCTTTCGCATGCTTATGTCCATGATGATATTAAAAAGATCCCATGACGCCCCGCTTGGTAGAAAATGGCACTGCCAGTTTTCTGCCTATTTTCATTGAAGACTTCGTGTCAGTCTATGTCATATCGCAAAGTCGTATCAGCTTCGCGGGGGATATCAAACTCAGCTATAGCATCTAATAGTTTCTGTCGTATCGGACTTGCAGGTAGTAGGTGTCGATCTGCATTTTTTTGGGTTTCTTTCGAATTTGTCGTAGGATGAATATCTGGTCGAACGTTTACCAGGTCTACAACCACACTGATAACCTCCAATCAGGTTCGCTATGATGGGCTTTAGTCTACCACATAACACACTAGACAGGACATGGTATGTAATGGGTTAAAGGGTGATCCCGCGATAGTTGGTGCACACACGGGCATGCATTCCTTTAGCCAAATCGTGTTTATGAGCTGGTGCTTGCAGGTTGCCGCCGGCTTTACGAAGCTCTGCTGACAGTTCATTGGCTTCCGCTGCTTAACTGTTTGTAAACCTTGCAATTGCCGTGCTGATCTAGCTTTGGCTTGGTGGTGGATAATGTAAACCTTCGTCGATGATTGGCGTAATTTTGTCACATATGCTGCCTTGGCATACGAGCAGAGCACAACTGTGATCACTCCCTATTTTCAGCACACTCTGCCTGTCCGTGACCAGATAGCTGTTCTAAAACTTTTTTTTTCTTAACGTTTGGTAGAAGTACAGGGTTTCAACTCTATCCCTGTAACTATATCCTCATACTACGGATAAAAGAGTATAAATCATTTGATACCATCCAAAAGTGTAACACATAGAAGAAGTCACTTTAAACCAAAGGTTTCTTTAAACCAAATCCTTTTCATGACTTTTAAATGCCGTTCGATCCATGTCCGTCTGTCTGTTTGTCCGGCTAGCGCGCACCATAACTTTCGATAGACGTTACCAATTGTTTTAAAATTTAGCATGGGTTAAAATTTTTCTGAAAATTCTTATGTGATTGCATTTGGGCCATGTACCATTGCGCTTACTTTATTAATTGAGTAATAATATTAAGTAGGTGCAGTTTGTTGTGAGTATAAAAACGCTAGAAGCTATTCCATACCTCATTAATGGGGATTCAAGGGAAACAAGTTTTTAAGGGTGAGAGTATTCATCAGTCAGTTCATCTAAATGACATTTCTGTTCTGGTTTTCGGTATCATGTATCTTGTTTTCCTCCAAAGACTCTATTTGTCCCTCCGTCACCGCATGTGTTGCCATTGGCTGCGGTTTTGCCTTGTATGCAGCATCCTTTTCCTCTGACATCACGCGACATTCCTCTTCGTAGTAGGTTTTGTATGAATTCGGAATATGCTTCCACTTTGTTTTGGGAACATCCGAATTGGGGGGGTTTGTTTGAAGTGCTTGAGAGAATTGGTCGGAGTAGGCATTGACTACATCGGTGGTATGCACCTGTGTGATCTCTAGTTTCCTTAGAGTTTCGGTACGTGGTCATATATTTCCTCCAGGCGCTCATAGAATGCATCTTTAATGTCCTCGTCCTTGTCTTCCGTCGGGGCGTGTACACAAATTAGCGTAATGTAACAATATTTCGCATTTATGGGGATAGTGGCTATTCCGTTACTTATAGAGTTAAATCTCGAGACTAAATGTCGAAGACTTTTGTAGATTATGAATTCACATCCAAAGTCGTGTCTTTCTACATGGTAGCTGTAAAATATGTCGCAGTTCTTTTGTCATGTGTATTCCTGTCGTGTCTACAGCATTGCCTGTATGGCGGTGATGTCAGCCTTGTATTTGTCGAGCACATTCGCCAATAGACGTTGACATGAGTCTTGTAAAAACACATCAATTGTCTGACGTTTAGAATGGCCATTAATATGTAGTTGCAGTTCAATTGGTAAAAAAATATAATGGGCGTTAACTGATTGAATGCACCAATCTGACAAAATAAAAATCGTTAATGGGAATGGGACCGACCGCAGAATATTGGTTAGAACACGCGACTATCATTCGAGAGAACAGGGTCGATTAATAGAAATTCAAAAATGTTTTTTGAATATCAAATATTCCATTTGAAATTCAAAACACGTCAATAGATGTCCAAAAATTCCATTTGAAATTCAAAAATATCAATTCAAATCAATTTTTTCATTTAAAATTTGAATTTAAAATTTTATTTGAATTTTCATTTAAAATTTGAATAATGTTGAAAAGAAAATCAAAACTCGTCAATTGAAATTCAAAACACATCAAATGATATTCAAAATTTATCAATTGAAATTCAAAACTCTTCATTTGATATCTTAAAAACTCTTTCAACCGATGAGCTTTGAATTTCAATTGAAAAGTTTTGAATATCAATTGATGTCTTTTGAATTTCAATTGACGAGTTTTGCATACCAATTGATGTGTTTTAAATTTCGAATGAAAAAATTCAACCGATGAGCTTTGAATTTCAATTGAAAAGTTTTGAATATCAATTGATGTCTTTTGAATTTCAATTGACGAGTTTTGCATACCAATTCATGTGTTTTAAATTTCGAATGAAAAAATTCAACCGATGAGCTTTGAATTTCAATTGAAAAGTTTTGAATATCAATTGATGTATTTTGAATTTCAATTGACGAGTTTTGCATACCAATTCATGTGTTTTAAATTTCGAACGAAAAAATTGAAATTTTAATTGATATTTTTTGAATTTTAAATGGATTTTTTGAATATCTATTGACGAGATTTGAATTTCAAATGGAATGTTTGAATTTCAACTGATTTTCTTTGAATTTTAATTAAAAATTTTGTAGTAGAAACTTATCAAGCAGCTGACGTTCAAATACCTCTATTAATTGATAATTCACAATAACGCGAGAAGCTACCACATATTTCATTCATGGTGTGTAAAGGGAAGTGACACTTTTTTTAACGTTGAAAAAGAAGTATTTTTCTAGCGAATTTTGACTCTTAATATAGCTGCAAGTTTTTTTTTATTAGGGATACTGATAACCTCAGTAGGTTTGCCACTAACCGATGCAATTAACTAAAACGCTGATACGTTTTTAGAGTTCAACAGTATTATCTATTTGGCATTAATACTCAACAAAGGGTTCGGATGGATATTAAAAATACACAATTATGTTTTAACCAGTTTCTAAAAATTGTATCATGATAGGGAAAATAACAATTAATTTTATATAATTTTCCATTTAAATGCTTCATTTCAGGTTTAAAACTGGAGAAAAGAATCGAGGAAGCTGTACCCGCTGGACAACAATTGCAGGAATTGGGTATGAGATTACGCTGCGAAGATGATGGCTCAGATAATGTACGATTTATGACCATTGGTTACACTTTGAATTAGGTGATAATCTTTTTATTTTATACTCTTACAGGATGATATGCTAGAGGAGGATCGTTTAATGTTAGATCGTTCACCTGACGAATTAGGTTCGAATGGACTCGACGACGATTTGGGGGATTCGGATAGTGACGATGAACTAATGCTTGCGGAATCTACCGATGGTGAAAGAATTATCTATCCATGGATGAAGAAAATTCATGTAGCGGGTGTTGGTAAGTGTTTGTATTAAAATAGTATTGCTATGAAAATAGAATGTTCACAAAGTATTCTGTCGAAATAATTAATGTTGAGTAGAGAAACGGTGACATAGAGTACGTTCTCGCTGCATTAGAGACAACTAAACATATCATCATCATTAATCATATAACTGAGCGGTATGTTGGCGAACAACAAACATGTGTTAAAATGTCTTCCAAAAATATTATGACTACAACAATGTAAAAAAAAAGTTCAAAGTACTGTCATAAATGTCTCTATTAATGAAAACATAACTCAATCAATACTTTTCACTTTTTTTTGAAAAGACACAAAAAAAATGACATCAGAAAATTGTCAAACTAATTATGACAATTCTTATCACCTTCCGATGAATTCCCAAAAGTACTCAACGAAATTGAACACCTCTCCCCTTTTACCCTAAAGACACCAAACGAATGGCCTCGCCGGCTAATTGTCGGTAGCAATCACGGACTAACAAAGCGTGTAATAACAACACACGACAGCCATACAGTCAAATAAACAAACGACATCTGACAAGTGGGACCACACGCCATTCGATACCAACAACAGCACAGCCGCTGAGATAGTAATCTCCTCTTGACTGTGATACAACTTTACCTAGATGGCCAGAGAAGGCAAAGAAAGTATCTACTGACAATATTTCAGTGTTAAAAATTATTGAACATTCCTCCAGAGTCAAGAAGCCGGGGGTAAATCAGTCATTATCATACCGGTGATGCGTTAATCAAGTCCCATGCACTTCACTCTAAAGTTGTTAGTGAGCATTTGACTGAGCGAGTGACTGACTTGGCCGGACTCGATGGTTCGTGTGTGCGCCCATGATAAATGTCACAACATTAACATCGAATGACACGGCTCATCCGTCACTCGGTCGGCGTCATCAATGTGAAATTTAGATTTTTTTTTCGTATTCAAGTTGTTCATTTGGAGACGGTGTGACATGAGGGCCATAGCAAACTGTTGTCAAGTTGGTTGGGATGTTGAAGTATTTTCATATGATTGAGAGACTCGTCGCCCAAATCTACTAGGAACTCACATTGCTAACGCTTTATTTTAATATCGTCATTAGTTACAGTATATTTTCTTGTAAAGATATAATAAATCTATAGGGTGTTAAGGTATTAAAAAACGTTTAACTCCAATCATTATACATTTACCGAAATATGATATAGTAATGATAAGCATACGTTTTTCTAAAAACAGGTAGATATGCAATGGGGTTATAGTTTATGCTTCAACTTACTGGTGACCTTGAATGAGTTAGGAAGCCATTGAAAGTTCAAATACATTATTGGGGGAGCAGTTTGATTGATTTTTTAATAAATGGGAATGGACAAACAGCTAAAATTAGCACAACTTGTGATAGCTCTCGCGTTGTTGTCAATTAACACGCTTTTTTATTTTAGATTCACAACTAACGGCACCTACTTGTTTATCGACGATAGCGAACGTTACTGTTTGAAAAGCTTTTACTAGACATGCCGATTGACTCGACACTTATACTGCGAAGTTGCTGACGACAACATCGAGGTGGCCGGCAATGAATGAAAAATTTATTTTTTTATTTTTAAGATGACTGGAGGAGTTGAACCTGGGATCTTCCGCATGGTAGTCGTGTGTTCTACGGCCCATGTTAGTAAATAAAAAAACTACAATTTAAATTTTAAAAAATAGTTGTTTACATATTTTTTTAAATCTATCTTACATACTTACACTGCTTCTTTGCAATCGTATTGTGATTATATACCGCATGTAGAATAGTTTTATATGCGCTTCGATCATCTATGCTTCTCTCCAGTGCGTCACACCAAGTACTGTAAGGTGTTCAAGTTCTGCTGGTGTTTCCAACGGTGTTTTGGTCACCCTCTTCTGAACCGTTCTTTGAGTTCCTTCTCGAAGACTTTTCGAGTTGCAGCATTTTCGTTCATGCGTACACATGATTAAGGCAACGCAGCATATGTACCTTAATGCGTCTGCCACTTCAATGTCGGTATACAACTCGTACACTGTCGTCGATACTCTCCGTTAACGATGATGGGGGCTCATATAATTTTCGGAGAATTTTCCTCGAAATGCTGCCACAACCAATTCATCCACTTGTACCATAGCCCAGGGTTCTGAACGATACATCAAGACAATTATCTGGTGCAGTTGGATTTTCCTTCGTCGAAAGAGGACTCTGTCATTAAAAGCTTGCTTAGTCCGTAGTAGAATTTATTAGCAAGCAGGATTCTTCTCAGGATTTCGAGGCTGACATTATTTGCTTTGTTAATGGTGGAGCCTATGTAGATAAAATTATCTACCACCTCGAAATTATAGTTGGCAACGTTCACGCAGTATATTCTTTGTTCGTTGAAACTAATAATTTCGTTTTGTTCTCGTTCGCCATTAGACCCATTTTCGCTGATTCCTTCTGTATACCTGAGAAGACTGCAGTCATCACTTCCCGCATGCCCAGTTTTCGACCGATGATGTCTACGTCATCAGCGTACGCAAGTAGCATGTGGTTTTTGTTGAATATCGTACCACTCGTGTTTACTGCAGCTTTACTCATTATCATCTCCATCACTATGTCGCCTTGTCTTCTGGTACGAAATGGCTCCGTAAGGTCCTGCCAATCATCACTGAAGAGTCATTCCGCAAAGGCATATCAGCTTCGCTGTGATACCAAACTCTGCCATGGCTTCGTGTAATTTCTGCCGTATCGAGCAATCGATGCCAGCTTTTTAGTCGACAAAAAGATGGTACATGCCTATCTGTTTATCATTCGTCTTATCCAGAATTTGCAGAAGATTGAATACCTACCAGGTCTAAAGCCATACTGATAAGTCTCGATCAGGTGGGATAACACTGGATTTAGTCTTTCACTTACCTTAGTCGCTAGGATCTAATATGCGATGGGTAAAAGGCTGATCCTGTAGTAGTTGGAGCGCACACTTGGATCACATTTTCACTACAGGACATAATACGTTTTAATTCCAATCATCGGGCATGCATACGTTAATCCAAAACGTGTGTATGAGCTAGTGCATGCTCGTTATCAGCTCATTGCCACCGGACTTGAAGAGTTCTGCCGGAGTTCTCCGGTGACTCCGGTTGCTTTATTGCTTTTGAACCGCAATGTTTCTCTTCTTATCAAGGTTTGGCTTGGTGGTGGGCAATCTAAACTGTCACCGACAATTGGAGTAATACCTTCACGTGTGCTGCCTTCTAGAACCCGCAATTGGTGGAAGTATTCTCTCCATATTTGCAGCACACTCTGCATATGCGTTACCAGATTTCCACCCATGTTCTTACAGGAGGGGAGCCCATTTCCGTAGTCTTTTGCATTTACTTTCTGGTACAATTTTCGGGCCTCACCTCTATCCCTGTATCGCTCCATATCCTCATTCTCCCGTTTCTTCATTTGACGTTTGTTTTTTTCTTAAAAAGCTGTCTCGCCTGTTTTACTGTTTCCTTGTGCCGTTTCCTTACATCTTGAGTTACAATAAGTTGTAGCGTTGCCCTGTAAACGGCATCCTGCTCCTCAGACGCTATGTGACATTCTTTATCGTACTACTATTCGTCTGAGTGCCGTTTTTCATATCCAAGCACTGTTATTGTGGTGGTAGTCATGGAATTCGAAATATGCTGCCACTTTGTATCGGGAACATCAGAAAAAGAGGCGCTGTGTCGTAGTAGTTGGGAGAGCCGATTGGAGTAGGCAGTGGCTATCTCTAGGGTTTGCAGCTTCGCGATGTATAGCTTTCTTTGTGATTGGTTACGTGCGTTTTTCGCTCTGCACGTGCACGTCCTTTATACTAGATGTTTGCCTTTCATCGATTACCACATGATCAATTTGATTTTTGGTGTTTTGATCGGTTGATAGCGAAGTTGCCTTGTGGATATCTTTGTTCTTGAATCTGGTTCCACTCACTACAATGTTCCTTGCCGTTGCGAAGGTAACCAGCCTAAACATGTTGTCGGACATGTCGGAATGTAGGCTGAATATACCGATCAATGGACGAAGAACAACTTATATTCCGATTTTTGCATTAAAATCTAAAAAGAAAATTTTAGACAGCGTCCGTATGTGATGGCGGTGATGTGAGCCTTTTACTTTTTGACGACATTCGGCTATCGGGCAGTGTCACCTTCTTTTTAATATCCTTAATATAACCGGGGTTCTCGACACTTGGAGTGTTCCGTGTTTTACTTTATTTTCATAGCTAGTATAGGACCTGAAGGCCGGTGAAACATCAAGATTCATAGTTCACTATCTGCCGTTGTCTATGTGCCACCACGTTGAGGTTGTGAGTTGGCTTGAGATTCAAGTTTCACTTTATATCCCCAACAGCACTCAACGATTTTATACAGCAATAGATTTTATAATATCTAATAAATAAAAGCAGATATCTGGTAATATTCACATATGTAAATATATATTCATTGCCTTTCAGATAAAACATAACATTAAAGAAAACGTAGTAACGTTCGTACTTTGTTGCTTTATATGATCGGTAATATAAATATTTATTGGTAACGTCATATACCACATGCAACTTTGTATAGATTATAGACCTTGAAAACCAACTGATCATAAGCGTAGTTTGCTAGAAAACTTTGCCGTTTCGGACGGATATGGTTTATACCAATCATAAAAATATTAAAATATTTGTACAAACTGTTTGCTTGTAATTTTTTTTGCTCTGCATTTCATATAGTGTAATATTTGTAAAGAGAAAAATTGCAAATGTGAATCTGGTAGTTAAAACGTTGTACATTGTTTATTATTGCTACTAATAAAAATTACATGTAGTGATCATTTAACACACAAACCTTAAATATTCGATGCTATTTTCACTAGCACATTGTATTGCGGAACAAAATAATAGAAGCTATGTACTACAAAGAATTTTGTCTTTATGTTTATAATTTTATAGAATACATCATTAAAAGTAAGATAACGAACAATATTGGTCAATTGAACAAATGAAAAAAAAATAAGAACATAATTTCAACGGATGTAAAATTTATTTTGCTATTAGACCAGTTAACAGCTTTCACCGAGACACCCTAAAAAAAAGCTACATTTCCTTATTTCATACTAATTAACTATATGCCTAACATGAAGCCAACATATATTTTCACTATCCACGTACAACATAGACACTTGATAACAAAGCGGCACTTAAGCTACTGAAAAGGTTGCCCTGAACTGACCTACAACATCTTAGCCACCCAAAGCAGCATGACACTTGTTTGTTTTGTGTTGTTTTTTTCTATGTTGCACATATCACAACATCCATCAACATATGTCACATGTATGATTGTTCATGAAGACACATTGACCGCCAATTTGTAGTAACGAAATTATAAATGTTTTACAATATGCCCACCGGGAATACACAAGTTTACAAGCTGACATAAAGATTTAAATATTACCAATGTATTTTCCCATAATGCTATTTTACCTTTTTTTCACAGCAAACAAATCAATCAAATTAACATAAATCTATAAATGACGCTTTCGTTTTTTCACTGCTTCAAAAACTAATTCGCAGTGTGCATGAGATGGGATGGATGGTAACTGATGCTTAAATAGCTACCTCACCCTTTCAATAAATACTCAGACGGACATACAAACGCACATTTAACCAAGTCCACTAAAAAGCCATTTAAAACCAATTAATCAAATGTTCGTCCAGAGCCAGAAAGAAACGTTATCATATCCAAAGGAACGACGAACCTGTGTCACACCATCACATTTAGTTCATTCTATGTAGTAACTACTTGGTTAGTTGGATTGTTAAATGGTTTCTCACAAATAGAGGCGTCATGGGTTGATTTCTCTGCGACCAGTGTTCATTTAACTAGTCCACTAACAAACAATTCATTTGCTTAATGGTTTGATGAACATGCGACCAAATGCACTCGTCACTTGTAACTTGTCCAAATGCGATATGAAATGACAACTCGTATTCACTTCATATGACCACACCAATGATCACTCCTCAAAATGTTTGATTACTATAATTAGTGTGCCTGTGCTTGTGGTAGTTGTTGTTGCTGCTGCCGGTTCCATACTGGGGGCAGTATGTCATTGAATAATTGCGTGTTGACTTACATCGTACAACAAATGTGAGGTTATATTGTGTATTAATAAATATTTTACCTGTTTTGTTTACACTTAGCAGCACATGCCAATAATTACTATTTGTTGGCTAATTTATCAGTTAATTACTATAAGCAATTGGTAGGGAAGATGTTTTATTTGTATGTAGCTTAACACAAAAAAAAAGAGAAAGAGAAAGAAAAAGATTGTTGGATCTCAAAATATATGTGGGGAGAAATTGTTAAACTTTATCCTTTCATGAAATAGGAGAGCATCAGAGGAATTAATATAAAGCACACTTATGTAGTTGAAAACTGATTTCAAAGTTTGGAAATTAAATGAAATTTTATTATTACTCCCCAAATATTACTGCGTTATAAACAACAAATATTACTTACTTATATTCTTAAGTGGCCCATTACGACTTACGAACGTGATTCATAAATTTGAGGCCTGAAGTATTAAAGAATTCCACACGCTTCGGTCTTTTGCGTGCATTCTCCAGTAAGTCATACCAGCTGGTGTCACGTCGCTAACCACTTTGTCCTTCCAACAAAGTTTGGGTCTCCCTGGTCTGCGCCGTCCTTCAGGTTCGCCTTCCAACACCTTCCTCGCTGGAGCATTTACATCCATTCTGGCAACATGTCCCAGCCATCGTAGTCTTTGCATTCTAAATATGGTAAAGCTCATACAGCTCATGGTTCATCCGATGGCGAAACTCGCCGTCGACACATATAGGTCCATAAATTTTTCGGAGTACTTTTCTCTCGAATACTCCCAGGCTTTGTACGCCCGTTGTCATCAGCACCCTCGATTCGGCGGCATTCAACAGAACGGCTAAAATTAGAACCTGGTATAGCTGTTTCTTAGTATTCCGAGATAAGGTGGTGTTACTAAAGTGCTGCCGAAGTCCGAAAAAGCATCTATTAGCGAGCACTATTCTCCGCTTGATTTCTAGGCTGACATTATTTTTCTTATTGACGGAAGATCCGAGGTAGGTAAATTCACCTACTACCTGAAAACAATAATGGTCAACGTTCACAGTGCGTCCCCGTCGAGAGAACTCTTTGTTTTTCGAAATCATTATTTTTGCTGACTCCTTTTCTAGTGATGAAAAAATTGCAGTAACATCCCGCTGATTTCGGCCAATGATGTCTATATCATCGGCATAGCCTAGTGGCATGTGGCTCTTCTGGAATATAGACAGACATTTTGACACCAGCCATTTTCATCACCTTCTCCATAACTGTATTACATAGAATACAAGACAAGCTATCACCCTGCCTGAGGCCTCTTTCCGTGTTGAATGGTTCAAATTGATGCTTATCAATCTTAACTGAGGATTTGGTGTTTTCCAAGGTACATCTGCAAATTCGAACCAGAAAAGAGGTGTCGTTCTGCTTTTCGTGAGTTTTTTTTACCAGGTCTAAAGCTGTACTGATAAAGTCCAATTAGTTATTATACAATTGGCTTTAGACGTTTACACAATACGCTCGAGAGGACATTGTACGCAATTGGTAATTGGCTTATTCCATTGTAGTTCTTACATTCTCTACGATATCCTTTCTTGTATATGGGACGTAACAGACTGAGTCCCCAATCCCAGGACATATTTTTCTCTAGCCAGATGTTCTCCACGAGCTGATACATGCTCTTAATAAGCTGCTCCCCGCCTGCCTTAAATAATTTAGCAGGAATGCCATTGGCTCCAGCCACTTTGGCGGGATATTCCTACACGTATCTCGCTCTGGACAGTTAATACTATCGCCATGGATTGGAACGAGGTATTCTGGAGTGGTGTCCGTATCCAGTAAATTTCTGAAATGATCTCTCCATATCTTCAGAATGTTATCCGGGACCGTCACTAGCTGGTCATCGCTGTCGTTGCAGGGGGGCAACCCTGTTCTACGCATTCTCGCATTAACTCTCTGGTATAAATTTCGGACTTTCCCTCTATATCGGAGCAACTCTGTGCTCTCATCCTGTCTTTTCTTCAGCTCCTTTTTTCCGTCCAATAAGACGATTCTCGTTTCCCTATGCCGTTCACAAACATCTCGCGTTGCCATTGGCTTGAGCTTCCCCCAGTATGCAGCATCCGTCTCTCTCGTGGTATTGTGACATTCATCATCGTACCAGGCATCTTCTTGAGACGGCTTTAAACCCGAGTACGCTTCTCGCAGTCCGTTTTATGGATTCGGCTCTATCTTGCCACAACGATGTAACATTATCAGGGGTTGGAGCATTCCGTATCAGTTGAGTTAGGTTGTTGGAGTAGGCGTCCGCTACCTCTGTGGTCCGCAGTTTTGATTTGATTGATTTTTATATTATAATTTACTTTACTATGGTGAGAGAGAAAAGAGAGCAACTCACTAACTCAATCTCATATTATGGTTGTATTGAGTTGCCGGTCGCTGCTTTAGATCAGCAAGCTTATCAGGAAGGTCTGAACGACATTCAGTCACGGCGGACATAAGCCCTTTAGCTATGAATACAGTTCTCGGTGACCATCCTCCCGAAATAGCATCGGAAGAAACCAGTCTGCTACGAAGTACAAACCCGGTTCTGGCACTGCTGCAATCCGACTGGTACAGTACGCTTAATTCTAACTGGGCTCGAATTGATTCAAACATTTCATTGTCCAGCCAAATTTATTCCATAAATGAAGTAGCGTCTATGTCGGAGCATGTCAAAATATTTGGTTGAGCAAATATAAATTTTTTTGCACCACTGAAATTGTTTTGGCACAACCGTTCATATAAGACGGTAACTTTGAAACCAAATCTAAATATTATTTAACCCAATCATATCAGATTAGTTACATAACCTAAAACCCCCAACCTTGAGGTCAAATATTGGTATTTTTATGTTATTACAAAAACCAGACATTTCAGATTCAAAAACATCAAATAGACATAGTCTGATCACAAACTCAAAACATTTTGTTTTTGGTGTGCCTGTATGCAGGCTCCGTTTTTCATGCTCAGCTACACAATAAAAAATTATGTGTATGACCATGAAGTATGTCCTTCTATTCAAAGCAAATTCGTACTTCGAAATGTAGTATAGTTTTTGTGCTTGTATATATTCCATCAGTTCCAACATGCAAGTTGCTTACTTTTGTAACGTCAAATGCCACAACTTACGTATATATTACAATCATACACGGTTAGGGGATGTAGAACAGTAGTAAACATCCTACAAAGTAAACATTATGACTATAGTACACAGCTCACATGAGCTTTGTGTCAAGTTGCAAATATCATGCACACAGTCGTGTGTAAAAAAAATGAGAGCATGTATGTTAAGATTCACTTTGTATTTGTGCGGATATATATGTTTACGTTTGTTGTGCACCTAAAACGTGTCTGGATAACACGATGATTGTCATAATGCAGTTTACGACGTCTTAAGATGTTACAACATGGGAATTACAGAAGCATGGCATGTTCTTACTTTACTTTTAGAAAAATACTGTGCAGAATTTGTAACAAATATCTAAGGAACTTTAAACTTTACACATAAACCAAATTTATGAAAATACATGTAATGTTTTTCTACTGCGTTCAAAACTGATTACTCACATCCAGTCATATCTATGAACGTGTGTTTAGCCTTCGAATTTGAACCAAATGAATATCGAACAAAACAAAAAACTGAATTCAATGGCAAGTCCCCCTAGTAGGTTTTAGAGTACCAAAGGCAAGGACCATAATACAACAGCATCGCTGTTCAGCAGCAGCAGCAGTTCACTGATGTTTGATGACTTGGCAATATAATTCATCAATTGCTGTTTTTAGGCGAACAACATCAACAACGGCAATGCCCACCAACAACCACATTATCAGCAGCGGCAGCAGCAACAGTAACAACATTTACAATCGCAATAAAACAACATCATACTGATGGTGCAAAAAATCTTAATATCAAGTGAAAAAAAAATACAGTATTGAATTCAATTCCAACACCCATACCAGCTTCCATCCAGGCAAATCTACAGCATTGGCTAGTACATGCACGAACAATCGAGGCAAGTAGACAACAAAGAATACAGATACACCGACATAGCCCCATAGACACAAAAACATATTGTAACTTACCAGGGCTCTCGGGCCGTACAACTATCGCAGCAACAACACTCAACACTGACGACAATGACTTGTTGAAAATTAAGAAGTTTGCAGTTTATGACAGATGAGCCCATCCATGTTCAGACATCAGTTAAATACTACAACGAGTGAGAGCTATAATAATAACGCTTAAAGTAAGCCCTCTCTGGGCTTATGCGAAGGCAAAAGTGTGTTGGCGTTTAAGCAAACATATAATTTCATCAACAACCGAACAGCATAATTGATTAATTCATTAGCAAGCTGTGTATGCAACATTCCAAAGAGATACTGTGTGTGTGCGCAAAACTTTCCTTATTAAACCAATCAAAAAAGGATTCAGCACCGCACTCCGTATTTCTGATATGGTTGTTCCCCTTCTACGTTTTTCATGGTTCTCCCTCTCCATCTGTAGTGAATGCCATAAATGGTAAACGTAATTAGCACCTTAACGTTTATACACCCATAACATTTACAATAGGGCACAGTGGAGCTAACATGCAACAAAATGCATAATAAAATGTTGCTTTAGAGTCTTCCGATTGCAAAAATATACGAAATTATTTTTTTACTATTATTCATTTATATTCATCAAATTATGAATTACATCAAAAATTATCCATCGATGATCTTAGGAAAGGACTCATTTTATTCATAACAGATCTTACTTACTTAAGTGGCTTATTACAACTTACCAACGTTCTTACTTACCAGATCGTGGCACTTGGTCCTTCCAACGAAGCCTTGGTCTTCCTGCTCAGCGATGCCTTTAAACACTTTTCTCGCTGGACCTTTTACATTCATCATAGTCATTGATTTCTGACTCCTTTAGCTACGTCGATGTCATGGTAAAGCTTATACAGCTCATGGTCGCCGTTAACACAGATAGGTGCATATATTTTCCGAAGTACGTACCTTTCGAATACTTCCAGGTTTTATATCTCCATTGTCGTAAGCACTCACGATTCGGCAGTGTACAACAAAACAGGTAAAATTAGAACCTGGTATAGTTGCTTCTTAGTATTCCGATATAAGGTGATGTTACTTAAGTTGCAGCAGCATCTATTGACGAGCACTATTCTCCGTTTGTCTTGGCCACCAATATTTTTCTTGTTGACGGAATATCCTAAGTAGGTAAATTCATCTACAACCTCAAAACATTAATTTCCAAAGTTTACGGTGAGTCCCCATCGAAGGGAGAATCCCTGGTTCGTCGAAATCGTTATTTTTGTCTTATCTTCTTTTACTGCTGAATCCATCTTTTTCAGCGATGAGCAAATAGGAGTAACATCCCGCAAATTTCGACAAATGATGTATATATCATTGGCATAGGCTAGTGACATGTGGCTCTTATTATCTTATTTAAAGCACTATTATCTTATAGGATTGCGGGAAATATATACATATATATCTGTGGCTCTTATGGAATATGGTGCCAGACATGTTGACACTCGCCTTTCTCATCACCTTCTCCATTATGATATTAAATAGTGTGCAGGACAAACTTTCAATCTGCCTGAAAACACTTTCCGGATTGAATAGTTCAGAGAGATCCTTAGCAAACTTTACGGAGAATATAGTGTTATCTAAGGTACATTTGCAAAGGTGTATTAACTTTACAAGAATACTAAACTCAGACAAGGCTTTATAGAGTCTGTTCCTTATTGAAGAGTCGAAGGCTTCTTTGTAGTCGACAAAAGAGGTTGTAGGTGTCGATCTGCTGTTCATGACATTTTATTCCAGGATTTGTCGTAATAAGAATATTTGATCCGTTGTAGGTTTGTCACGTCTAAAGCCACACTGAAAAAGGTCGAAAGGACCTTGTGCGCAATTGGATATAGTGTTCTCTAAGGTATATCTGTAAATGCGTTTTAAATTTGCTGGAATACCAAACTCAAACATGGCTGCGAAAAGTCGATTCCTTATTGAAGACTTACAGGAAACTTTGAAGACGACAAGTAGGTGATAGGTGTCGCTATGTGATTATTTGGTCAGTCGTAGATTTACAAGGTCTAAAGTCCACCGGTAGGATCCCATTATTATTTCTACAATTGGCTGTAGATGTTCACACAATATACTCGAAAGGACCTTGTACGCAATTGGTAATAGGCTTACACTCTTACACTCACTACGATCTACTGTCTTGTATATGGGACATAATAGACTGAGTCTCCAATGCCCGGACATGCTCTCCTTTAGCCAGATGTTCTCCATTAGCTGATGTATGCTCGTATCCAGCTCCTCCCCACCTGCCTTGAACAATTCGGCCGGAAGACCATCGGGACTAGCCGCTTTGTTATTTTAAAGGCGGGATATTACCTCACGTATCTCGCTCTGACTCGGGGGTGGACAGTTAATACCATCGTCATGGATTGGTACGGGGTCTTCTGGTGTGGTTTTCGTATCCTGGAAATTGCCAAAATAGTCTCTCCATATCTACAGTACTTTATCCAGGTTCGTCACCATCGCTTTCCTTGCAAGAGGACAGCCCTGTTCCACGCATTCTCGACTTTACTTCCTGGTATTATTTTCGGGCTTCCCCACTGCTTCGAAGGTACTCAGTGTACTCATCCTATCTCAGATTTCTCCCTTTTTTTGTCTCTTCACCCTGTGCGTTCACGAACAGCTCAAAGTGCCATTGGCTGCAGTTGCGCCATGTATGCAGCATCCGTCTCTCTCGTGTCATTTCGACATTCATCATAATACCAGGCATCATCTTGAGACGACTTTGAGTACCCAAGTACGCTTCTCGCAGTCCGTTCTATGCAGTCTTAAAAACTTAATTTCCCTTTACATCCCATGAATGAGGTTTGCGATAGCTTCTCGCAATGTTGTGAATTAACACGCTTTCTATTTTTAGATTCACAATTAACAGCACCTACTTTTTATCGAAGAATGCGAAGAAAACGTCATTGTTTGAGAAGCTGTTTACTAGACATGAATTGATGAATTGATTGAATTGACACTTATACTGCGAAGTTACTGTCGACAACATCGAGGAGCCGGCAATGAAAGATTTTTTTTATATGACTGGAGTCAGTTTCGGCGTCGGAGGATGGGCACATATAAGTGTTATGTGGAAAAACTTTGTCTTGACTCTTATGTTTGTACTGTAAGACTAGGTGTCGCAATCTATTGCCAACAACAAATCCACATCCAAACTCGTAGCTACTATAGTAGATTCGCACGTCTTCATGTGCGAGCACCCACGTCTTGGTCACCCGATTTCCTATAAAAGTAAGTAAAGTAACTAAAGGGAGGGCGAACCGAGAAAATGTCTGGTTCTTGTGTTAAATGACCATCTAAATCCGAATATCACCATTTTCTCCATCACATCCCAATTTATCTCGGGACGCCCCCATTTTGTAATTGTTCGATAACACTGGTCCTCATGAAGACGTGCGAGCACCCACGGCTCGCCCAACCGATTTTCTGTAAAGCAGTTTGTATTGTATTTTTGAGGAGTTCCGCCAGTTGGTTGGAAACATCTGGTCTATACAGTGTTCTATTAGTGTTCGTTTGCAGATGTCGTCAACATCTTGTGGGTCCGTTTTGTTATTTTATAACTTATTTTCATTGCAATAGTTTAAACGCCGATGGCAACGCAATGCGCTCACCAACGAACTTACGTACTTGGTTTCTGAGTTGCGCCTCTCATAATAAGCTGTGCTCTGATGGGAGTCAAAGCAACCTTTCCAGGCATTGCCATGTGGAGGTACTCCTCCCACAGTATTAGAGGAATACGAATCATTCTGAGTGTTCTTGAAATGTAACTGACAAGGACCATCCTTGGTTTGCTAAGTTAAACCGATTAGAACCTTTTCCTTGCTCATACTTCCGACGTAGCATCGGAGTACGATGTATTGGGAATACCGATGTCTTTTTTGGTGTAGCATAGTGTTATCTATAAAAGTGGGGGTATCCTCATTAATTTTATATTTTTATATGGCGCCCACCAAACCTACTGTGTATAAAATAAATCGACTGTACTGTTGGTTATAGTTGCTATAATTTGCAAAGTTCAAAGTAATGTACAAATTTGGCAATTTTTCTACAATTGCTATTATACTTCAAATTGCTCTACTGTTTCATATAGAATTGTACTGCATGGCGCTTTTGTTATATTTCATGTATACACCAACGAAAGCTGCTCCGTGATGTTTATTCAGGGATTGGTCCCGACCATACACAAACTCATTCTGCGGTTATTCAGCATTTTTTCCATGTTGGTATTGCTGCTAATTAAAATTGCTATTGTTAAAGGATTCCAGCAGAGAATGCGCAATCTTACACGAAGTAGCAGATGGTTGGCAAAAAAACAACAAAAATAAAAATGAAAGCGAAAAGAGAATATCTGTTAATAATAAAATTATAAACATTTTGATACGAATGTATATCGTATACGTATATATTTTTTTATAACACCCAGACAATGTTCTTTGTGCTCAGCAAACAAGTAGCACATTCAACGAATATTTTTTTTTATTTGTTTATTATAGTACGAGTATCTCTTTTTATTATTATGATTATTTTTTTTCTAAAAGTTCATCAATTGTATGAAGAAAATTCAAGGTCGTTGCGTATCAAAAGAAATCGTAAGCAAATATTTTATTACAGTATCTATAATATTAAATCGTATACATTCGAAATCGTGAGTTTCATATTTCAACTACTGTACCTAATTGTGCTCATTGAATCGCTGATCATGGTGTTCTATTCTATTTAAGAGATTGCGTTGCATTTTAAGAATTTGTGTTAGCTTTGTTAAAGTTTCTACAAAGTGAACCCTGTTGGCCATGAGTTATTGAGTAAAACATTGAATAGGACAAGAACCTAAGTAGTGATGCCATCGCGCTGTGTTGTTTATCGTTTGATATTCAGGAAGATATTATACATTAATTAACTGCACTTTTGTGGTTGTAGCTTTTAATTAAGATTCTATTTCTTAAAATGTTTTAATTAAAAATGGAAAATAATAATTAAAGTTTTGACTTTAATATTCCTATGACTTGTTAATACAAATGCTTTTACTTGTAGATTTGTTAGCAAACTCACAATCAAAAAAAAGAAAGAAAGAAATATAAAGGAATTAACCTATGTATAAAATTTTGGCGTTACTGATCAACATACTGGTCACTGCCCAGACCACACGATTTTACCTAGAACCACGAAAAAATGGGGTGTACATTCTCTTTACAGAATAGGCAGTCGCTAAGAAGGGATTTGTCGAAATTCGGACGTTTTTAGGGGTAAAAATGGCCAAGTGGAGCCTCTAGGATGCATGGAATTAAGGGAGCTTAAGCAAAACTAAAAACTAAGAACTTAATATAGTCAAAGTGAACGAACTCAAAAATTGGTTAGTTGTACAAATTGTAAATCTAGTTGCATAAATAGTGCCTAAGTATTTTATATGTTTTTGCAGCTTTCACAAGTTCCTGTGTAATGTGCTGAATGTAAAATGACCTCCTGAATCTGAAAATCTCCATTATTTGCAACTGAAAGTAAGGAAAGTTAATAAAAGGAAGGCGTCCCGAGAAAATGTCTGATTCTTGAGTAAAATTACCTCCTGAATCCGAGTATCACTTGATTTTCTCCAGCAAACCACTCCCCCCCACACTTTACCACGGGATGATTCCTTTTTAAACTATTCTACAAAAAAAAATGAAGTGTGAGCCCCAACAATATTTCGAATTCGAATATCATAAAATTTTAACCCGTCACCCGTTATTTTTAGGGACGCCCCTAACTTATTGGTATAATTTACTTACTTACTTAGCTTTCACTTCTTTGCAATCCTATTGGATTATATACCGCACGTAGAAAAATATTATAAGCGCTTCGATCTTCTGCGCTTCTTCTCCAGTTAGTCACACCAAGTTGTACAAGGTTGGTCGTTCTCTTCTGCGTCGTCCATCGAGTTCATTGTCGAAGACTTTTTGAGTTGGAGCATTTTCGTCCATGCGTACAACATGTCATAGCCAACGCAACCACTGCATCTTAATGCGTCTGACCACGTCAATGTCAGTGTACAGCTTATGATTCATACGACGCCGATACTCTCTGTTAACGATGATGGGCCCATATATTTTACGGAGTAACCCAGGATTCTGAACCATACATCAAGACAGGATGAACCAGTATCTGGTATAGCTGGATTTTTGTTTGCCGAGAGAGGGCTCTGTTATAAAACCGCTTGCTTAGTCCATAGTAGCATTTATTAGCTAGCAGGATTTTTCTCTGGATCTTGAGGCTGACATTATTTCTTTTGTTGATGGCGGAGTCTAGGTAGATAAAATTATTTACCACCTCGAAATTAAATTTGCAGTTTCGCAACCAAGTAGATTCTTTGTTCGATAAAACTAATAACTTCGTTTGTCCTCGTTCACCGTTAGGCCCATTTTTGTGATTCCTTCTGTATACCTGAAAAGGCTGCAGTCACATCCCGCAGTTTTCGACCGATGATGTCTACGTCATCATGTTTTGTTGAATATCGTGCCACTCGTGTTTACTGCAGCTTTTCTCATTATCATCTCCGTCACTATGTTGAAGAGATCACACGATAGGCCGTCGCCTTGTTTAAGGCCTCGTCTGGTATAGAATGGCTCTATAAGGTCCTTGACGATCTTCACTGAAGACTTCGTGTCAGTCAGCGTTATTCCGCAAAGTCGTATCAGCTTCTCTGGTATACCAAACTCAGCCCTGGCTTCGAGTAATTTCTGCCGTATCGGGCGGTCGAAGGCAGCATTATAGTCGATGAAAAGATGGTACGTGTCGATCTGCTTCTCTTGGGTCTTTTCCAGGATTTGCTGAAGTGTGAATATCTGGTCAGTTTGTTGATTTACAAGGTCTAAAGCCACACTGATAAGGCCCGTTGGATAGCACTGGCTTTAGTCTTTCACATAAAACACTCGACAGGACCTTATATGTGATGGGTAAAAGACTGATCCCGCGGTATTTAGAACACACACGTGGATAAGCTTTTTTCATACTATATGCAATAATACATGCACTCGTTAAGCCAAACCGTGCGTAGTAGCTGGTGCATGCTCGTTATCAGCTGCTCGCCACCGGACTTGAAGAGCTCTGCCAGAAGTCCGTCAGCACCGGTTGCTTTATTATTTTTCAGCCGCGATATTGCTCTCTTTACCTCGGCTTGACTTGGTGGTGGGCAATCTAAGCCGTCGTCGACAATTGGCGTGATACCTTTACGTGCGCTTTTGGAACCAGCAGTTGCTGGAAGTGGTCTCCCCATATATGCAGCCCATTCTGCGTATCTGTAACCAGAATCCCATCCCTGTCCTTACAGGAGGGGAGCCCATTACCGTAAAATGTTTGGTCCTCACCTCTATCCCTGAATTGCTCTATATCCTCGTTCTGCCGTTCCTTCATCTGACATTTTATTTTCGCTTAAATAGCTGTCTCGCCTGTTTTATTGTGACCTTGTGCCGTTCCATAACAGCACGGATTACAATTGGTAGCAGCGTCGCCCGATAAGCAGCATTCTGTTCCTCAGACGCTATGCGACATTCTTCATCATACCAGGATTCGTCTGAGTGACGTTTTTTATATCTTAGGACGGTTGTTGCGGCGGTTGCCATGGAATGCGCAATATGCTGCCACTGTGTATCGGGAACGTCAGATGTATAGGCGTTGTGTCATAGAAGTTGGGAGAGCTGGTTGGTGTAGGCAGTTGCCATCCCTGGGGTTTGCAGCTTCGCAATATTCAGCTTTCTTTGTGTTTGGTTTCGTGCGTTTTTCGCTCTGCTCAATCTAGTGCGCACCTTGGCTGCAGCCAAGTAATGATCCGTGCAAATGTTAGCATTTCCGAGAAAAATGTGGATATTCAGATTCAGGAGGTCATTTTACATAAGATTCATAATTACATAATTTACATAATTTTGTTACTAACATTTACAAGATAATTTGTCTGATGAAACTTAAATATAGTACAGTTTTGATTATAAATTTTTCAAAATACGTCTTTTGTATGGAATGTACTAGATGGGGCGGGGATATTCTGCCTATTAACAGTCCCATAAAAACTTTCATAAGGATCAGTCAGCCAGTCTAAAGAGCAAGGCTACATGACTCATTTAACTCTTTCCTCTCCTTGGTGGGTTTTGACTTATTTGGTCCTAGATTGTATGTCTAATAAAGAGCTGCATTGGTACATTCATTTGCCTCGCCACATACTGTACTCAAGAATGATATACAAATATTATGGTATAACGCACAATGAATTAAGAGTTCAGTTGTTTTTGAATGCACCCATTGTGAGTGTTTCAAACATTCACTGAAAAATTAATGAATTTGAATGAATGTGGTCTTGACTATGAATGAATGAGTTTTAAAGAGAGGACAAAGAATTAAGAGAAAATATTTGGGGTACATACTGCACTCAGTGTGTGTGTTGCGCAGTAGCAGAACAATGTTTACATTGTGTTACGCTCAATTAACAAAATTGAAGTAATTAACAACAACACCAAAACAATGCTTCTTCTTCAACTCTTTGATTTTAGTATAGGATGAGAAAGTTGCGTCCCTCGGAAAACATGAATAACTTAACTATTTGTTAACTGATTTTTACAAACAAATATGCGTTTAACTCGTGATAGTGTGCACTTTCTGAATAAAATAGTAAACATTAGTCAAACTTAAAAAATAGTGAAAAAGTCACTGTTGCACTGTGTAATTTGCATGAATTTTTTTTATGCCATACATTTTTTTTTTTTCTTTGTTTGTATTCTGTTGAAAAATAATTTTAATGTATGTATTAGGGTGAGTCTTAAAAAATGTTTTTGGAATTTTTCATGGGCCAAGTTAAAATTTTATTAAGACGTACAAAAAAACTCTATGTGAATTTTTTTAATTTTTTTCTTAAAGGTTTAGGGGTCGCTACCGGGGTTCGAAATTCAAAATTTTACCGTCATCCTGAGGGATAAGCAGAATAACTCGAGTAAACCTTAACTGATCTTTATGAAAATTTTTCAGTATTAATATTTTCTATAACGAAGTTATGGAATTGTAAATGGGCGGAATTGCCCCACCCCTTCTGGTACCTTCCATACAAAATTAACTATTTTTTGATAATTATTATTTCTCCCATAACTTTCAAACGGGCAGATGGATGGCATTTAAACTTGGTCAGTTTAATAACCTTGTAGTAACAGATAAACCCTCGGAAAATCAAAACCTTTGTCACACCCCTTCTGGTACCTCCCATACAAATGACCGAATTAACCCCTACATTTTTACCTACATATCTTTTTAGTAAAAATACTGAATTCAATAAAATTTTGTGTGAGATGAACACATGCCAAAATTTGACTCGTGAGTGACTATGGACTATATAGGCCAACCCCTTCTGGTACCTCCCATACAAAATTACCTATTTTTAACCAAATTATTTTTTACCAATAATATCCAAACGGACAGCTGGATGGCATTTAAACTTGGCCAGTTTAATAACCTTGTAATAACAGATAAACC
Source organism: Muscina levida (assembly GCA_964034835.1). Classification (NCBI taxonomy): domain Eukaryota; kingdom Metazoa; phylum Arthropoda; class Insecta; order Diptera; family Muscidae; genus Muscina; species Muscina levida. The sequence goes on from OZ035880.1 coordinate 122,616,197, forward strand.
CCCAGAAAATCGAAACCTTTCCCACACCCCTTCTGGTACCTCCCATACAAATGACCGAATTCACCCTCATAGTTTTACATATTTATGCTAATTATTTGACAGAAAATTTTTATTTTTTTCATAGGTTAACTTAAAAGTTTTAAACGTAGAAGTCATATAATATGATTTATGCATTGCATTTCGGGAATATCAACCGGTCCTGTAATATTACTTTTTAAGAGGTTTAAAAATGCCTGGACAAAAGTTGATCATTCCAATTTTAAACCTGGCATATCGGATGATCTCATATTAAGACAAGTAAAGAATTCTGCGAATGCTATTTGTTTGGCCGAAAATCAGCTTAAAGAGTTTCAGCCACGAGAGGACTACAAAGAGCTACTTAAGCTGACAATAATATTCTGCGGGATGTTCCAAAAACACAAATATTCTTCAGAGCACCAGCAGGTCTTCACCGTGCTAGATGGAAGGCTAAGGTAATATATTCCTTAAAAATATATTTATTCAGAGAGCAGTTCAAGTTAAACAAAAGCGAATTATGTGGAATACAGGATGTTTGCAGTTTTATAATTAATATTTACCTTAAATATTGGTTTGAGTCCACTTCTGGACCTTCTGCTTCAAGAAATGACCTCCAGGTATTAAAAGACTTGAAGTCTTATGCAACAATTAATAAAAAGACAGCGGCAATAGCCTTAAAAAAAATTATAGGTCATCTTTGGTATTTTTAGGAAGAGCTAGTTGGATTTGCATTTTTGATGACAAAGTTTCTCATGAAATTAAGAAGAAAATGGTAAATGCTTTAAACATAGAAGGAGTAGATAATCCAGAAAAACGAGTTACAGTGGATGGAAACCTACTACATTCCAAAAGTCTTGAGCATTTTGTATCCAACAATACTCTTAGATTTTTCAGCACAACGGGTATTAAATCGGGTTTCCTAAAAAAAATGTTGAAGATTGGGAGCAAGATGCAGACTTTAAATTAAGTAAAGAATTTGTTCGGTCTAGGTTGAAGGTTGTTAATGATATTGCTGAACATGGAGTGGCCTTGATGCAGGAATACAATAAATTGCATACACATTATGGAGAACAGAAGTAGTTCCTATTATTATTGGTGATAGAATTTAGAAAAAAAATATTCAGATCCAAAAAAATCTACCATGTGTAAATAATGTTTTACAATATTTTCAAATTTAAAGAAAATTGTAAGCAGTAATACAGTTGTTTATAATTATACTTTTTAATGTTTAGTTTTTCATGCAATGAATTCATGTTTAATATTAATATATTAAATTTTTATTTTAATATTATTCTTTAACTGTTTAATTTAATTTTTATTTTCGAAATGTACCTTTTTAAGTAATAATGCAACAAAAACTGATGAACAAATTTGAAATAAATCATTTCATATTAACTGTACTGTAAAAATTTCAAAGTTGGACTGCAAATTAGTGGAGGGGGGCAAGACAATAGCTTTGCATTATCTATGTTGAATATCTAATAACATTCATTAAACTAGATTTATAATTAAGATAAGCATTAGTAAAATTACAATAAGCGTGTATCTTTAGCAAAATATAAATGAATTCAGCATACTTACAAAAAAATGTATGTAAAAATATGGGGGTTAATTCGGCCATTTGTATGGGAGGTACCAGAAGGGGTGTGGCAAAGGTTTTGATTTTCTGGGGGTTTATCTATTATTACAAGGTTATTAAACTGGCCAAGTTTAAATGCCATCCAGCTGTCTGTTTGGAAATTATTGGTAAAAAATAATTTGGCTAAAAATAGGTAATTTTGTATGGGAGGTACCAGAAGGGGTTGGCCTATATAGTCCATAGTCACTCACGAGTCAAATTTTGGTATGTGTTCATCTCACTCAAAATTTTATTGAATTCAGTATTTTTACTAAAAAGATATGTAGGTAAAAATATGGGGGTTAATTCGGTCATTTGTATGGGAGGTACCAGAAGGGGTGTGGCAAAGGTTTTGATTTTCTGGGGGTTTATCTGTTATTACAAGGTTATTAAACTGGCCAAGTTTAAATGCCATCCAGCTGTCTGTTTGGAAATTATTGGTAAAAAAAAATTTGGTTAAGAATAGGTAATTTTGTATTGGAGGTACCAGAAGGGGTTGGCCTATATAGTCCATAGTCACTCACGAGTCAAATTTTGGCATGTGTTCATCTCACACAAAATTTTATTGAATTCAGTATTTTTACTAAAAAGATATGTAGGTAAAAATGTGGGGGTTAATTCGGTCATTTGTATGGGAGGTACCAGAAGGGGTGTGACAAAGGTTTTGATTTTCCGAGGGTTTATCTGTTATTACAAGGTTATTAAACTGGCCAAGTTTAAATGCCATCCAGCTGTCTGTTTAGAAATTATTGGTAAAAAAAAATTTGGTTAAGAATAGGTAATTTTGTATTGGAGGTACCAGAAGGGGTTGGCCTATATAGTCCATAGTCACTCACGAGTCAAATTTTGGCATGTGTTCATCTCACACAAAATTTTATTGAATTCAGTATTTTTACTAAAAAGATATGTAGGTAAAAATGTGGGGGTTAATTCGGTCATTTGTATGGGAGGTACCAGAAGGGGTGTGACAAAGGTTTTGATTTTCCGAGGGTTTATCTGTTATTACAAGGTTATTAAACTGGCCAAGTTTAAATGCCATCCAGCTGTCTGTTTAGAAATTATTGGTAAAAAAAAATTTGGTTAAGAATAGGTAATTTTGTATTGGAGGTACCAGAAGGGGTTGGCCTATATAGTCCATAGTCACTCACGAGTCAAATTTTGGCATGTGTTCATCTCACACAAAATTTTATTGAATTCAGTATTTTTACTAAAAAGATATGTAGGTAAAAATGTGGGGGTTAATTCGGTCATTTGTATGGGAGGTACCAGAAGGGGTGTGACAAAGGTTTTGATTTTCCGAGGGTTTATCTGTTATTACAAGGTTATTAAACTGACCAAGTTTAAATGCCATCCAGCTGCCCGTTTGAAAGTTATGGGAGAAATAATAATTATCAAAAAATAGGTAATTTTGTATGGGAGGTACCAGAAGGGGTGGGGCAATTCTGCCCATTTACAATTCCGTTACTTCGTTATGGAAATTATTAATACTGAAAAATTTTCATAAGGATCAGTTAAGGTTTACTCGAGTTATTCTGCTTATCCCTCAGGATGACGGTAAAATTTTGAATTTCGAACCCCGGTAGCGACCCCTAAACCTTTAAGAAAAAAATTAAAAAAATTCACATAGAGTTTTTTTGTACGTCTTAATAAAATTTTAACTTGGCCCATGAAAAATTCCAAAAACATTTTTTTTTTGCCAAATAAGAATCAACCTAGTATGTATATTAAACTTCTTAATAAATATACTAAAAATCAATTTTTGACCTTATTTCAATGCAATTACTAAAAACAAATTTGCAAATAGGAATTTCATAGACTCAAAACCCTTTTTACTACATTTGAATCACAGTTGTATATCGTGTTGTCATTCGGACAACAACAGTATTCAACGCATACATTCATTTGCACAATGTCCAAATAAAGAAAAAGCACATGTGTACGTCGCATTCATATACATTCAATTCATTCTCTCGTCGTTTGAATTATATGAATGTTTCTCTCATAACAACATTCACATTCATTCAACTAATTTGAGAGAGTGGAGAGAACTCACTCATTCGTTTTTGGTATGAATCTCTCAAACGCCGTTTTGAATGCATTCATGCAGATCTCTAATGTCTAAGAACCCTACGGTAAATGGGTGTCATTTGTCTAAAAGTACCGCTTCTGAGATTGGTGAAGAGGTGGTGGGTTCCTTAACTGGTTCTAAAGTGTTAAAGAAATGTATTAAATAAATTAAGACAGATCGAAATATTTATTAATTTTTTAAGGTAAAGAAGTTAAGTTTCGATACCAAACTTAAAATTCCACTAAGCGAAACATTTCCCGATAAATTTTTTAATTGCTGTAAGCACTTTTGTTTTAAATTTACAAAAACAACAACTTAATTTTTCTCAATTTTTGTTTTTCATGAATAAAATGAATTCGTTAGATAAAAAACTTTTCTCAGATTTGCTTTTAAAATATGTAATTAAACTAAGGTTTGTTATATTTAAAATATCTGAAGGTAGAATATAACTTAACTACACATCTTACGAGTATTTCATTAATAAGTAGGCAAAATTCCTTTTCAGTTCATATGTTTATTATTTGTTAAACTCGCTGAAATGCTGATGACAATGATCTCATATTTATTTTTATACATAAAGAAACGTCGAAAATTGCAAAGTCATTTGACAAGCTGCTGATGCAGCTCCCGCTGTTGTTGAATTGTTGATTTGTTGTATTTTTTGTAGTTAAATTTTCCTGCACACGATGAAACTACACTTAGCGAAAATTTTGGGAAATATATGTTTGGGAGGTTGGGAATGAATAAGCCCTAGTAAAAAATGCACACACATAGCAGTAATTAAGCTGTTCATTTTTCAAAATATGCTCGTTGACAGCCGAAACTTTATATATATATCAAAAAAATTTGCGTCGGCGATTATAAGGATATTAACAGTTAAATAGTATTAAAAATGTAAAGATTTTAAATTAATTTCAACGAAACATTCTTTTCTAAGCTATATTACTTATTTATAACTAAGAAGACAATTTGAAGTTAACGCAACGAATACATTTATTCTAAACAGCACTTTATCGATACATGTAAAACTAAGCTGAAAACAAAATTTTGCGCCTGCCAGCAATTACCAAGTACAAATATGAGCACAACTTACACTACACATGCCGACAAATAATAATAAGTAATTAATCATATTTCAATTCAAAAACCAAAACTATGAATGAACTCTGTAATTCACTACCGTACGAGCGAATGTGGTCGATCACTTGTAGAGCACTCATGATTTATCCAACTAAAAGCCCGGAAGTTGAATGGCAAAGTCATCTACAGTATTTACATGACCTGATATGGATACCCTAAGAGTTTGTATGCGATGAAAACCTTAAATAGTAATGTCGATCAATCAATAAATGATCATGTTTGAAAAGGATTAAACTGATAATGCCAAAGCAGAAGCACGCTAAAGAAAACGAGAGGAAAACAGAGTAGAGTAAATATGATTTAAAGCCGGTTTATCGGTATTTACAATCTGCCGCGACACCAGTAACCCAAAAAATCCATTTAAAATCCCAAAACCGTAGAGCTGAGGCAAGAAAAAGTAACGGCTGACATAATTTCTGTGAAATGACATTACAGTGCAAACTTCGATCGTTGCTCGTGCTATTGTATTGAACCCGCGCGTTCTTTACGGTGTTCCATCGACAAACTCTACATGTTGTGGTTCAACGAAAGATGTGATGTGTGTGTATGTCTGCAAATGGCGAAAAATGTTTAGTCATACCAGAGTAATAAATCATGCGAGTGTTGTTAAATACAAAAAAAAAAAAACAAAAAAAATTGTGGGTATGACGACAGCAGCAACACGCAGTGGCGGTGTTTTTATTTTGTTTAAAGAAAAACGTATTAACTAAATAAACTTAAATTGAACCCGCAATTGTTGTAAAATATGCAATGAACAGTCGTAAACATGTAGGTTAATAAAAAAAGAAATTAATATGAAATTTCGATTTGAATTTTTGAATAAAGAATTTTGTTTTATTTGTGTAATAGATAGATAAAAATTTAAAATATGCAAAGTAATTAAGTGCAATTAAGTGGTAGAGAGATGTCACATGATTGACCAAACAAAGCTTTTTCTTACACAGAAAAAAATGCGACAGATAAGTTATATACTATTTTTTGCATGCGCCCTCTGACGTCTTATTTGGCAGCAGCAACAGAAATTCATCCTTCACCAGCCACACGTAAAATAGAGTTCCAAGCAATTCGGTCTTTTGCGTTCCGTAGATAGTTCGTCACACCAAGTTCAGGTAGCAGCTTTTTACTTGGCCCATCCAACGAAGTTTTGATTGCCCCCTCCTGTGCCGCTTATCGAGATTATTGCGGAAGACTTTTCGGGCTGGAGCATTTTCATCCATTCTTACTCTCTCTTTTTGATTTCCAGGCAGACATTATTATTATTGTTTACGGCACAATCATCTACCACTTCAAAGGGACAGCCGTCAATGTTTACGAACAGCCTCAAACGACTCTTTGTTCGTTGATATTAATAACTAGGTTTTGTCTTCATTTAGCACCACACCCACATCTGTTGACTGCTTATCAATGCTCGAAAAGGCAGCAGTAACATTCCGAAATCTTCAGCCAATGATATCTATATAAACGGGATACGCGAGCAGTATGTGACTTATTAAGTATTGTATTATAGAGATCGTATTATAGATTATCGCCTTATCGAAAGTCTCTCTTGGTAAAATGTGGCTTGTTCAGATTTCTACCAATTTCCAATAAAGACTTTCTGTCGGTCAGTGTCTTCCACAAAGTCGTATCAGCTTCACGGAGATACGAAACTCAGACATAGCTTATAATAGTTTCTGTCGTGTCGGACTGTTGAATGCAGCTTTGCAATCGATTAGCAAATATTAGGAGTCGATTTGCATTTATATGGTCGTTTCCAGGAATTGGCGTTATGTAAATATAATCGGTCGGTTGAGGATTTACCTTGTCTAAAGCCACATTGATTAGGTGCAATCAGGTTCGCTAGGATGGGCTTTAGTCTTTCACATAACATACAAGACAGGACCTTGTATGCGATGGGTTAAAGATTGATCCCGCTATAGTTGGTACACACACTTGGATCGCCTTTCTTAAGGACAGTACATGGAACACTCAGATTTCAACCATAGCGGCTGACCTTAAAAGCTACTCCTTCGTTGATAATTGGCCTGTATTCGACACTTATGTTGGCTAAGGGAACGAGCAGAATACGAAATTGTCCCCTCCATATTTGCAGCATATTCTGTGTTATCGTGATCAGATTTATTTGTCCTAACAGGTGAGAATGTCCTCTCGATGGGGAAGCACCGTCAACGTTGAAAATGATTGTTTTGAGGTTAACAAGAAAAATAATGCCAGCCAAGATGTTTTTATGGACTTCGGTAGCGCTTTAGTAACACCACCTTATCTGGAGATACGAAGAAACAGCTGTACTAGGTTATAATTTTACATACGAGAGAAAAGTACTCCGAAAAATATATGTCCAAAAGAGCTAAAAGAGTCAGAATCCAACGGCTTCGATGGCTGGGACATGTTGCCAGGATGGATGTAAATGCTTCAGCGAAAAAGGTGTTTGAAGGCAAATCTGAAGGACGGCGCAGAGCAGGGAGAGCCAAACTTCGTTAGGAGGACCAAGTGGTTGGCGACGTGCCACTATCGGGTAGGACTAACTGGAGAACGCACGCAGAAGACCGAAGCGTGTGGTCATTTTTTAATACCTCAGGGCTCAAATTTTTGAACCACTTTCGTAAGTTGCCACTTAAGTAAGTAAGTAAGTAACAGGTGGGAAACCCTGTTGAAAATCTTTTTACCTTGTGGTAGAACTTTAGGGCTATAGTATATGGAAAAGAACAGTCCATTGACTGTCGGTAACATCATAACGGTGAATGTTTGAAGTAATTAAGATAGTTGATTGGAGTAGGCATTGGCTATCACGGTGGTAGGCAGCTTTGTGATGTCCTTTGCGTCCTTTGCGTTTGGTTACGAGCACTACTTAATCGCTTCTTGATTTGGTATAAAAACCTCTCAGAACAATTTTTATGTCATAGGCGAGGCAGCGGTCATTTGTTTCCACCGGGCGCTCATAGAATGTATCATTAATATTATCGTCTTTGTCTTAAGTCGGGGCATGAACACCAATCAGCGTGAAGAAAAGTGGCTATTCGGTTACTTACAGGGTTATACCGCGAGAACAGATGACGAAGACTCTTACCAAATATGAATCCCCATCCAAATTCGTGTCTTTCTGCATGGCAGCTGTAAAAAATGTCACAGTTCTTTCGTCTTGCACATCGTGAACATCTCTTTCATCGCATTTCCGGTAATGTCAGCCTTATATTTGAAAGATATACCATCTCTGTAGAGAGTTCAGACATTCCAAGTGTATAAACTTAAATCATGGTCCTTCTAATGTTTGCGGTCGTCAACATATGGGCAGGGGGTTCTTGTTTTTGCTTTTCTTCCTGTTTTCAGGAAAAGGAGAGTGGATAATTAGGTCACCGCGGCCGATCCTAATTTACTTTTTTTTAATTAAAAATATTACACCTACTTCTAATATACTCATAACCTTTATCGTTTCAACTCACTGTCTCATTTACACCAGCCTCTCTCTCGTTCTCTCTCCCTTTCCCTCTCATTTATCCCGCATATCATATGATGTAGCACATTTTTTTCATTTCGGTTTTCATTTTCACTCCATAAATTGGCCGTTTCATCACAAAAGCTGCAATCGTCACAATTGGCACTCTTTTCCTTTGTTACATTTGGCTTGACTGCTTGCTGGCATGAAACGAAAGAAATATCATCGTCCTCCTTTTCATCAACGATGACAATGCAACTACATTTTGGTTTCCAGTCTTCAGTTGCCATTACAACATGACTGAATGTCTGTTATCCAAGTGTGGCCAAATCGACTACATCACTCGTACGCTGTAGTATTTCTTCTTCTTTGCGCTCAGACCATCACGAAGACATCCGTCATCAAGAATTTGTTGTTCGTTTGTGAGCCATCCAAAAGAAGTGGAACTATATGCTGAAATGATATGCAGTTATTAAAAAAATATTAAAATTGTAAACAACCTATCGGCGGAAAGGTTTCAAAGGGAAAAGAAACAGATATGATAATGAATTTGTAATTGATACATTTAGGTGGCAAGAGATGATCAGTGAAAAGTCGTAGTAAATAGTGCAGATATTTGAAGGTTGGTGTTGTTTATAAAAGGTTAGTAAAATCTAGATTATATAAGAAATAATGCTGTTTTCTTATGGGTGACCTGGGTTCGAGCCTTGTCGCAGACATCTTGAAACTTAAACTTAATTTCCCTTTGCACCCCATGAATGAGGTATGGGATAGCTTCTCGCGTTGTTGTGAATTAACACGCTTTCTATTTTTAGATTCACAACTAACGGCACCTACTTGTTTATCGACGAATGCGAACGACACTGTTTGAGAAGCTCTTACTAGACACGACGATTGAATCGACGCTTAATACTTCGAAGTTGCTGTCAACAACATTCGAGGGGAGCCGACAATGAAAGAAAATTTTATTTATTTTTTTCTTTTAAGATGACTGGAGCCAGGTTTGAACCTGCGATCTCCCGCATGGTAGTCGCGTGTTCTAACCACTATGCCACGGCCGGTCGCAGACATCTACATTAGTTTATTTAGTAGCACCCTTGACATTGAAGAAAGCGACATCCGAATAGATTAGCTAAAGCGTCTCTTTGTGTAGTAGAATCTTCTCAAAAAAGTTGACATTCGGATTCGTCGTTAAACCGTAGGTCGTGATATGTTAGTCTTTGAATAGAAACGTTATGAAACCACTTAATATCTCATTCACGTTATGCAATAGGGAATAAAGTTTTATCGAATAAGTTCAACTCTACATTCAGTCCTACTTGTTCATCTTATAACATAATTTAAATGTGCTTTAATTATTTAAAACTACACTTTGTTTTGGTGGTCTTGTTCTTTCCTCTTCAAGAATGGGCTACCCACTTCCCCTTGACCGCCTAATGTTTCTATTCACATACCATCTTTCACAAGTTCAATAAATTCAAACGCAAGAGTGAACATTTTCAACATTTGAAATCTCTATTAATTCACATTTATAGAGCACATAAAAAAATGCTAAATCCTTTATCAAATCACTCGAATCGAACCTAATGGCAAACCCATCATTCTATCCCACCCTAATCCCAATAGTAATGAATTCAAGTGGGAAAGGGAAACCCTTTTATATATTTTGATAAGTTCTGTCAAAGTTTTTAGATGAATACAAATGAAAAGCTAACCTTAAACGACTAGATACAATTGATACAATACTCGTGGTTTTTTATTTTGGAAAACCAGCAGCAGGTGTGAGAAGTGAATTTATTTTGAAATTAACTCAAGTTGAAAGCATAGACATTACCTTTTTATTTCTTCTCACCTACTACTACGGCCTTAAAAAAGGGGTTGATACATTTATAAATAGTGGGGAATGGCGTTGGTAAAAAAGGGCAACAGCAAAGAGGTACGCATATCTTTAAGGTTGTTTGACTTTAGTCATTTGTGCACACACTCCGACGTACATACATTCACAAAATACTATAGAAATTCGTACAGTTGTATGTATGTATATGTATTTTACACGGTCGGTCGTAGTTTATCTGTTACACAGTTGTTACCGTATACAATTTCGTCATATCTTTTGAAGTTGATTAATTATCCTGGCGCGTAAAACGTCAAATTTGAATTGTGAGTTAACGCAAAACTCTTTTTGGGTGTTTGTCAGAAGACCGCCACGTTTTTTCGCCCTTTAGTTTAATTATGATAATATTGGCCAGCGTAAGAGAGAGCGTTACTATAACCGGCTTAAATAATTGCCCTAGAACTTTGGTCAATTGGTAAAGTGAATAAAGTCTCTCTGGGTAACTTGACACGCTGGCTGAGACAACGAACGCACAGCTGTGGGCTAAATTGTTCATTACTTTTCCTTAAATATAAGTGGAATTCTTACATTTGACAAATGTTATGCTATTGATCTTAAGCAAAGGGAAATATCCAAAGTTTTGAAAGATTTCAATTGTTTTCAACTACTGTATAAAATTTGACATTGTAATTAATTATAATGAGAACAAAATGAGAGCAGTTCTCGTTAGAATTCAACAAAGGAATTTCCAAATGGGAAAGTGTTTGAAAAACGAAAGCGAAAAATACTATTTCAGGTCATGAATGATGGTTTGACATTTTTTTAATATTTGTTGTAATGTTTTAATATTAAATTAAAACTTTGCGGAAAAGAGTATGCATGTTTGACATACATATAAAAGGATATATTGTAAAGAGTCTATAAAAAAAACTATTTAGTGGCAATTCTAAGTAGTAAGTTAAATATTTTTAATGTTGTGTCTATGTGACGATTTCTAATATAAATACGTACTTTGGTGAATTAATTATGTATTTATAATATAAAAATAATTTCTCACATTTAAACACATTGACTAAATCCCTTTTTTTTGGTAAAGTATACATTTTACATGCTTATTTACTTAGCTGGTATTTCTGGGTTGGTATTATATGCCGCACGTAGAAAAATATAATATGCCCTTCAATCTTTTGCGGTTCTTCTCTAGTTCGTCGCATCTAGTTCTGTAATGTCTCAGTTACCTTGTTTTTCATTGTTGACGACTTTTCGAGCGGGAGCATTTTATCCATTGATACAACATGACATAGCCAACGCAACCACCATAATACGTGTAACGACGTCAATGCCAGTGTGCAACTTGAGTATACTTTACGGAGTAATTTTCTCTCAAATTTTGATATAACCAATTCATCTGCTTGCGTCATTACTCCGAACTGAACTCTGAACCATACATCAAGCCATCATGTTCTCACCATATCTTCAGAACGTTATCCGGGTCCGTCACTAGCTGGTCATCGCTGTCCTTGCAGGAAAGCAACCCAGTTCCACGCATTCTCTCCTTAACTCTGATATAATTTTCGGGCTTGCCCCTTACTTCGGAGCCGCTCTGTGCACTCATCCTCTCTCTTCTTCAGCTCCTTTTTTCCTCTCGTCTCTTCTCCCTGTGCCGTTTACGAATTGCTCGCGTTGCCATTGCCTGCAATTTCGCCCTGTATGCAGCATCGGTCTCTATCGTGGCATTGCAACATTCATCATCGTACCAGGCATCTTCTTGACGTAACTTTGCGTACCCAAGTACGCTTCTCGCAGTTCGTTCTATGGAGTCGGCTATATACTGCGAGGTGATATTATCAGGGGTTGGAGCATTTCGTAGCAGTTGAGTTATGTGGTTGGTGTAGGCATCCGCTACCTCTGTGGTCCGCAGTTTACCGATGTCCAGCTTTCGTTGTGCCTGGTAACGTACGTTTTTCGCCATGCTAAGCCTTGGGCATACCTAAACTGCGGTAAGGAAGTGGTCGGAGTCAATGTTCGCACCCCTCAACAGAACATCCAGAACACTCGATGCGTGACTTCCATCGACTACCATGTAATCTATCTAATTCCTCGTCAATTGATCTGGAGATATCCATGTTGCCTTATGAACATTTCAGTTGTCAAATCTAGTGCTGCTAACTACCATATTTGTTGCCGTAGAGAAATCAATCAGTCTGATGCCATTGTTCGACGTTTCAGTTTGCAGACTGAATTTTCCGAAGGTAGGCTCAAATGCTATCTCCCTGCCTATTTTAGCATTAAAATCGCCTAGTACAGTTTTGATGCCATGGCTCGGGCTACGGTCCTCATCGCTTTTCTCTTCTGTCGGAACATTGGCACATATGAGTGTTATGTGGAAAAACTTTGTTTTGACTCTTATGGTGGCCCGGTGTGTAGGGTTGAACCGTGAGACGAGATTTCGCAATCTCTTGTCAACCATAAATCCACATCCAAACTCACGTCTTCATGCGCGACCACCCGTGTCTCGTCCTCCGTATATTCTGTAAAGCTGTTATGTCAGCCTTGTATTCTTCGAGGACTTCTTTCAGTTGGATGCAGGCACCTGGTATAATGGTACTTAATTCAAATCATGGTCCTTAATTCCATTGTATTCTTCTCTTACTTCTTTTCACTGCAATAGTTAGAACGTCGGTAGCGGATTGCAAGCCCAGCGCACCACGTCGCAATTTTTTCCTCCTGCCAGGATTTTATTACAGCCGCCCATTCAGGGTCAGACGCTGACCAGGATGGCGCTCACTCTGAGCCGAAGTGCCTGCGTTTTAGGTTTCGCCCCTCACAGTTAACCGTGCTCTGACGGATGTCAAAGGCACGTTTCCAGGCGTCACCACGTGGATGTAATCCGTCCGCAATAGTACGACGAATACGGAGCTCTGTGAGTAGGCTTGAAGTGTAATTGACAAGTATAGTTTACCAAGTTAAACCGATCAAAAGCTTAACCTTGCATCACACTCCCGATGACCATCTATCATCTACTACCTCGACATTATAGTTGTCAACGTTCACGCAGTGTCCCAAATGAGGAAATTCCTTTTTAAATTCATCGTTGAACATTAGAGCCATTTTTACTGATTTATTCTGTATACCTGAGAATTCTGCAGTCACATCCCGATGATGTCTACGCCATCAGCGTACAAAAGTAGCCCGTGGCTTTTATTGAATATAGTTGAATATCATTTCCATCATTGTGTTGAAGAGGTCACAGGATATGCCGTCGCCTTGTTTGAAACATTTTGCTACGTGAGGTCCTTGCCAGTCTTTACTTAAGACTGTGTTAGTCTGGGTTATTACGCAAGGGTATATCAGCTCCTATCACATAGCACAAAAGGCAGGGTTAAGAGGCTGGTCCCGTGGTAGTTGGAGCACATTGATCAGCTACTTGGATCACCTTTTTTCAGCACAGGACATAATACGCTCGCATTTTTTACCGTTTACCATTTTGTGCCGTTCCCTAACAGCCCCGGTTGGCTGTAGCGGCATCCTGTGGCTCAGACACTATTCGGTATTCTTCATCTTACCAGTATTCATCTAAGTGCCTTTTTCATATTCAAGCAAGGATGATGCGGCATTTTCCAAGAAATGCGCAATGTGCTGTCATTGAGTATCGGGAACGTTAGAAGTAGTGGCGTTGTGTCGTAGTAGTTGGGAGAGCTCTTGGAGTTTTTCGCTGTACTCAATTTTGTGCGCACCTTAGCTGCAACCAGGTAATGATCCGAGACTATGTTAGCACCACGGGTAACGCGCACGATGGATTATTAGCAGATGATCAATTTGAATTTTATTGTTTTGATCGGAGGTTGAACCGCGAGACAAGAAGTCTGAGTCTCTGGCCAATTACAAATTCACTTCCAAAATCGTGGTTTTCTGCATGGCAGCACTAATAGATGACACAATTTTATGTCGCGAGCATCCGTCCTGTCCATCTTATCTTCTAAATAGCTGTGATGTCAGCTTTGTATTTTTTTTTTGAGGACATTCACCTGTATGATAGTGGCACCTTCTCTATAGAAAGTCAGGAGGTTCCAGGTGCATATCCTAAAATCGTGGTCCTTATTACGTTAGCGGGGGTCGGAAACATTTGGGTGTTCCGTTTGTTACTTTTTCTTTTTCAAGTTATCATTGCCAATATATGACCTAAAGGCAGGAGACTAGTCCAAGTCTAAGTCTCTGACCAACTACAAATTCACTTTCAAATCCATCCTGCCCATCTCATCTCCTGGATAGCTGTGGTCATGGATAGTGTGTATTTTTGAGGACATTCACCTGTATGATGGTGGCACCCTCTATATAGAGAGTCAGGACATTCCAGGTGCATATCCTAAAATCGTGGTCCTTATTACGTTAGCGGGGGTCGGAAACATTTGGGCGTTCCGTTTGCTACTTCTTCTTTTTCTGAAGGCGGGAAGCTAGTCCAACTATCAGGGTTTGTAGCTTACTATCAGCAGCTATTGTAAGAGCAAGATTAACTTTACGTCTCAACGGCACCTATTTTTTGTATTTCCGCATAATCAATATGTGTTGATATATAAAAGTTATGTTTACGTCATAAAATTCTCAACTGCATAGTCAGTAGTATATGACTTTACAGTTCATATAATGCCGCTGACATTGTACTCTCTCAGCCTCAGTTTGAAATATTTTGTATCATATGTGACATATGTATGCTTTGCAACTATTTTATGTTTTCTTCTTCTACTCTTTGCAGCAAATGGCTCATATCAACCTGGCATGGAACCAAAACGACAACGTACCGCCTACACGCGCCATCAAATACTTGAACTGGAAAAGGAATTCCATTATAATCGTTACTTAACCCGCAGACGACGCATTGAAATTGCCCACACATTGGTGTTGTCCGAAAGACAAATTAAGATTTGGTTCCAAAATCGACGTATGAAATGGAAGAAAGATAATAAATTACCCAATACAAAGAACGTACGCAAAAAGGTCGACGCTAATGGCAATCCAATAGCACCGGTGTCCAAAAAACCAAAAAGAGTTAGCGCAAAGAAACAGGCGCAACAACAGCAGCAGCAGCAGCAAACTCAAAATCAACAGCAGCAGCCTGTGATAAATGAGGTAAATATAAGGGAAAACACGAAAATAATTGACACAACTCGTTGGCTATGCGTACCCATGAAATGATACAGGACGAAATAGTTGTGTAAAAGTCTTAAATTGCATCCAGATGGTGCATAGCGCAAAGGGATTAGCTTTGTTAGCATATTAAATATATTTTGGAAGGGTCATGTGCTACTTTATTTATTTCTAATCATATTTACAAACTTAACTTTTATTACTAAAGTTTCGTTTCTAAAGTATTTTAATCAGTTGACTTCATTCATTTTATTACTTATCGTGAATATTACATCCAGGGTTTCTGATTGTAATAAATTAAGTGTAGTAAAAACCACTGATTTGTATTCATCCGATATTCCATATCCCATATTGTCGACAGCAACTTCGCAGTATAGTGCAGTGACAATCGTATTGTCCATATGAGGACCGAAAGTCAAATCTCCAACCTTTTAAGGTCCACGACATATAACTAAAGCTAATCTTTGTATTTCTTCTTTTTCTTTCAGTGTATGCGCTCTGATAGCATGGAAAGCATGGGTGACGTCAGTTCATCTTTGAATCCACCCTATATACCAGCAGTCGGCGATGCTGCCAATTTAATAAATTCCCAACAACAATCGAATGCCTGTAATACTTACAATGGATCTCAAACGTCACAAAGCCAACAGGGTAACCTTAATACCGCCAACAGCAATGGCATCGATGCCAGCGATAGTCTACATCTCGGTAACAACAATGCCACTGCTGGCAACAGTACCAACAACAATAACAACAATACGAATGCAATGCAATCAAGTCTACATTCACATCAGGGCCATGTGCAACAACATCATACGCAGGATATGATGATCAATTTACAACACATAAAACAGGACTACGATTTGACAACACTTTAGAATTAACCAAACCACAACTAATATATGTAGTAAATCATAACTTTAGTTATCTTAAAACAAAAAAACAACACAAAAAAACTCTCATTATCGATGATCTTTAAGTACCTCAAGCTTTGTAAATTTAAAATATTAATATGTATTTGTATTTGTATATCTCCGCATTTTCTGAAATCTCTCCTTCACATTTTTGTAAAACCCTAAGGTTGCAGCAGTTAACTTCAAAACCAAGTGATTATTTGTGTAATATTTTTAATGTTTCTTAATTAGTTTTATAAGAATAACTCATTTGAAATTGAATTCGTACTTTTGTTTCTTTTTTTACTTCACAAAAAAATATTTTATTTATATTGTTAGATCTTTTAGTTTGTATGCATAAGTAGCACATCGGAATATACAGTGAAATAGTTAAGATTGCGAGTATTGGATACAACTCAATTCGATTTCAATACTCTGAACAAACATTAATTCTACTTCATAGTTATAGAATCGTAGATACTAGGTTAGTTTGTAAGTGTGTAAAATATTAATATTAGTTAAATCTGATCGCTTAACTAGTTTAAGATTATACCTAATTTAAATAAACCAACAAAGGAAACAAAACAAACAATTAGACAATAATAAATACCAAATAAATTATGAATGATAATTTTATTAAAAAAAACAATCAGTTGTTTGCGTTTTTAATTGCCGCTATAATAATGTTTAATAACTAATAATATTTCTAACTAATATTTCAAAAGTTTGTGTAAGAACTGAAGTGTCGCCATATACGAGTTTATCCATGACATTAAGGTAAAACACATTAGAAAGAGTAAGTGATGCAAATGTTAATACCCTTTTTTAAGTCCCCTCACTCATGAAAGTGAAGTTTTGTATTGGTTGATACCAAAGAGTAACGCCATGGAGAAAACGTTTTAGAAATATGTACTACGAAAAAGTCATATCCGTTTTTTTGGCTTGCTGCTGAAAAACTAAATCGAATATACCTAAAACTACCCTGATAATTATATTACCGACGCAATAGCTTTTGAAATGGAAGTATGTACATTAGACCGACTCACCAAAAAAAGTATCTTCGTTTCACCCCCAAATATGTACCTTGGCTTGTTTTATGATGAATCCCAGCAAATTTCGTGCCTAGGAGCGCACTGGATCTTAATCCTAGGATCACTGGATCTTAATCCTAGGCACGAAATTTTTTGGGATTCGTCATAAAACAAGCCAAGGTACATTTTGGGGGGTGTACCGAAGATACTTTTTTTGGCTCCATACAAAATGAGTCGCTCTAATGTACATAGCTTAAATTCTCTGAGACAGAAATGACGGAAGAGAATTATTCGTAAGAATTTCAATTTTATACCCTATTTATATACCCGATTTAGACCTCTATTATTTTAAGACAAAATTAGTCTATGGACTTTTAAAGTCTGGTCGGCCAACAGGCTGGTGGTCACGACAACAAAGATAAACCTCCATCGATCCTTTTGAAGCGTTGGGATCGTAAATATGCAGAATAGCTCCGCAAGTTCATGTACCTCTATTATAAAATTACCTAGTTATGAAAAATGTATATTTCTCTTTTAACTTTCAAACGTAGTCAGATTCTTCTTTTTATACAGCAGCAACAACAGAAGTTCAGCCAAGCGCTTCGGTCTTTTGTGCTCCGTAAATAGTTCGTCAGCTTAAAAAACAGCTCTCTCACCTGGTCCATCCAACAAAGTTTTGGCCTCCTCCTCTTGCGTCGCTCTTTGAGTTTACTCCAGAAGACATTTTAATACATTCGTACAACTTGTCCAAGCCTGCGAATTCGGTCTATTTAAACGCACAGGTCAAGGTCAATTAAGTTTTGTTTTAATTAAGATTAATAATTTATTTATATTTTCATTTCTTTGTTTTATGAATTACTTTTCCAACATTAAACAATTTAATTGCAGTTTTGATTATAAAGTAAATTCTTTTTTAAACGTTATTTCGATTAATAGCAGAAGTATTTCTTCAATAGATAAATTTAACAAATGTAGGTCAATTATTGCCGAACTTCCTATTCTTCCCAGTGTAATTTGTATCCAGGAAACTTGGATAAGTAGGGGACTGGAGGCAATCTATGATATTGCTGGATATAATGTTGTTCATTGCTGTAGATTAGACAGCCATGGTGGTACTTCCATTTACGTTAGAAACGGTTTAGATTTCAAGACTGAATTTCGCGAGAGCAAAGAATACGTGGATGCAATATTGATAATATTAAATAATATTAAAGTAAATGGTAAATCTGTTAAAATTGCGTCTTTCTACAGATCTCCTAAATGTAATGTTAACAATTTTATGACTTTTTTAGAGGGCCTACTTAATACTCATGCACGAAATCCATGTATAATCGTTGGTGATGCGAACATAGACCTCTTTGATCCCAGTGCATCGCAAACTGTTCTGAATGTTTTGTCAATGTATGGCGTCCAAAATTGTCATACCTTGACAACTCGACCAATGAGTAAAACGTGCATTGACCATGTATATAGCAACATACAAGGTGCAAAGTACATAAGTTCTGTGGAATGTAATATATCGGATCATAATATGATACATTTGAAATTGGGAATAAAAACTGAAATACTGGACACCGTGAGAAGAACGGCTCCACGAAAAGCCCCCCAATGAAATAACGCCCAAACGAGAAATGAAATATTCCCCAAATTTTTTTCATACATTTTTGGGTATTATTTCATATGAAATAACTCCCAATTTTTTTGGGCCGTTTTTCATTTTTCTTTGGGAATTATTTCATTCCTCATTTGGGGTTTTTAAATTATGAAATAATCTCCAACGAAATAACACCCAACCAATTTTTTAAATTTGGGGATTGTTTCATATCGTGAATAATTTGGGTGTTATTTCATTTTTTATTCGGGGGTTATTTCATTTTCAAAGCTGTTGGTTTTAGGGGTTATAATTATATAATAATATAAAAATAGGCCTTTTACAAGAAAACTTTTAGCATGTGAATATATTACAATATCTTTTGAATGTTTACAGATATTTCCATTAGTGTTCATATTGACGGATAGAAAATCAACAAAATGCACCGAGCATTTTTTCATTTGCAGAATTCGATTAGTACACACTAAGAATGGAATTTTTTAAATTTGTAAGAGTTCTTCAAAAGGAAGAATTCAATAAAAGCAGAGAGTTTGATTTGCTTGTGAAAACTGAAGGTGGTTGTGTAAAGGCCAAACGTAAAAGGCAAATTGTCTTCCGAACTGAAAAAATAGAGCAGGGCTACAACGATCTACGATCCACACGATTCATTTCAATAATTTTGCGACTTTGATTTTGGTTCATATTGATTTTATAAAATCCTTGGTGAAACTGGCTCTTTTATGAATTTTGGGCATAATTTCATTTTTGTTGCTGATGGGGTTTATTTTATTGGGGGTTATTTCATTTTCATCATTGGGTGTTATTTCATATGAAATAACTCCCAAATATTGGGGGGTTGTTTCGTTTTCGCTTGGGGGTTAATTTCATTTATTTTTGGATGTTATTTCATTCACTGTTTTTGGGTGTTATTTCCAATTTTTTGGGGTTTATTTCATTGGGGGTTATTTCCTGGGCGTTATTTCATTGGGGGGCTTTTCGTGGAGCCAGAAGAACTATCATTTACTGCAATCGTAATAAAATGATTAGAAATATTTGTCAAAATTTAACTTCATTAATGGTAACGGGTGATCCATCTATTGATGCTTCTTCCTTAGTAACGATATTTGATGATGCCAGAAAAGAATGTACTTTTCAGAAAAGCCAAAAAACTGGTTGTAGATATGATGTCACACCCTGGGTTAATGGAAACTTGCGAAAGTTATTTGAGCTTAAGCAAAAACTCTTAAAGGAACGAAGGAAAAGAAAAAAAAAGGAGGTTGATGTGAATTTTGAAGCCCGGTTAAAGGCGATAAGCAAAATTATTCGAAAAGCAAATGGCGTTTCAATGAATTATTTTTACGAAGAAAACCTTTTGGATACTTTGAGTGAGCCAAAAAAAAGTTGGAGATTTTTAAATGAAACCCTTGGTAGAACACGAAAGAAGGCCGTAAATATTCGTGATAATAACGGTAACCTAATTTCAAATGATGCCGATAAGGCAAAACTATTTAATGAACACTTCCTTCAATCTGTGGAAGGCTTATTATCTCAAATTGAACAAAATTATAATGATAATTTTAACTATTTTCGAACTCTAGTACGACACAGTAACAGTTTTCAATTTATTTGCACTACAGAAAATGAAGTTAGGGATATCATTAGAAGTTTGCCTAGAGGAAAAAGCTCGGGAGTTGATAATATTTCATTAAAAATAGTTAGTGATTGTTCTAGCGCAGTTGTACCTGTGTTAGTTAAACTTTTTAATAATATATTGCATAGTTGCAAATACCCTGATAATTTTAAAATACACAAGGTCGTACCAATTCCGAAAGAGCCAAATGCAACATCAATGGACAAATACAGACCGATAGCTGTTTTGCCGGTTTTTAATAATATTTTTGAGAGAATTTTACATAACCAAATATCTTTCTATTTAATTTCAAACAAATTGCTAAGCGATTTTCAGTTTGGATTTAGGAAAGGTTGTGGTACTGAGGAAGCTGCCATTAGTGTTGTGAATTGCATTTGTAAAGGATTGGATGAAGGTCATAGAGGTGTTGCCGGAGTTTTTTATGACTTCTCAAAAGCTTTTGACCTCATAGATCATTCCATTTTGCTAAAAAAATTAAAGTTTTTTGGAATACGTGGAAGAGAATTATTGCTTATTCAAAACTACTTGCACAACCGTAAGCAATATGTTTGCATTGCTGATAAGAAAAGTTCGCTTTGTACAGTAAAGCATGGGGTTCCACACGGCAGTGTCCTTGGTCCCTTATTATTCAAAATGTACATTAATGATATTGTAAATTTAGGTTTATCTGGAAAATTTTATTTATATGCTGATGACATTTGTCTGATTTATCCTTACAATCACGAGACAGTTGTAAAATCTTACATGGAACGGGACGCGGCTTTACTATCCGAGTTTGTAAGAATAAACAAATTGTTCCTGAATGCGGCTAAAACCAAAATTATAAGATTTAAACCCCATTGCGATCATAACACTTACTTTTCAATACATGTTGATGGTAGAGAGATTTCTGAAGTGACTTCAATTAAATATCTAGGATTATATCTACAAAGTAATCTTTCGTGGGATAAACATATTGATTGTTTGAAAACTAAGTCATCTCAGGTTGTTGGTATATTATATAAATATAAAAACAAGTTTAACCGGCAAGTAAAATTTTTAATATATCAAGCACTAATACATAGTAATCTCAACTACATGGCGGTTTTATATGGGTATAGAAAGAGTAAGGAACTTAAATCGTTGCACAGAACCCAAACAAAGGCACTTAAAGTAGCGGCAAATCTCCCAATAACGTACCCCACAGTTTTGCTGTACACAGATGTATTTCCAAAAGTTTTACCTTTATATGGAATACTCGTATACAAAATGCGCCTATTATTATGTAATTTTAACACAAGAAATAATAGCAATTTTCGTGTAGTAAGATGTAGGCTTGAATGTACAAAACAAAGAGTTGAATACATTGGAAGTCGGGAATTCAATTACACTACTTTACAAATAATTATTTTTTCTCTGATCTTTGAACACCACTATTTTTTTATGACAGAGGACGGGTTTCTGATTAAGAAAAAAAATTTAAAAAAATTTTTTATGGAGTGGATTTTTTTTAAAAATTTTTTTTGTAAAATTTTTTTCTTTGTTGACGGTGCCTTTGGATTTTACCCTATATTTCAAGTTCTAGACGGGCGATCAGGACAAAAGAGGTACCAAATTTATTAGAATCAAATGGCCAACAAGAATTATGCCACTTTAAGTCAACAAATTGCTTTATTTTGCCCTACTGGCTTAATTTATTTGAAAAATTGAGCTTTTTTCATGAAAATTAGCGTCTCCTTTTTTAGTTTTTAAATAATGAAAAATCGAAAACTCGAGATAAAATTTTTTTGAAACCTTCTGCGTATAGT
This sequence comes from Muscina levida, assembly GCA_964034835.1. NCBI lineage: Eukaryota > Metazoa > Arthropoda > Insecta > Diptera > Muscidae > Muscina > Muscina levida. Next base: position 122,638,406 of record OZ035880.1, read on the forward strand.
GAACACCTTAGCAAACAAATGTTGTATTGCAGAAGAGAATCTATGGACTAGTTAAAAAGTAATGGCCTCTGAAAGTTGGCATACAGAAATTAAGTTTTTATAAATATTTGAATTTTTGCATTTGTCGGAAATGCAGAATATGGTCCGAAAGCCCAAACAACAACAAAAATATACCATTCACTTCGTCTTGGTCCCATAACATAGAAATAGTAGGTCAAAATGGTAGCCGAGGCCCATGATGCACTTGGGGGGGTCAAGAAAGGGCTCCTTGGATTCTATGATGACCGCCTATGTGCGGGTACTCAAATGAAAGATATTTTCGAGACGAATACAACGGTAGGACCCGTGGAGTCTTGAAATTAACACCACTGGATTGGTCTCAAAAAAAACTTTCATTTGAATACCCGCACATAGAGGACCGAAGGAGACCCTTTTTTGACTCCCTGGGTCCCCAATAAGTCTTAAAAATTACACCATTGGATTCGTCTCGAAAATATCTTTTATTTGAGTACCCGCACATAGGCGGTCATCATAGAATCCAAGGAGCCCCTTTCTTGACCCCCCCAAGTGCATCATGGGCCTCGGCTCCCATTTTGACCTGCTATTTCGATGTTATGGGACCAAGACGAAGTGAATGGTATATTTTTGTTGTTGTTTGGGCTTTCGGACCATATTCTGCATTTCCGACAAATGCAAAAATTCAAATATTTATAAAAACTTAATTTCTGTATGCCAACTTTCAGAGGCCATTACTTTTTAACTAGTCCATAGATTCTCTTCTGCAATACAACATTTGTTTGCTAAGGTGTTCACTATACGCAGAAGGTTTCAAAAAAATTTTATCTCGAGTTTTCGATTTTTCATTATTTAAAAACTAAAAAAGGAGACGCTAATTTTCATGAAAAAAGCTCAATTTTTCAAATAAATTAAGCCAGTAGGGCAAAATAAAGCAATTTGTTGACTTAAAGTGGCATAATTCTTGTTGGCCATTTGATTCTAATAAATTTGGTACCTCTTTTGTCCTGATCGCCCATCTAGAACTTGAAATATAGGGTAAAATCCAAAAGCACCGTCAACAAAGAAAAAAATTTTACAAAAAAATTTTTTAAAAAAAATCCACTCCATAAAAAATTTTTTAAAATTTTTTTTCTTAATCAGAAACCCGTCCTCTATCATAAAAAAATAGTGGTATCCAAAGACCAAAATGGCTGTAAACTAGTGTTATTTACCTGAAATAATTAAAAATGAAAATAGAATCTCTGTATTTAAAAGTCTATTGAAGAATTACATTCTCGATTGTATTGAAGAATTGTTGTAATTTTCTTTCCCTTTAAATCTAAATTATGTAATATTTTTCTCCAAATAATTGCATTGTAAAATTGTTTATGTTTATGTAAAATGTCAACTATTGCCTCTACAAAGTCTATTGGACGCTGAGGCTTAAAATCAAAAATGTTTTGCTGAAATAAGGTTGAAATAATAATAAAAAAATAAAAAAAAAGGCTCATTCGACGACGGTACTCGATATATTTTGCGAAGTATTTTCTCTCGAAGACTCCAAGACCAACTCCAATCAGTGTCTGGCACATGATTCGTTTGTGTTTTCCATCTAGTATCGTCGTGTAGACCTGATCAGATGGTGGGATCCACCCCACTACAACATACTATTATGCCGCTGTTAAGGCCCGGATCTAATTTCAACACTCCACAAAATAATCAAACTGTTCAATTACTCTTATGCACTTCGTCCGATCTGGCCCCCACTGTTATTATTTGCTACTTGATGTTGATATATTTTTATTATTTAGTGATATAGGCAGTAATTATTCCATCCATAGCACTCATGCATACTGCAATTTTGCTCCACGCCGCCATCTCCTAGAACCGGCCGGCCCCACATCCAACATCAAATTACTAAAGTAATCTGCCTTTGAAACTTCACCACCTTCAGCTAGGTAACAATGGTATCCCATCAAGGTTACCACGCGTTGGACAATAACAAACATAAACTGAATGGTTACTGCCCGACTTAATAGAAAGATCTCAAAGAGTCTGAATCAGTTATATTCTTTCGCTTTATATTGGAATTAGTCCGTAAAAACGTAACAGCCCTACGGGAAAATGAACCGGTACAGTACCAGTCACGGGACCGGGTCCCTGGGGTCCGGGTCCAGTCATGGACCGGTTCTAGTTCCAGTACTTTTGTATGTAGAGAACCGGTACGTTTTGTATGGGGTTGGCCACAAAAGTGTCAATTGACACCTAACTAATGCCTAACTATGATACCTGTTTTTTTTGTTAATGTGCCCCAAAATAAGACGAAAAAATTAAATGAAAGTTATTGATAAATTATTTAGTTGTCTAGGTTTAAATTATATATAAATATTTTATATTTTTCTGACTATTTGTAAACAACGCCGTTGGAAACACAACGCCGCAGAATACTACGGATCAGTCAAATTGACTTTTCTTTAACACTTTAGAACCAGTTTGGTGACACATCCACTTTTCACCCGTCCTAAGATAGGTACACCTTGGAAAATTAACACCACTTTTCCTATAGGGTGTGTTCTTGCAATCACTGTTACACCCCTGTAACAGGGTTGGCGCTATCTATTTGCTATGACGCTGAGATTGCAACGCCACACTCAACTAAGAATCCGTAAGATGCATAATGAGAGATGCAAGACTCGTATGGTATTAAGAGATACCCAGCTCAATTTCTCTCCAGCACCAAACTCTTAGTTTACCAGCGTTACTTTTGGTTTAACCACATTCACCACGAGGCACAGAACAAGCTGTTCCATACCCGTTCGGCCAGGAAGGCTGAGAGTGCAACGCCACTCTCAACAAAGAATCCGTAAGATGCACAATGAGAGATGCAAGACTCGTATGGTATTAAGAGATACCCAGCTCAATTTGTCTCGAGCACAAAACTCTTAGTTTACCTGCGTTACTTTTGGTTTAAGTGTACGAGGCATAGAACAAGCTGTTCTATATCCATTCGGCCAGGAAGGTAGTTTTTACGCTACTTTGGGCCTCTGACCGCCCGTGGTACCATCTTTAGACTCATTGGTCGGAGCTCGTAAAGATGTAATTCCTTACTTGCTCTTTTCGCCTTGTAGAGCCAGAAAGAGGTCCACTGGGGGTTCTCTCAGGTCGATACTCGCCAAAGGTTTCCGAAGAGACCCCTCTACGGGGAGTGTCTGGTACAGTTAAATCTTTGTTTTTCGAGAGATGACTTTGTCATTAAACCGATTGCATCCAGGCTGCCATTATTACTTTTATTTACGGCGGATCCAAGGTAGAAAAAATCATCAACACTTCAAATTATAGTTCTCAACGAGTAGAATCAAATAATTTGGTTTTGTCCTCATTTATCACCAGACCCATTTCCGCCCACTGCTTCTAAATGATCGAAAAGGTCGCAGTAACATTCCGCAGTCTACGGCCAATGATATCTATGTCACAGGAATATCTCCTATATACTAAAGCTTCCGCATGGTCATCTCCATTGTGATATTAAAGAGATCACATGACAAACTATCACCTAGTCAAAAGTCTAGCTATGTATAAAAAAGCTTTGTCAGATTTTTGCCTATTTCCACTGAAGACTTCTTGTCTGACAGTGCAATCTCCCAAAGTCGTCCCTATCAGTTTCGCGGGAATACGAAACTCAGCTGAAATTTCTTATAGTTTCTGTCGTATCGGACTGTCGAATGCAGCTTTGTAATTGATGAACAGATGGTAGGTGCCGATCTGAATTTCTTGGGTCTTCTCTATGATTTGTCGTAGTGTAAGTATCTGGTCGGTCGTGGATTACACAGGTCCAAAGCCACACTAATAAGGTAGAATCAGTCTTAGTTTTTCAAATAACATACTATGGAGTACCTTGTATAAAAAAAACTTAATTTCCCTTTACACCCCATGAATGAGGTATGGGATAGCTTCTCGCGTTGTTGTGAATTAACACGCTTTCTAATTTTAGATTCACAACTAACGGCATCTACTTGTTTATCGACGAATGCAAACGTCACTGTTTGAGAAGCTCTTACTACGCCGATTGACTCGACACTAATACTGCGAAGTTGCTGTCAACAACATTCGTGGGGAGCCGACAATGAAAGAAAAAATATTTTTTAGGAGTTGAACCTGTGATCTCCCGCATGGTAGTCGCGTGTTCTAACCACTATGCCACGGCCGGTCCCTTGTACCTTGTATGCGATGGGTTAAAGGCTGATCAAGTCATAGTTGGGACACACACTTGAATTGCCTTTCTTAAGCACAGGACATAAAACACTCACAATCTAAACATTGGGCATGCATTCTGTTAGCCAAAGCCTTTGCTTTTTAACTCTTAGTAGAACTTTTGGGTTTCACCTCTATTCCTGTTATTTTCGATATCCCGGCTCTTTCTTGCCTTCCATAGAAACTTTTTCCGTCTGAAAAGGCTTTTCATCTCCGTCCTTCTCTCCTTTTATCGCTACGCCAACGCACCCAATCTTGTCTGATTTTCATAGCCCAGTACGGTCCTTGAGGCAGTGGTCATTTAATTGAAGTAACTGAGAGTGATAGTTGGAGTAGACATTAGCCATCTCAGTTGTATGCAGGTTTGTGATATCTTTGTCTTTGCGTTTGGTTACGAGCTTTTTTAACACTTCCTAATCGCGTTTGTACGTTGGCTGTAACTGAATACGTGGCTATCTATCAGTAACTATCAGTAGTCGCACGTAGAAAAGTATTCCAAGCGCTTCGGTCTTTTGCTCTCCGTAGATAGTTTGTCACACCAAGCTTAGTTAACAACTCTTTCACCTGGTTCATTCATCGGAGTTTTGGTCGCCCTCTCCTGCGCCGCGCATCGAGTTTATTGCCGAAGACTTTTCGAGGCGGAGCGTTTTCGTCCATTCATACAATGTGTCCAAGCCAGCGCATTTGGTCTATTTGAACGCGCTTTATTATGTCGTTTTACGGGGGGTTGGTCGATAAAAAAAGTTGTTCCGGTCACCCCTATAATGAAAGATAATTTAAAGACAAATTAAAAAAAAAATATTTTTGTTGCCTCGCCCCTTGACCCCGCGTATTAAGTTTTTTGTTTCCTGTGTCTCCATTATCCAGCGAGACTTAATCCCCCATGTACCACGCCCCATTGTCTACCTTACATGGCTCGTAAGATATGACCGATTGAAATTTCAGTTTGTGTGGGGGGTGCCACTTCCATTGTCTAACTATGTTTTCATGTAGCCTACGATAGAGGTCCTAGGGACAGTATAAAACACACAATCTATTTATTCGGCTCACATAACGATTTTCTAACCAGTACAGAAATTTCAGTCAGGTAAACTGACTGATAAATACCATCACCCAATATAAGATATTGTTGAAGTCTTGAGTTATTGAAATGAATAGATTTTTAATTAAAATAAAATTACTTAGGTATATTTTTTCCCCTGCTTGTGGTGCAAAGTCGTCCAAAACTTTACTTATTTGTGTAGGGGGTATAGGTGCCGGTTTGGAATTTATGTGAGAAACATTAATTTTTCAAAAAAAATTAATTTTGATAGGGGGTACCACAAGGGGTGAACCGAAACAGTCCTTATTCATTCCTAACTCATACGTACAACTTACGAATAATTTGACAGAATTCAGTGCACTTACAAAAAAAGATATGTATGTAAGACTATAGGGATGAGTTCGGTCCTTTGTGTGGGAGGTACCAGAAGGGGTGTGTCAAATAGTTAGGTTTTCTGAGGTTTCGCCTCCTATCACAATATAAATTAACCGACTAATTCATTACCCCTCAAATGTCCGTTTGGAAGTTATGGGTGAATTATTAATTTTCCAAAAATAGGTAATTTTGTATGGGAGGTACCAGAAGGGGTGACCCGATATAGTCCATATTCACTCCTGATGTAATTTTCATTTTCATTGAATTCAGTGTACTTAGAAAAAAGATATGTTTGTAATACTATGGGGGTGACTTCGGTCATTTGTATGGGAGGTACCAGAAGGGGTGCGTTAAATAGTTAGGTTTTCTAGGGTTTTGCCTCCTATAATAACATAAATAAATCGACCAATTTTCATTACCCCCAAAGAGTCCGTTTGTAAGTTATAGGAGAAATATTAATTTTCGAAAAATAGGTAATTTTGTATGGGAGGTACCAGAAGGCGTGAACTGATATAGTCCATATTCATACCTGAGTCTAATTTTCTTAAGCAAACATCATACGCAAAATTTGAGTGATCTCAGTTTACTTACAAAAAAGATATGTATGTAAAACTATAAGGGTCAATTCGGTCATTTGTATGGGAGGTACCAGAAGGGGTGTGTCAAATAGTTAAGCTCTCTGAGGTTTCGCCTCCTATCACAACATTAATTTATCGACCAATGTTCATAACCCCCCAAGTGACTGTTTTGAAGTTATTGGAGAAACATATAATTTCCAAAAATAGGTCATTTTGTATGGAAGGTACCAGAAGGCGTGAACCGATATAGTCCATATTCATACCTAAGTCTAATATTTATAAGCAAAATTTGAGTGATCTCAGTTTACTTGCAAAAAAGATATGTATGTAAAACTATAAGGGTCATTTCGGTCATTTGTATGGGAGGTACCAGAATGGGTGGGGCAAAGGTTTCGGTTTTCTTAGGGTTTGTCTACTTTTGCAAGATAAATAAACTGACCAAATTCAAACATCCTCCGGTTGTCCGTTTGGAAGTTATGGAAGAAATATTAATTTTCCAAAAATAGGTAATTTTGTATGGGAGGTACCAGAAGGGGTGGGGCTATTCAGCCCATTTACAATCCCATAAGTTCGTTTTGAAAAATATTGATACTGGTAAATTTTCATACCGATCCGTTAAGGTTTACTCGAGTTATCCTGCTGACCAGCCATCCAGCCAGACAGACGGACATAGCTCTTTCTTCTTAAAAAGTTCTGAAACGAATTTGGTCTTAAGATACTTGGGGCCTAACTCGTCTCCTTTAATGCGTTACACTTTTTTTCGTATCAAATGATATATACCCTCATCCCTAAGGGTGATGGTATAAAAAGGGGCATGATAGCGCCTACTTCTCACAAACAAAGTATTTTTTCGTATACGACCGATATATATACAAAATCTTGATTTCAGACATATAATGGCTTAGACAATTCAGCCATTTTAAAGTTCGAGTTGTATGAGGCGGTGCCACGCCCATTTTACCCCCTTGCAGTCCGAATATCAAAAAAACCCTTCTTAGGGCAAGCCTATGTCATAAAAGGAACCTACATTCCATGGTTCTAGTTTTAACCGTTTGGGCTGGGGAGTGATCAGTTAGTCACCAAGCCTTTTATATATATAGATAGGTAAATTTATATAAGGATCAGTTTAGGTTTACTCGAGTTATCCTGCCCACCAATCTTAAAACGAATTCGGTCTTAAGTGTTTTCCTGTTATGTGTTACACTTGTTCTCGTATCAAATGATATAACTATAACCCATCTATATAAGAAAGATGGAACTAATGGTACCTTATTTTGAAATAGTGAAAAGATATAAAAAAGGTTTTGACTTATATGATATGGTGAATATCTATAGTTTACTAATACTAATTTGTAAAAATAACATGGAGTAAACTCAGAAATTTTTACGCATTTATGCTTTCGTAAAGCGTAATCAAGTATGTACTGAACTGCCTCAATTTGTCAAGATATACATTGTACCGAAAAAAGTAAAGCCATGAATGTAACATGTAACTGTTGTATGCCAAAATTATTTGAACTGGTCTATACTACTGGATAGAGTGGTATTAAATGGTCGGTTTTGGTTGACTATATAGACGCGCCGTGCTCGTGTTTTTATGTCGTAATTCCACAACTGGTTAAAAATTATGTTATTTTGATACTTCAGCGACATTTTCGATAAATTCCATAGTCAACAAAAATAGTTCTCTTCATTTGCCGACGGCCATATGAATGCTTTACACTCCTGCCATAAATGCCAATAATGCTAAAATTTGCATAGTCCCAAAACAAAGTAACATTCAACGCTTTTGATTGAGTTTAACTCAATATCTTGCCACAATTCAAGCATACTCTAACATCCGAAACGTAAACTTTATGCTGAGTCATTATCGCCGCTTACTAATTAGAACAAATTTCAGTTGGCTAGACACACTAACCTCATGCTGATTTGTCCCCCAACCCTTTTCCTGGAAATCGGATACTTAGCATTGTTTACATTTTGCGTGTGGCAAACGACGCAAAGACAATGAATACAAAGCCCATATTAAAAGTACCAAGGAAGCTACCTATGAATGCTGCCTTTATGCGACCCATTGTCACCAATCAATGTCAACTGACGCGTCGATGTTGGGCAGAGATAAGAAAGAGTGCTGGGGCATAATGCTAACAAGAGTTCTTAATTAAAAAATTGATTCCACTGATGATTGATCGCAACTCTTTGGCACCTGTTGGCTTCTGAAAATATGTGTCTGCAACACGGGGTCGGCTGGCCGGCCCATTCACAACGAAATTGCAACATTTCTTGTTTTCATTGTATCATTATTATCATGTCCCGTATAATGCTTGAATGAGTTTACAAAGAAAATTAAGCAAGCAGCCCTTGCTTGTGTGTACATTCATTTTAGAAATTAAGAATGGAAATGAAATCGACTCGCTACGCGTGATATCCAGTAGTAGTTGTATGCTAAACTTTCAGTGATTAAGCACGACGAAAGTCGCGACCAGTAGTTGAATACAAATTTCAAGAAAAATTATATTTTTAAACATACCAGATTTGATACAGCCCGAAAAGAGTCTACACTTAACTACTGTATTCCGTACATTTCTGGTGATTCCAAGGAATTGGTGACATTTCATGCATAAAATCAACAACGTTTTGCCTGCCTTTCGTCGACCTCCTTAAATGAGTACAGTGGGTGGAATCAGTTGTGTTATCAGTTAGTCCCTACACTACATACCTAATATGACACTTTAAAATACATACACACCAATACACACCTTTCCTAGTATCTCTGATAGCAAATGGAACAATTTGTCATGAATCTATATCTTTAATCTTATATAACTAGTACGCAATCTTACTTTGGTCACTTGGTCGTTATAGCTGTTTATTTTAAAATATTTTAACAGAATACTAAATTAAAACTATGCTGATTTCAATAAAAGAAATTATGTGTGGCATATGTACAAGTCCGTTAAAAATGTCGTACTAGTTTCAACTAAAGCCCTTTTCCCCCACAGTGCTTTTTGCTTAAAGGACTCAGTTTACGCTTTACTTGTATGAAAGCCAAACATACATAGCTTGGACATAATCAATCTACTCGTTTTGACATTGGATTGTCTTACAAGAACATGAAAATACTCTTAGCGATTAATTTATCATCACAGAGGGATCGTTTTTGTGAATTTTCAACGTTTTCTACAATCATATCGAAATGCGTTATGTGGGGTTTTCGCAAACCTTTTTTTTTATTTATTTAACATATTATATCAAACAGAATAAGAAGTTCGATTGCTGACCAAACTACAGCTGAGTGTCGAAACATGGACTATGGCTGTTATTCATAAACAAAGAATGGGAACACAAATGTCATATTCTTTACATTGGTGTTGTGTGTTGCGAGTGTGGCAATAAGCCGCTACTTAAGAGTCCACAAATATAAATAAGCAATACGAAAATGTACAATATAAGTGCCTACGCACATATATAACGATATGTATATTTATGTGCGGAAAGGTGATAAAAGGATTAGAGTCTACTTACATTTACAAATAAAGGGATTGCTTTGTCATTGGTGCCATAATAAGGGTATCAGAAATTGGAAGGCGATACGCGCTTCAAGAAAAATCTTTGTTAATTGCTGCGTCAAAACAAAAAAAAACAAAACGAATCGTCCTGTCTGTAGGTTCATGGTTACTGTCGAAAGCGACTAAGTAATTTATTTTAAAAAGAACCATTTCAGTCTATGGAAAACTTGGTGTTTGTCTAAAAAATACATACATATCCCATAAGAATGTATTAAGCGACACTTTTTTCGAAAATTACTTTTTGATGTGGAACTTTACTAGAAGTTAAGCACCACATTTTGGCCTGGGTTTCGCTGCCCTATCATGGATGCAAAGGAATCTAGAGAGAAAATAAAATTGTTTCAACCGTTAAGTTTTCTCACTGGAATAATGTTGCACCCTGAAATTTGAAATTTGTATCTGATTAAACTTTTGGTTTTGCAATGATGTCAAGTTTTGTACTATGAAAATCGTGTTCCAAATATATTCCTTTCAATAAAATACACAAATAATAACATTTCTAACAATTTTAGAAATGTCGCTTAATACATTCTTATGGGAACGTATCGATATGTTAATTATTATATTATTGTAATCTGTAACATAAGACGGGTGTTTAAAAACACGAAAAAGATAAAGTCATAAACGGAACCCCCAACCGCACTCGTTATAAGGACCATGATTAAGGGATATAAACCTGGAACATCCCAACTTTCTATTGAATGCCATCCAAGATATCAGATGGACAGGACAGGGATGCTCGCGACGAAAAATTGGATCATCTATTACAGATGTCATACGGAAAGCACAAATGTGGATGTGGATGTGTATTTGTAGTTGGCGAGAGACTCAGACATCTTGTCTCGCGTTTTAATTCTGTTAGTTATTGAATAGCCACAATCCGCATCAAGGCGAAATATATCTACATCAAGCTGATTTGTGCTCATGTCCCGACGGAAGATAAGACGATGAGATTATATATGCATTCTACGAGCACCTTAAGGAAAAATATGACTGCTGTCCTGGCCACGACATTAAAATTGTCCTTTGTGATTTTAGTGAAAAAATAGAAAGGAAAGATGTTTTTGGTCAAGGAACGTGGTAGTAAGTGGAACCAGACTCCGGCATAAGGATGACCACAAGGCAACTTGGCTATCCCCAGGTTCAAAACTATAAAAATGTTTAAATCGTTGCGATGTCGATTGGGAATCCGAAGTTTCGATTCAATCCGTCCAGTTGATGATTTTACAAAAGTTGTTGATCCTTCTGAAACCCAAGGATTCATTTAATAAGGATTTCTCCAGGGTTTCTAGTCTCCTTCTGTATAGGGCTGGACAATCGCATATAATGCGGTCGGTAGATCGTTCGCTGCTGATGGATGGTATGCATCTAGTGCCATGAACGTGCTTCTTGGTGCTACCATTGGTTCGGAAATCACACGTAACCAAACACAAAGAAAGCTGGCCAGCGCGAAGCTGCAAACCCCAGAGATATAACGCCTCTACTTCGGACGTTTCCGATACACAGCGGCAGTATATTGCGAATTCTATGACAACCGTGCTTGAATATGAAAACCGGCCCTCGTTAATACAGGATGAGGATGATGTTAAGGAATAGGATGCTGCTTACAGGGAGGGCAACGCTATAGCCAATTTTAACCCGGGCTATATAGTAAAGCACAAGGTGCTAAAGGTTACGATACTGGGCTCCTCTCATGTAAGGGCAAGAATGGAATTCTGGAAGTGCAGAGTATTGCTGCACATATGGAGAGAACACTTCTACCAATTTCTGGTTTCGGAAGGCAGCGCACGTGAAATTATCACACTTCTGTATAGGGCTGGGCAATCGCATATAATGTGGTCCGTAGATGGTTCACTGCTGCTATTCCCGCAGTAGTTACATTCGCTTTTCGTTGCGAATCCCATTCTGTTCGCATATCTACCTATGGGTCCATGCCTCGTCAGAAAAGTAATATTTTTCCTTATCTGGTCCCTCTCAAGACTGACCACGTACGCTTTGCGTTGTATTCTGGTCATAGGGTTGCCAGACGATCTTGATTTTTCTTGATTTACAAGAATTTAAACCGACAATTTCAAGCAGAAGCTCAGGTCGTATAAACCCAAATTTTAGATTAATCGGCTAAAGATCGCCGCCGTCTTGTTTTTGTAGAGAAAATCCTTAATGGTTTTAGAAAGCCGTACATAAACAATGTCAGGTCAGCGACGTAATGTCCAATCGTAATTTTTTCGTAATTTTATGCTTCGAAGTATAATGAAAATTACCTATTTTTGGAAAATTACATTAAATCCAAACCGACAATTGGAGAATGCTTAAATTTGGTCAGTTTAAAAAAAAAAACTTTTGGAAATTCAAACGTTTGTCACTCTCTCTGTATTATGTCCCATAACATTTGACCAAAAACACACACATAAAAAGTTTGTTTCACGTTATCCTGCAAATAAAAATCAGAGTCTTTGCACTACAAATATGGTGATTACCTGAAAATTTATATATTTTCAACAAATTCAAATATAAACTCCTCAAGACGTTAAAAAAGATTAATTTTAATATTTTGCATTTATAGGTGAAACTTGAGAAACTTAAGTGTTTCATCCAACCCATTAAAAACTATGAATTCTTTAGAGATTTTTGAGATAATATGTCCAGAAATATAGAATGAAAATTCTACATTTGTTGGCAATTTAATTAACACTTTTTGCACTGTAACTCTTGAAACGGTGTAACAACATGTCAGTAAAAGTCTGGTCATACGACCCAGAGTCCTATCTCCAAACGTTTACGCTACACAAGCTAAAAAATTTTAATACATAAGTAATTTCATTTAAAAATCGTTTAGTGTCAATATGTTAACTCGAGAATTAAGTAATATCATACATAAGGTAAGGGTTTTTATAAGTCAGTTAACTGACTGAAATTCTGTAATTGATTTTTTAATGTTTTGTATACTTTTTATATGAAATTATACTTTTATAAAAAAATAAATGACACTACCAACAAAAAACCTTGTAAAGAAGCATGAGCTTTGTGGTAAAAAGGGAATCGTGGTCAAATTCAAACTATAATTGGTGCTGGACATTTTCGGCTGATATCTATTTCGCATGTACATATTTGACATAATTGTAGGTATATTGGGACCGGCCGTGGCATAGTGGTTAGAACACGCGACTACCATGCGGGAGATTGCAGGTTCAAACCTGGCTCCAGTCATCTTAAAAGAAAAAAAAAATAAAGAAAATTTTCTTTCATTGTCGGCTCCCCTCGAATGTTGTTGACAGCAACTTCGCAGTATTAATCGTCGTGTCTAGTAAGAGCTTCTCAAACAGTGACGTTCGCATTCGTCGATAAACAAGTAGGTGCCGTTAGTTGTGAATCTAAAAATAGAAAGCGTGTTAATTCGCAGCAACGCGAGATGCTATCCCATACCTCATTCATGGGGTGCAAAGGGAAATTAAGTTTTTTTTAAGTAGGTATATATACAGCTGATGATGTACCATTGTGCATCAGTTCGTCACAAAGGGGTCTGAAGATGAACTCGTCATGGAGTTCGAAACGCGTCATCCTAGTGCGTGACACACTGAATTTGACCAAAAATATCAAACAATAAAAACACTTTTCTGATCGTTAGCCGAATTTGATGTATTATATGATACACTAACGAAAATATAATATATACACAATACGATCGACTAAAACTAACAAACAATACAGTTTAAAATGAAACTGAAATATGTAAAACTTCTAACGGATAAGTGTTTTTATTTGTCAAGATTTTTTTTCACAATCAAGAAAATTTTTGGTGAATGTCAAGAATTTTACAATTTTAAATCTGGCAAGACTATCTGATCATGTCTTTTTGGCCTTTCTACGGGCCTTTCTACGGGTTTTCCTTTGCAATTCAAAACGTTAGATAACCTATGGTAATTTTACAGGTAGATATAGGGCAAAGTGCTACGTGTTCAACGTCGCTTTCCTGTCGAGCCTCTTCGTCCGCTTTGCAGTTGCCCTCGATTCCGCTTACTTATCATACTTTAGAATTAAGGTATCGATATTCATACGTTTTCAAATTTAATTCATGTTTAATTCCATATCTGGTTTTTTACAATTTCAAAAGCCGAACGAAGCCGGTAAACCCGGTTTTTTTCTAAATCAGGAATCCGAAAACAGGATTGATGGAAAAGGTAATTTTCGAATAAACCGGAAACCGGTTTTCTGAAAAATGTGAATAACTAAATCCAGTGTTATACAACCTTATCGGTCCTTAGGAGTTAAGCTTTAGACCTGGTAAATCAACAACTTGCCAAATATTTACACTTCGGCAAATCCCGGAAAGATTTCAGAGAAACAGATTGACTTGTACAATCTTTTAGTCGACTTTAAAGCTGCCATCGACAGCCCGGAAATTACGTGAAGCCATGGCTGTATTTGATATTTCTGCGAAACTGATATGCCTCTGCTGAAGGCGCTGACTGACACGAAGTCTTCAGTGAAGAGCCATTCTATAACAGACGAGGCCTATTACAAGGTGACGGCCTATCATCTGTCCTTTTTAACATAGTGTTGGAGAGTGGCACGATATTCAACAAAAGCCACATGCGACTTGCGTACGCTGATGACGTAGACACCATCGATCGGAAACTGCGGGATGTGACAGCAACCTTCCCAGGAAGGAATCTGCAAAAATTGATATAACGGTGAACGAGAACAAAACGAAGTTATTAGTGGCAACGAACAAATAATCTACTCGTTTCGTACTCTGGGTGAATGTTAACAACAATAATTTCGAAGTAGTAGATGATTTTATCTACCTATGCTCCGTCATCAATAAAACTTATAGCGTCAGCGTCGAAATCCTGAGTTATGACACAACCGGATGAATCGGTTCTGCCAGTATTCGATAGGAAAATACTTACTTATTTACTTAAGTGGCCAATTACAATTTACGACACGTAGTTCATAAATTTGAGGCCTGAAGTAATAAAGAATTCCACACGCTTCGGTCTTCTGCGTGTGTTCTCCAGTTAGTCCTACCAGATGATGGCACGTCCCCTACCACTTGGTTCTTCCAACGGAGTTTGGGTCTCCCTGCTCTGCGCCGTCCTTCAGGTTCGCCTTCAAACACCTTTCTCGCTGAAGCATTTACATCCACCCTGGCAACATGCCCCAGCCATCGAAGTCGTTGGATTCTGAATCTTTTAGCTACGTCGATGTCGTGGTAAAGCTCATACAGGTAATCCAATGGCGAAACTCGCATTCGACATAGATAGGTCCATATATTTTTCGGAGTACTTTTCTCTCGAATACTCCCAGGTATTGTATGTCCGTTGTAGTAAGCACTCATGATTCGGCAGCATACAACAGAACAGGGAAGATAAGCACCTGGTATAGCTGTTTTTTAGTATTCCGTGTTGTTACTAAAGTGCTGCTGAAGTCCGTAGAAACATCTATTGGCTAGCACTATGCTCCGTTTAATTTCTTGGCTGACATTATTTTTCTTGTTGACGGAAGATCCGAGGTAGGTAAATTCGTCGACTACCTCAAAACGGAAGATCCGAGGTAGATAAATTCGTCGACTACCTCAAAACAATAATTGTCAACGTTCACGGTGCGTCCCCATCAAGAGGACTTTTTGTTCGTCGAAATCATTATTTTTGTTATGTCCTCGCTGACCGCTTAACCCATTTTTGCTGACTCCTTTTCTAGTGATGAGAAAACTGCAGTAACATACCGCAGATTTCGGCCAATGATGTCTATATCATCTTCATAATTAGCAATTAGTTTTTCTACAATTGGCTTTAGACGTTCATACAATATGCTTGAAAGGACCTTGTACGCAATTGGTAATAGGCTTATTCCACGGTAGTTCTTACATTCACCACGATCTCCTTTCTTGTATATGGGACATAACAGACTGAGACTCCAATCCCCGGGCATGCTGTCCTCTTGCCAGATGTTCTCCATGAGCTGATGCATGCTTCTAACCAGCTCCTCCCCGTCAGCCTTAAACAATTCAGTAGGGAGACCATCGGCACCAGCAGCTATGTTGTTTTTAAGGCGGGTGATTGCCTCACGTATCTCGCTCTGGCTCGGAGGCGGACAATAAACACCATCGTCATGGTTTAGAGCCGGGTCTTCTGGAGTGGTGTCTACATCCAATAAATTTTTAATATGATTTCTTCACATCATCAGAACGTTATCCGGGTCCGTCACTAGCTGACCATCGCTGTCCTTGCAGAAGGGTAGCCCTGTTCCACGCATTCTCGCATTAACTCTCTCTCTACTTCGGAGCAACTCTGTGCACTCATCCTGCCTCTTCTTCAGCTCCTTCTTTTTCCGTCTAAAAAGACGATTTGCCTCTCGTCTCTTCTCCCTGTGCCGTTCACGAACAGCTCGAGAGGAAAATACTCCGTAAAATATTTGGACCCATCATCGTTAATAGAGAGTAACGACGTCGTTTGAAACATAAGATGTACGAGCTGTATACCGACATTGATGTGGTCAGACGCATGAAGATACATAGGTTGCGTTAGCTAGGTCATGTTGTATGCATGGATAAAAATTCTCCAGTCTGAAAGTCTTCTTCCAATGTTGCTATATCAACTTTATCGCGAGGAATGGTCTGAGAATGGTCCAACCTATGATATAATATTATTTCTCACTGGCTACACTCAGTCTTGACATTAATCGTCGACTGCTTTGATTGATTGATTTGATTGTTTTTTGTCTCTCCTGTAAAATTGTAAAATATGGACTTAGAGCCTTTACATGTTAAGCCAGCGATATTATACTTTCCTACGTTCGGCATATAATCACAATATACACTATCGCAAGATTTGTCAGCTTAGTAAGTAATTAAGTAGGGTATCTGAGTTTCGACATAGGCGAAGATAATTATTATACTGGTTTATTTTGATTCTGACATGATTTACTTTAAGCAGTTGTTATATAGTTGAGATCTACTGCTGGCCACATCGTTATGAAAATTTAAATTATCTCTCAACACTATGTTTAATATTAACGCATTATTTCTAAAATCTACACTTCACATATTCTACGTTATGTTAATAATTCGAATATCTGCTGAAGCCAAATGCTAAGCGGCGATGAACTCATATGAAGACAAACTTGAGCTTTTTTATTTTGCCACACACAATAATCTCAAAAGGTCGATGCAAAATATGCTCAGAATATATTGATTATATTGTCAGTAATTAATATAGTTTACATAATAACGTAACACTAGATTTCGGTAAAAGCAACAGATTTTTAATTCAAATGCAAATAAACCTTCCGGACTGTTTGCGTCCCATTTATAAATAATAGATAAAATTCACAAATACAGGTAAAATATTTAAATATCCAGAAGTCTCACTAATGAATTTGACTTTAAAGGAATTTTAAGAGTTAATACATTTTTAAACGCTCCCTAAAAACCTACATCCGTCTAACAGAAAAGGATTAAAGTTTACTTAACCCCTTTTTTTCAATAAGCCGACAAATATAGGATTAGTAACAATATCTTAAAACAACAAACAATACAAGTTAATCCCCTCTCAGCGGTGCTCATCCTAGATTATCCCAACAAAAGTCAGCTACAACGTACAACCCTTTTGTTTAACCCGAAATCAACAAAGGAAAGACGAATAGAAACTAAAGGAATGACTAGACAATTTGCATTTTAAATTATATGATCAATTGCATGCTTGCGTGTGTGTGTGTGTTTGCAATTGCTAATTTTAAAAGGATATACAGCATACAGTGCACACAGTGACTGCACGGCTACAAGATGTAACGCCCACCGTAGAAAATGCAAACACAGTTTGATGAGTTTGCAGCATGTGGCTAAAGTAAAGGATTGAGCAGAGCGGATTAGTTTGTGCCTCCGTCTAAATGACTGCGGTGCTGTGATTGTTGTTTTCTAAGTAGCATTTAAATATGACTTTTGTTGGCCTTTTGTCCTGTTTGTCATCCCAGGAGTATTGTTAGTAAACCCACCTACTATGTATGTATCAAGGAAAACAGAAGTCTACTGACACATACAGCTACAAAGAATAATGCCGCCGCAACTAAATGCATTAGTTGTGCCTACGACTACTGTGCTACAACTTTTTCGAAATATTTGCATATATTTTGCAGTACCATTTACTATAGAGATGTTTTCATTTATAATTTTTCGGGAATTTTTAACATGTGTCATTTTTACCGCTACCCCCTCTGACTCTGATAAAATGAAAAAGACTCAACGTTTGATGTGTTTCGCCAATTGTCATTTTCCAAGAAATGATTCATTTTGTGTTCTCAAGCCTTATTACAATTTTTTTCATCTCACCATACCTGTCAATGAAACCACAAACGGCCCTTTACACATTTGACGTATGTGAATGAGTGTAATAATTTATGTTCACTTGAATGTTTATCTGCAACTGTCAAAATAAACAATTAGACGATATTAATTTTCATTAGGATCGATTAAATGGGAACAAAATTTCAATTTTTTACAATTACTGGAAAATGTAATAAAATAAGTGTTTATATGTTGAGGTATACATTGATAGGAAAGCATTTGAACTTAAAAGTGATTTTACAAATGGGCGACTTCACAATGAGTGTTAGCAGGAGGGGATGTCTTCGATATTTGCGTTCGCGCCAAACGAATTGAATTACGATTACTCTACTACTGGGCACAGTGTTATAGGTTTAAAAATATGTTATGAATAAATGTATGAATGTTAGTGCCGAAGTTGTATTTGTATGTCCATAAAAATACATAAGACATTTGTATACATTCCAGACCCATTACATTTGTATGTCTATTGTTCCCTTGTGCATTTTATTGGCTTGGGATGTTCTCACAGGCAAATAAATACAATTTCTACTACTTAAATCCATTTGTATTACCTATTCCATCATTTCGTCACACTGTGCTAAGTGTTACAACAATAGTCGATCAAAACTCTAAGTGTGGTCTCAGAAATCAATCAAGGCTCATCAACAAATTGCTGCACTTCAAACAGAACACAACAGCTTAAAGTGTTGTTATTTATTGCTCTCCGCATTTGTTGTAATGGTGGTGATGATGATGGTGGCGTCGTCGTCGGTAATGATGAAGCCCAACCATAATAACCTTCAAAATGCAGTCCCTCAGCAAATGCCTTTGGCATCACCTACCATGCATATTTCAGCTGTAATGGGCTTGAGCCCTTTAGGGTAGGAGTGTTCATGTTGTTCGAAACTCGAAAACCTATAATTAATGGGTGGCTATTAATAAAAATTGGCAGTTTAGAAGTTGTGTGCTTTTTTGCTCTCAAAAGATTTCGTATTGTTTTACAGTTCCTTGTTAAGGTTCATCAAAGATTTGTATAATTTGTAATCATTAGTTGTTTCTTATTGATTTTCAATCCACTTGTGCAGTCTACACAATATGTGATAATAGTTTATCATATTTGATCTGGTTTAATAATAAATTAAACGTGTGTGTTTGCCGACACTCTAAAAGGGATCTATGTAATTAAAACAAATCGTCCTTCATAAAATAATTTCAATATAAGTGATATGAGCTATGTATGTATGTTGTAAACGTGTCGGTTTATTATAAAGACCTATATGGTAGCGAGTAAATATTTACATTTGATTGAGTAAAATTAATCGTAATCATAATTTCTATGTCCTGGGTGAAAAAAAAGCGATTGACTTGACACTTAACTGCAAAGTTGCTGACGACAATATCGAGGGGCCAGCAATGAAAGAAAAAAATAAATGACTGGAGACAGGAATCGAACCATGGATCTCCCGCATTGTAGTCGCGTGGTCTAAACATCATGCCACGTCAGGTCCAACTTGTTAAAATTCTGCTATCGACGATAAAAGTATATCAGTAGAATTTTGATCAAATCGGATCATTTTCATCGGCCAACCAAGTTTTGGAATAAATAAATTGGGAGATTTTTACTTTTGATTTGTGAAGTTTGTAAGTTTGCAACCAAATATAGGTATTTAAATTCTAGTATGGAAATTTCACAATGGTAAACCTAATAATCCCGCTCTAGTATGCATTTTAATAATTCAAGATAAATTACAATATTGTGACAAAAAAATTTCGATACATTACCAAATGCAAAAAAGTTGAACTCTTGATACATTAACACTATTTCCTCTTCTACTTCTTCTTCTAATTGGACAGAAGCTCAACAGAAATTCATCCATCCGAAGCCGCACATAGAATAGATTTCCAAGCGCTTTGGCTTTTGCGCTCCGTAAATAGTTCGTCACACCAAACTTTGCTAACAGTTTTTCACTTGGTCCATCCACCGAAGTTATAGTAGCCCCCTCCTACGCCGCCCAGCGAGTTTATTGTTGATGATTTTTTGTGCTGCAGCATTTTCATTCATTTGTACAAACTGTTCAAGCCAGCGTATTCGGTTTATTTAAACGATTCGTTATACTGCTCATTCGAAGACGGTACTCGCCGTCAAAATATATTGCGAAGTATTTTTCTCTTGAAGACTCCCAGAATAGAATGATCCGCTTGTGTCATTACCAGGGCCAACAAAAGTATGCATTGCATACTTGCATATGTAAATACATATTGCAGCCCTGCCGGCATGTTTTGGGGGTTTATGCATATAAAAGCATATTTTGGAGTTTTCAGGATTTTTGTAATGTTTTTTTTACTTTTCATATACATTTTGGGATTATAGACAACACCTGTTTTTTTCTTTAAGATTGAAAAATAGTGTATATAATTTTTTGCAACGGAGAACACCTATCTTTTGTTAAATAATTATTATTAATAAATTAATATCTTCTACCAAGGCTGTATTTTTTAAGGTTTTTTTTCCGGTACTAACTAATCGTAATAATATTTGTATGTTTGTACTAAGAATCCAGTCCGCCGTCAATAATTTCAATGAGCTCTACCTAACTTTGCGTTGCCACCATTTTTATCCATTGCATGTTGTCAATAGTGGAAGAGTGAGTACGCTGAAGCAATGCGTACTTGCAAAGAGAAAAAGTCAATAAGCGTTTTACTTTTCAAATATGGCAAAACAGATAACATTGCGAAAAAAACTATTTATATTGAAACAACAAGCGTTGGGAAATTATACTAAAAGTTGGACTATCTAACTCCCTCGGAAACATATGTTCCCATATAAATGTGAAAAAAAATTCCCGTTTTTCCCATAAAAATATTAATATTTTCTTTCACAAAACAGCTTTTTATAATCACATATATTCATAAACACAATATTGAACAATATTTTTATCGCGGAAATCATGAATATGTGACAAAAATTCAAGTGAAGGCGTATACATAATATTTATAATAAATTAAAAGTTTAAGTACGCCATTGAATTCAGCACTACCGAAGTATGTATACAGACCTGTTAGTCAAAAAACTACATGTAATATTTTTAACAGTAGAGTAATTATTCAATTAATCAATTCGGAATCTTTAAAATGTAATGTAAAAAATAACCATGTTATTTTCCACTTTTTTGATGAATTCTTATTAAAAATTAAATGTATTCAGTGAATAAAATTAACTACGAGTCAAAATCTTTTGTGCATTTTTTATCAGTTTTAAAGGCATTTTTTAGTGTTTTTCGTGCTTATCTAATGCGCATGTTTTTAGTTTTTCCGGGCATATTTGTGTTGGCCCTGGTCATTACCCAGGATTCTGCGTAGGATCAGTGTTTGGACCTTTGTTTGAGTTGGACCTTCGTTCGTCTAAAGAGAGCTTTGTCATTATTAAATCAATCGCATAGCGCATAGTAGCTGCGGTTTGCGGGTAATATTTATCTCTAAATTTCCAGTCAGACATTATTATGTTGCTGACATTATTATTTGTTTACGTCGCAGCCAAGGTAAACAAAATCATCTACAGCATCAAAATTATATGCAGTTATCAAAGTTTACGCAGCGTCCCAAACGAGTAGAGTATTTGTATTTGGAAACAAATAACTTGGTTTTGTCCTCTTCTATCAAAATACCTACTTGTGCCCACTGCTTCCCAATGCTTGAAAAGGCCGCATTAACATCCCGCAGCCCTCGGCCAATGATATCTGTATCATCGGCATACGCGAGCAGCATGTGACATTTATTAAATATATCACCAGTTGTGATTAGCAGCCTTCCGCATGATCATCTCCATTATGATGTTAAAGAGATTGCATGACAGACTATCGCCTGTCTGAAGTCTCGCCTAGTAGAAAATGGATCTGTTTGATTTTTGCCTATTTTCACTGAAGACTTCGTTTCGTTCAGTGACATCCCGCAAAGTTGTATTAGCTGCGCGATTATACCAAACTCAGTCATACCATCTAACAATATACGACAGATATTTTCGAATGCACCTTTTTAGTAGTTAATCAGATGGTAGGTCTCGGTCTGCATTTCATGGGTCTTCTCCTGTATTTATCGTTGCGCGAATATCTGATCGGTCGTGGATTTTCCAGGTCTAAGACTACACTAATAAGGTTCAATCAGGTTCGCTAGGCCGGGCTTTAGCCTTTCACATAACACTCTAGAAAGGACCTTGTATGCGATGGGTAAAATGGTAATCCTGCGGTAGTTGGTACACATACATGGGTCGCCTTACTTAGTATATGACATAGAACACTCAGATTCAAACCACCGGTCATGCATTCCTTTACACAAATCGTTGTCTATGAGATCATCGCCGACGGCCTTAAAAGGCTCTGCCCAGCAATTTCACTGTTTTTTTAGCCGTGAAAATCGCGCTTTGGCTCGATGGTGAACAATCTACACCGTAGTCGACGAAAGTGTTCCCTCAATATTTGCAGCACACTCCGTACCCAGATTTCCATATTTGTTCATACAGGTGGTGATCCCTGTTGGAAAACCTTTTATTTGTTCCTTTCAGTAGAGCCTTCAGACTTCACATATATTCCTGTTATTTCCCTCTTACTTAGTAACTTACTTAGCTGGTACTTCTATGCAATCCCAGTGGATTATATACCGCTCGTAGAATAATATTATAAGGGCCTCGATCTTCTGCGCTTCTTCTCCAGTTAGTCACACCGAGTTATGTAAGGTTCTCAGTAACCTGGTCTTTCCAACGGAGTTTTGGTCGCCCTCTTCAGCGCCGTCCATCGAGTTAATTGTCAAAGACTTTTCGAGCTGGAGCATTTTCGCCCATGCGTACAACATGACCTAGCCAACGCAACCATTGCACCTTAATGCGTTTGACCACGTCAATGTCAGTGTACAGCTCGTACAGCTCACGATTCATACGACGCTGATACTCTCCGTTAACGATGATGGGCCCATATATTTAACAGAGTATTTTTCTCTCGAATCCCGCCAGAACCGATTCATCCGCTTGTGTCATAACCCTGGATTCTGAGCCATACATTAAGACAGGTAGAACCAGTATCTGGTATAGCTGGAGTTTTGTTCGTCGAGAGAGGGCTCTGTCATTGAATCGCTTTGTTTGCTTTGTTGATGGCGGAGCTTAGGTAGACAAAATTACCTACCACCTTGAAATTATAGTTGTCAACGTTCACGCAGTTTCCCAAACGAGTACATTCTTTGTTCGTTGAAACTAATAACTTCGTTTTGTCCTCGTTCACCGTTAGGCCTATTTTCGCTGATTCCTTCTGTATACCTGAGAAGGCTGCAGTCACATTCCGCAGTTTTCGACCGATGATGTCTACGTCATCAGCGTACGCGAGTAGCATGTGGCTTTTGTTGAATATAGTGCCACTCGTGTTTACTGCAGCTTTTCTCATTATCATCTCCATCACAATGTTGAAGAGATCGCACGATAGGCCGTCGCCTTGTTTTAGGCCTCGTCTGGTATAGAATGGCTCCGTAAGGTCCTTGCCAATCTTCACTGAAGACTTCGTGTCAGTCAGCCTCATTCCGCAAAGACGTATCAGCTTCGCTGGAATACCAAACTCAGCCATGGCTTCAAGTAATTTCTGCCGTATCGGGCTGTCGAAGGCAGCTTTATAGTCGACAAAAAGGTGGTACGTGTCGATCTGTTTCTCTTGAAATTTCACAATGGTAAACCTAATAATCCCGCTCTAGTATGCATTTTAATAATTCAAGATAAATTACAATATTGTGACAAAAAAATTTCGATACATTACCAAATGCAAAAAAGTTGAACTCTTGATACATTAACACTATTTCCTCTTCTACTTCTTCTTCTAATTGGACAGAAGCTCAACAGAAATTCATCCATCCGAAGCCGCACATAGAATAGATTTCCAAGCGCTTTGGCTTTTGCGCTCCGTAAATAGTTCGTCACACCAAACTTTGCTAACAGTTTTTCACTTGGTCCATCCACCGAAGTTATAGTAGCCCCCTCCTACGCCGCCCAGCGAGTTTATTGTTGATGATTTTTTGTGCTGCAGCATTTTCATTCATTTGTACAAACTGTTCAAGCCAGCGTATTCGGTTTATTTAAACGATTCGTTATACTGCTCATTCGAAGACGGTACTCGCCGTCAAAATATATTGCGAAGTATTTTTCTCTTGAAGACTCCCAGAATAGAATGATCCGCTTGTGTCATTACCAGGGCCAACAAAAGTATGCATTGCATACTTGCATATGTAAATACATATTGCAGCCCTGCCGGCATGTTTTGGGGGTTTATGCATATAAAAGCATATTTTGGAGTTTTCAGGATTTTTGTAATGTTTTTTTTACTTTTCATATACATTTTGGGATTATAGACAACACCTGTTTTTTTCTTTAAGATTGAAAAATAGTGTATATAATTTTTTGCAACGGAGAACACCTATCTTTTGTTAAATAATTATTATTAATAAATTAATATCTTCTACCAAGGCTGTATTTTTTAAGGTTTTTTTTCCGGTACTAACTAATCGTAATAATATTTGTATGTTTGTACTAAGAATCCAGTCCGCCGTCAATAATTTCAATGAGCTCTACCTAACTTTGCGTTGCCACCATTTTTATCCATTGCATGTTGTCAATAGTGGAAGAGTGAGTACGCTGAAGCAATGCGTACTTGCAAAGAGAAAAAGTCAATAAGCGTTTTACTTTTCAAATATGGCAAAACAGATAACATTGCGAAAAAAACTATTTATATTGAAACAACAAGCGTTGGGAAATTATACTAAAAGTTGGACTATCTAACTCCCTCGGAAACATATGTTCCCATATAAATGTGAAAAAAAATTCCCGTTTTTCCCATAAAAATATTAATATTTTCTTTCACAAAACAGCTTTTTATAATCACATATATTCATAAACACAATATTGAACAATATTTTTATCGCGGAAATCATGAATATGTGACAAAAATTCAAGTGAAGGCGTATACATAATATTTATAATAAATTAAAAGTTTAAGTACGCCATTGAATTCAGCACTACCGAAGTATGTATACAGACCTGTTAGTCAAAAAACTACATGTAATATTTTTAACAGTAGAGTAATTATTCAATTAATCAATTCGGAATCTTTAAAATGTAATGTAAAAAATAACCATGTTATTTTCCACTTTTTTGATGAATTCTTATTAAAAATTAAATGTATTCAGTGAATAAAATTAACTACGAGTCAAAATCTTTTGTGCATTTTTTATCAGTTTTAAAGGCATTTTTTAGTGTTTTTCGTGCTTATCTAATGCGCATGTTTTTAGTTTTTCCGGGCATATTTGTGTTGGCCCTGGTCATTACCCAGGATTCTGCGTAGGATCAGTGTTTGGACCTTTGTTTGAGTTGGACCTTCGTTCGTCTAAAGAGAGCTTTGTCATTATTAAATCAATCGCATAGCGCATAGTAGCTGCGGTTTGCGGGTAATATTTATCTCTAAATTTCCAGTCAGACATTATTATGTTGCTGACATTATTATTTGTTTACGTCGCAGCCAAGGTAAACAAAATCATCTACAGCATCAAAATTATATGCAGTTATCAAAGTTTACGCAGCGTCCCAAACGAGTAGAGTATTTGTATTTGGAAACAAATAACTTGGTTTTGTCCTCTTCTATCAAAATACCTACTTGTGCCCACTGCTTCCCAATGCTTGAAAAGGCCGCATTAACATCCCGCAGCCCTCGGCCAATGATATCTGTATCATCGGCATACGCGAGCAGCATGTGACATTTATTAAATATATCACCAGTTGTGATTAGCAGCCTTCCGCATGATCATCTCCATTATGATGTTAAAGAGATTGCATGACAGACTATCGCCTGTCTGAAGTCTCGCCTAGTAGAAAATGGATCTGTTTGATTTTTGCCTATTTTCACTGAAGACTTCGTTTCGTTCAGTGACATCCCGCAAAGTTGTATTAGCTGCGCGATTATACCAAACTCAGTCATACCATCTAACAATATACGACAGATATTTTCGAATGCACCTTTTTAGTAGTTAATCAGATGGTAGGTCTCGGTCTGCATTTCATGGGTCTTCTCCTGTATTTATCGTTGCGCGAATATCTGATCGGTCGTGGATTTTCCAGGTCTAAGACTACACTAATAAGGTTCAATCAGGTTCGCTAGGCCGGGCTTTAGCCTTTCACATAACACTCTAGAAAGGACCTTGTATGCGATGGGTAAAATGGTAATCCTGCGGTAGTTGGTACACATACATGGGTCGCCTTACTTAGTATATGACATAGAACACTCAGATTCAAACCACCGGTCATGCATTCCTTTACACAAATCGTTGTCTATGAGATCATCGCCGACGGCCTTAAAAGGCTCTGCCCAGCAATTTCACTGTTTTTTTAGCCGTGAAAATCGCGCTTTGGCTCGATGGTGAACAATCTACACCGTAGTCGACGAAAGTGTTCCCTCAATATTTGCAGCACACTCCGTACCCAGATTTCCATATTTGTTCATACAGGTGGTGATCCCTGTTGGAAAACCTTTTATTTGTTCCTTTCAGTAGAGCCTTCAGACTTCACATATATTCCTGTTATTTCCCTCTTACTTAGTAACTTACTTAGCTGGTACTTCTATGCAATCCCAGTGGATTATATACCGCTCGTAGAATAATATTATAAGGGCCTCGATCTTCTGCGCTTCTTCTCCAGTTAGTCACACCGAGTTATGTAAGGTTCTCAGTAACCTGGTCTTTCCAACGGAGTTTTGGTCGCCCTCTTCAGCGCCGTCCATCGAGTTAATTGTCAAAGACTTTTCGAGCTGGAGCATTTTCGCCCATGCGTACAACATGACCTAGCCAACGCAACCATTGCACCTTAATGCGTTTGACCACGTCAATGTCAGTGTACAGCTCGTACAGCTCACGATTCATACGACGCTGATACTCTCCGTTAACGATGATGGGCCCATATATTTAACAGAGTATTTTTCTCTCGAATCCCGCCAGAACCGATTCATCCGCTTGTGTCATAACCCTGGATTCTGAGCCATACATTAAGACAGGTAGAACCAGTATCTGGTATAGCTGGAGTTTTGTTCGTCGAGAGAGGGCTCTGTCATTGAATCGCTTTGTTTGCTTTGTTGATGGCGGAGCTTAGGTAGACAAAATTACCTACCACCTTGAAATTATAGTTGTCAACGTTCACGCAGTTTCCCAAACGAGTACATTCTTTGTTCGTTGAAACTAATAACTTCGTTTTGTCCTCGTTCACCGTTAGGCCTATTTTCGCTGATTCCTTCTGTATACCTGAGAAGGCTGCAGTCACATTCCGCAGTTTTCGACCGATGATGTCTACGTCATCAGCGTACGCGAGTAGCATGTGGCTTTTGTTGAATATAGTGCCACTCGTGTTTACTGCAGCTTTTCTCATTATCATCTCCATCACAATGTTGAAGAGATCGCACGATAGGCCGTCGCCTTGTTTTAGGCCTCGTCTGGTATAGAATGGCTCCGTAAGGTCCTTGCCAATCTTCACTGAAGACTTCGTGTCAGTCAGCCTCATTCCGCAAAGACGTATCAGCTTCGCTGGAATACCAAACTCAGCCATGGCTTCAAGTAATTTCTGCCGTATCGGGCTGTCGAAGGCAGCTTTATAGTCGACAAAAAGGTGGTACGTGTCGATCTGTTTCTCTTGGGTCTTTTCCAGGATTTGCCGAAGTGTGAAAATCTGGTCAGTTGTTGATTTTCCAGGTCTAAAGCCACACTGATAATGCCCTATCAGGTTGGATAACACTGGCTTTAGTCTTTCACATAGCACACTCGACAGGACCTTATATGCGATGGGTAAAAGGCTGATCCCGCGGTAGTTGGAGCACACACTTGGATCACCTTTTTTTCAGCACAGGACATAATACGTTTAGATTCCAATCGTCGTAGATTCCTGGTGCATGCTCGTTATCTCCCATTTGTTCATCTGACGTTTTTTTTTCGCTTAAATAGCTGTACTCGCCTGTTTTACCTTCTCCTTGTGCCGTTTCCTAACAGCCCGGGTTACAATTGGCTGTAGAGTTTCCCTATTAGAGGCATCCTGTTCCCCAGATGCAATGTGACATTCTTCATCGTACCAAGTTGCACTGTTGTTGCGGCGGTTGCCATGGAATGCGCAATATGCTGCCACTGTGTATCGGGAACGTCAGAAGTAGAGGCGTTGTGTCGTAAAAGTTGGGAGAGATGGTTCCCTCAACTTTTCATTATATCGGTCCGCCACCACACACGTTGCCATTGGCTGTAGTTTTGCCTTGTATGCAGCATCCATTTCCTTAGATTTTACGCGACATTTCTCATCGCACCAGGGCTTGTCTGAGCGTGGTTTTTTATTACCCAGTACGGTCATTGTGGCACTGGTCATAGTATTCGCAATATGCTGCCACTGCGTATCGGATACATCAGAATTAGAGAGTTTTTTAAGTAATTTTGAGATTTGGGTGGAATAGACGTTCGCTATCTTGGTGGTATGCAGCTTTGAGGTATCAAACTTCCTTAGTGTTTGGTTACAAGCGTTTTGAGCCTTACCAAATCGCGTGCTTACCCATCGCACGCACGTCCATAACGCTTGGGATATGCCTTGCACCGATTACCACGTTTCTTCTCTTTTGATATCCAGGTAACCTTGTGACCATGTTTCTTGTCGAGGCAAAGCTAATCCGTCGGGCTTGTACACAAATCAGCGGGATGCTAAAATATTTCACCTTGATGTGGATAGTAGCTATTCGGTAACTTACAGGGTTAAATCGCTAGACCAGATGTCGTAGTCTCTTGCCGACTATGAATCCGTATCCGAATTCGCGCCTTTCAGTTCTATCGTCGTGTGTATCTCTGTCCCTTCCGTCGCATTTGCTGTATGACGGTGATGTTAGCCTTGTATTTGTCGAGGAGGACATCTGCCAACTTGGACTTTCGTGCCTGAGTTGGAGGATGTTGATGTGGACGACGTTTAGTTCCTACAAGACAGCGCTACATGACATACTACCAACGAAACAATCAATTTATTGAAGGAAACTTTTGGTGAGCGCATTATCTTGCATCGTGGACTTGTGGCGTGGCTTCCAAAATCGTGCGATTAAACTCCGCTGAACTATTTTTAGTGGGTTAATGTGAAGTCGTATGTCTACGAAGATAAGCCAGAGACGATTGACGCCTTGGAAGAGAATATTCTGCGCGTTATTACTGACATACGGCCTCAATTGCTGCAAAAAGTGGTCGATAACACTGTGCAACAATCAAAATCGGAATGGGATGAAACCAAAAGCAAATGAAGGTTTACATCATACATAACAAAACCCTAAAGGGTTTTTTTTTAGTTTAGTGCTAGATTTTTTTTTATACACATTTGAAGTTGGCTTCTTCGCAATAAAAATGTCATAAAATAATGCTTCTTATCTTGGAAAGTTGTGGTATCTTATAGTTTTTGGGGTCGAGGAAACCATTTTTGTCATTTATTTTTATTTAGGAGCGCCGCCAGATGGCGCTTTCGTACATTTTGTTGGATTAGGTCGGTTATTTTGTCTTTCCTCGCGATTACAACCTTAGATAAAGAGCTATCGAGCTGAAATTTGGTTTGTATGCTTCTATCTTCCAAACAGAGATTTAGTTCTTAGATGGGAATGATCGGACAAAACCTACTCCCACGTCCCATACAAATTGTACCAGTCGTAGATTAAGAGCTATCGAGCTGTAATTTGGCATGCAAGCTTATGTCCCCTAACGGAGATTATATTCTAAGATGGACATGATCGGGCAATAACTACTCCCACCTTCCATACAAAATTACCCTTTTTGGGGATGTTCGATCTCGCGATTACAGCTGTAGGTTAAGAGCAATCGAGCTGAAATTTGGTATGCGAACTTCTACCCACTTAGAAGAAGTAGAGTTCTAAGGTGAACATGATCGGACTTATAACTCTTATTATGCTGAAATGATTTAGCTTTATGATTTTTGTTACACATAATTATCTCATCTCAAGCTATTCAAACTGTTATAATACTTACTTGTATCGTTAATCAATGAATTTAACAACCACAAAGGAGATGTTTTCAATTTCTTCTTAGAAAAGTAAAAGCGCATGAAAAGCAATGTCAAAATTGACGTCGGAATCAAAGTTGTGCAAAAGTTGTGACAAAACATGAACAACGGTATACTTTTTATTTCGATAGGACATCAAACAACGAAGCTATGAAATAAAACCTATTAGGACCGTACGTAGGGTGCACGGATTAAAAAAAAATTATTGTCCCTAAATTGTCTTGAGATAATCTTTAAACGTAGGGGTTGTCCGCCACAACTTTTTTTTTGTATGGGGACCGACCCACACTATTGTAGCATGCCTTTTAGGTTGCGCCTTCTTGCATTTGCTTTCACTGAGCGGATTTGTAGTGGCATGGCCCTGGGACACCCTAATGGCCCACTTCAAAATACTTCCTCTAATCTGACGACAACTTGGTACTTTATTTTGTGACCTTTACAAGACAGGTGTGTAAAATCATTGAATACTCAGAATCGCCTTCAAGCTGCATTTACCGTTCGAGGCTTTGTTCATGTCAAACTATCGGCAACTGACAACCCCAGGTGCATTATGGACATTAATGAACTAAATCAACTTTTTTCTTAATCAAATTCTGATGGAGATGGATCCTATAAATACTAATTTATATTATTTTTTATAATTTATTATTTTCTTGCATTTAATGTCGTGTCGAACAGGTCTATCTCTGCTACTATTAAAATTATTATTTAAAATTGTATTAGTTTCATCATTATTATTTTCATTGGTACTATTTCTTTTTAATATTTTTCTTATACAAATTTCATTATTTAGATATTTTCTTAAATCAGTTCAAATCATAAACTTTAGGCTTAAACTGTGTTGTGTTGTTGAGTTTTTTAATACTTATGTCCCAAATAAGTAGCGTAAATAGCGGCATGCATTCCACGTATAATATGATAAATGTTTTGACAAAACAGAAAAATGGCTTAAAAATATGCCAAATTAATGCCCAAAGCTTAAGAAATAAAGTTGACGAATTGCAGTACATTTTCGAAAATTCAAATATCGACATAATATCTATATCTGAAACTTGGCTTAAGCCTTCAATTAACAATAATTTAATTACACTTCAAGGATACAATGTTTTTAGAGCGGATAGAACGAGAAATCAAGGTGGTGGCGTTGCTGTATACATTAGAAATGGAATTTCATGTAAAGTAAAATGTACATCAAACAATAATGATATGATTGAATATATATTTCTTGAAATTGCAAATAATTGTGATAAGCTTCTATTCGGGAGTATTTATCTTCCCAACAGAAATACTGATATAACTCCTCTCATCACAATCATTGAGCAAATTTCTTTAAATTTCGAAAAAATTATTCTGGCCGGTGATTTTAACTCGAACCTTTTACAAGATTTAACTCTTGCGGACAATATGTTATCAATCGGATTGAACCCAGTGAATACACAAATACCAACTCACTTTACTTCAAATAGCTCCTCTTTATTAGATCAATTTTTTGTGTCTCGTGAATGTCCACATACTTTTTATAGCCAAATATCTGCACCTTGTTTCTCAAAACACGATCTTATTTACATGGTTTGTGATTTTTCTTTACATGCATTCACTGAAACAATAACATTCCGAGATTTTGGAAATATTAATTACAATGTACTATGGGATGAATTTTACAAGATAGATTGGAATATTACATATTACCTATTGTCAATAGATGATCAATTAAGTTTTTTGGAAAATAATATAAAATATTTGTTTGATATGGCTGTACCTGAGAAAACCAAAATAATTAGTAGTAAAAAAAAGATTGGTTCACAACAGATATTAAAGTTTTGATAGAAAAGAGGGACATGGCGTATTCGCGTTGGAAACGGTTTAAAACAAATCAATTACTTGAGAACTACCGTGTAGCAAGAAAACTTGTTAATCGAAAGATTAAGGAGGCAAAGCGCATTTTCTTTGCTCGAAAATTTAACAGGGCGTTGGATACTCAACGTACATGGAAAGTAATTCGTGAAATGGGTATTGGCAAGGAACATAGTTCGCCGAACAATATGAATATTGATCCTAATGAGCTAAATGATAAATTTGTTAATATAAGCATGTATAATGCTGACCACACATATTATGCCAATTATTATGATAACGCTCTGCAGGGTATTGATTTTTCATTTCAGTGCGTTACTCAAAATGATGTGTTATTAAGTTCCTTATCAATATCTTCCAATGCAGTTGGAGTTGATAATATTCACCCTAGATTTTTTAAAATTTATTCCACAGCTTCTTCCTTACATTACTTTTATTATAAATAAGATTATTACATCTAGCTATTTTCCCCTCAGATGGAAGCAAGCTAAAATTATACCTTTACCCAAGAACCACACTGAATATCGCCCTATCGCTATCCTTCCATATCTTTCAAAAGTTTTCGAACGGATTATTAAAACCCAAATAAATACATTTTTGTCATCTTATAACCTTTTGACAAATAAGCAGTCCGGTTTCAGATCGAAACACATCTGCAAAACTGCCCTTATTGACGTGATAGATGATATAAGAAACGAGGTAGATGCGGGTAATGTTACCTTGCTAGTATTATTGGATCACTCCAAAGCTTTTGACACCGTTGACCATACGATACTTATGCAGAAGCGTTGGGTAAGAAGAGGTGTACCTCAAGGTTCTATTTTAGGACCGAATGAAGTTGTCGCTAATGCAAAAAATTTAGGCATAATTTATAACAGTAAATTGACTTGTAATGCCACATTATATCTGCCTGTGGAAGAACTTTTGCAAAGCTAAGAACATTATGGATTACACAGCATTTTACACCTTTTAATATTCGAATGCTACTGGCTAAATCATACCTTATTCCTACTCTAACGTACCGCTGCGAAATTTTTTCGAGTTGTGATTCACAAAGTCGTAGAAAATTAAATTCTACCTTTAATGCTATTACAAGATATGTTTATTGTTTAAGAAAATTTGACCACATAACGCCATTCCGCTCTAAAATACTTAATGTACAATTTGACGATTTCATGAAAATAAGATGTCTTGTATTTCTTCATAATGTAATAACTTATTGTGAACCGTCCTACTTATATGATCGATTACGTTTTGGCATTTCTAGAAGAAGTAGAATTTTAGTGCAATTTCAATACAGATACTCGGAATCTGAACGTCAGTTTTTTATAAACGCAATACGATTGTGGAATGCATTACCAATTAACTTAAGGCAAATACATAACACAACACAGTTTAAGCGTTTGATTATAGAATTTTTTAATCAATGAAATAAAATAAAAACTTTTTTTGTTCTTAGACAATTATGAATCATGCGATAAAAATAAAAATATAATATGTTAAATATGTTATGTAATTTACACGTTACTTGTTAGATGTTAAATGTTTTTTAACCAGACTAAATTTTCATTGTTTAATGTTTAATTCAATATGTTATAAAATTTAATCGTTAGTTGTTTGATGTTAAATGACTTTTTTAAACAGATTATGCTTTTATTATTTAATGTTCAATGTCGTTCTGTTAATTTTTATTATATTTGCGGAAAATTAATCATTATTAATTATTTATATTTATTTATTTATTATTATTATTTAAAATACAAAACTTTAGAAATAAGTTAATATATAAGGAAATGTGTTGTAATATTATGATTCAGACATCCCTGCACTATAATTATAAGACTGTTAGTCTTGTTGTGCAGATTGCCCAATAAATAAACTAAACTAAACTAATAATTTCAGCTTTGTAAGAGCTACGAAAAGTCGGTATATCTATATCGTGCCAGAAACAGTATTAATAGATTAAGCAGCGACTTGAACACCCACATGCATCGTTCTACCGCAAGTTCTGTTTTAAATTTAAAACTTTTCCGCTGCAGTTTTTCTTATAATTATTGTTAATTTATTCATTAATCTGAACTTCGTAACAAATACAATTTAGTTTTTAATACAGGCT
Source organism: Muscina levida (assembly GCA_964034835.1). Classification (NCBI taxonomy): domain Eukaryota; kingdom Metazoa; phylum Arthropoda; class Insecta; order Diptera; family Muscidae; genus Muscina; species Muscina levida. The sequence continues at coordinate 122,672,596 of OZ035880.1, forward strand.
GTTTAAGACGAATGACGCAACCTTTTAATTAACATTTATGTTTGTGAAAGTAGAATAGTTCGCCGAAATATTGCTCCTTGTTGAATTTTGTAGTACAATTCAATATTTTTTGTATATAGTATAAACAAAACTAAAACAATGCTTAAAAAATAAACATATCGATTATAAACTGCTTTACTATTTCCAAATATATTTCATCAAAATAGCCCCACAATGATTGTCACTTTTCAAAGATTAACAACATATTTTATGGAATTGTGACACTTGGATTATTCAATTATAGTACTGTCCGAGACATCTCAAGTAGGAACATTAAGATATAAGCAATATCCATTAAGGGTACCGTAATGCCTATAAGTAATAGGACTTATCCATTCAGGATTTATCCATCTTTCTCAAGCGCATTTTTCCACTCGTCCCCAAGACACCGTTTTCCATGATGTGTGATATGTGTGTGAAAAGAATATAATTTGCTCAACTGTCACAGACACAATCCTGACAACACATATACCCCCAAAAAAAAAACAAAAAAACTAAAGACAACGTCCTCAGGATAGAAATAACAACAAAAATTGCAAATGGACGAAATGGTTTTCATTTTCATCATGGCACGCATGAAATGGTCTGGATCTGGAAAATGATACACTTTCCTTTTGACGAAAGAACAAGGGATGATGTGGCAATGACAACATCAGTCGTAGGGGTAGTGGCAGTAACAATAGTAGTGGTGGTGGTAGCTATTATATTGTGTATATGCTAGGGTAAGTGGCTGGGGTAGGACAAGGGAAAAGCTGTCACGAGTGAAAGTATAAACAGATAAGTCTGCATGCTAACACACAGATATATGTATGTGTATGTTTATACTTCGTATCCAAGCTGTTCTAACTATAGTCTCTGGTACAGTGTATTTAAAAAATAAGGATATATAGAAAGTAATCTTGGTTGGACCAGACGAATTTATTTTATAATATTAAAAGATGTTTAGTTATAAACAAAACCAGAACAAAAATGTCAGTCAGCTGAACTGACTAATAAATACCCTCACACTATGATATTGTTTAACTCTCGAATTATTAAAACATACCGATTTTTTAATGAAATTACTTAGCGGGATATTAACCACTAGTAAATCATAAACGGTTGAAAATATGACTTTCGGTCGTATGGCCAGACGAGGCATATAGTAAGTTTGTAGAATAAGTTAGAGCTTACAAAAGTCAAAAGGTAAATTCAGTATCTTTGGGCATATGATAATTTTTATGGGGCGTACCGAGAGGGGTTTTTACAGCACCAACTGAGAATCAAATAAAATAAATACGTATTTCATCCACAAATTCAAAAATATTAAAAATTAAATATTTCCAACGTCTTTTAGAAATTATTGGAAGATTTTAATTTTTTGGTTATGGACTTATTTGTATATATGAGGATCAGTTGGAGTAGCACACGGTATCCGATTTTTATTCTTAAGTCAAAGGTCAATAAACGTTTCTTCTTCTTCTTTACTGGCAGCAACAACAGAAATTTATCTATCAGTAGCCGCAAGTAGAAAAGCATTCCAAGCGCTTCGGTCTTTTGCGCTCCGTAGATAGTTCGTCATACAAAGCTTACTTAACAGTTCCGTCACCTGGTCCATCCATCGGAGTTTTGGTCTTCCCCTACTGCGCCGCCCATCGAGTTTATTGCCGAAGACTTTTCGAGCCGGAGCGTTTTCATCCATTCGTACAACGTGTCCAAGCCAGCGCATTTGGTCTATTTGAACGCGCTTGACCACGTCGATGTCGTTGTACAGCTCATACAGCTAATGATTCATTCGACGACGGTACTCGCCGTTCACGATGATGGGTCCAAATATTTTACGGAGCAAGAGAAGATTGATAGATTGATTGAATAGATTGATCCGCTTGTGTCATTACCCAGGATTCTGAGCTGTAGAGCAAGACAGGTAGGATCAGAGTCTGGTAGAGCTGGATCTTTGTTCTTCGAGAGAGCGCTTTATCGTTTAATCGCTTGCTTAGCGCATAGTAGCAGCGATTTGCGATCAATACTCGTCTTTTGATTTCGAGGCTGACATTATTATTTTTGTTTATGGCGGAGCCAAGGTAGACAAAATCATCTACCACTTCAAAATTATAGTTGTCAACGTTCACGCAGCGTCCCAGACGAATGGACTCTTTGTTCGTTGAAACAAATAACTTGGTTTTGTCCTCGTTTATCACCAGACCCACTTCAGCCGACTGCTTTTCAATGCTCGAAAAAGCCGCAGTAACATCTTGCAATCCACGTCCAATAATATCGATATCATCAGCATACGCGAGCTACATGTGGCTTTTGTTAAATATGGTGCCATTCCTGTTTACTGCTGCTTTCCGCATGATCATTTTCATTACGATGTTAAAGAGATGGCAGGACAGACTATCGCCTTGTCTAAAGCCTCGCTTGTTAGAAAATAGCTCTGACAGATTTTTGCCAATTTTCACAAAAGACTTCGTGTCAGTCAGTGTCATCCCGCAGAGTCGAATTAGCTTTGCGGGGATACCAAACTCAGCCATAGCATCCAACAATTTCTGTCGTATCGGACTGTCAAAAGCAGCTTTGTAATCGATGAACAGATGGTACGTATAGATCTGCATTTCTTGGGTCTTCTCCAGGATTTGTCGTAGCGTGAATATCTGGTCGGTGGTGGATTTACCAGGTCTAAAGCCACACTGATAGGGTCCAGTCAGGTTCGCCAGAATGGGCTTTAGTCTTTCACATAACACACTAGACAGGACCTTGTATGCAATGGGTAAAAGGCTAATCCTGCGATAGTTGGTACACACACTAGGATCGCCTTTCTTAAGCATGTCAATAAACGTTTAACTTGTGAAAAATTTGACTAAATTCAGAGTACTAACGGTAAAAACATGTTCATGTAATACTATGAGTTTTATTTCGTTTATTTCATTTGTTCTTAGGATTTGTCTACTATACTAACATACGAGTAACAGACTGGCTTAAACAATTGTTATATATTGCATATACAAGCACTTACTTTTTGAAATGACTATAGTAATGTTGTACATAGTCCTAAGATATTATCTGATGTGGGGATTTAAAATGTCTGATAGAGAATTGCGTATTTTCTATAGTTTATACACAATTTATCCTCTTAAATATGTACATATTAATATATGTTTATGTTGTCTGTTCTCCGAATATATCCAACAGTCGGTGTTCCCTACTTACAAAACATCAACAAAAATACATACTCCAAAAATGTTGAAGCTGTTCTCATACATTTCCCATGCATCGTGAAGCTTTCTCTGCCTGTCATTAGGAGATACTCGTGTGAATTTTCATTCTGTGCTTAAGAATTCTATCCGTACCACATGTCCATGTTAAAAGGTGTTAAAGATGGGTTTTCCATTTAATGTTACCCTGGCTATGACGGGTTCCCTCTCTATATCTATACGTATCTAATGACTACTGCTGCAGATGGGCCAGAAGATCGACATATTCTGGCAACATTTGTTCTTGTTGTTGTGTTATTAAAACTGTATAGTTGTTGCTTTGTTATGTTATGTTATAGTATGTAGGAAATCGGCTGCTGTGCACCTTCATTAAGTCCCCCTCAAATGCTGAGCAACATAAATACAAACGGGCATGGAATAGAAATGCATTACAAAACAGCAGGCGCTTTAAAAAAAAAGAGAAATAAGGAGAAATACAACAACAGCAGCCACAAAAAAAACTCTACTCAAATAGAAATAATATACTGAGATACAAATACAACAACAGTAACAGCGAAAAAATCGGTACGTCTGCAACAGCGTGCATTTTGATTAATGATCAAATGTCAATTATTCGAGAAATATACAATTGCAAAGATAGAAATACCTAAATACACACATATGACGTATGTATGGATGTATGTTGAATTGTATGCATGTACCCAGTTGTATAACTATGTATGTATATGACCCGTGAGGCTGTGTAAAGTACTCGTAGTAGTTATTTTCGATTTTAAAACTGAATGCTTCCCGTATATGTTAATTGCGAAAGCATGTGAGAACTTTAAAGAAAACACACTATACAAACCACATAAATTTAATGAAAATACGAAACATATGAGGGCATGAAAATAAAACAGAAATTAAGTATAATTTCCGATATTACATGGATCATTATTGGTTTTGAACAATGGTCTTTTTATATGGCTCTATATACAAATAATTGTATGATGAGGCGCTACTGCTCCTTTGCGTATAACTAGAAGTGTAAGGCACTGTGAGGATGACTTGTAAATTTTAGGGCATACCACCAATTTAAATATTTTTTTTATTTAAGAACATAGTCGTTAAGTAACAAATTTACATCAATAATGGTTATATAGGACATTTTTAAAAGGCTCCACGAAAAGCCCCCCAATGAAATAACACCCAGGAAATAAGCTCCAATGAATCAAACCCCAAAAAATAGGAAATAACACCCAAAAAAAGTGAATGAAATAACATCCAAAAATAAATGAAATAAACCCCAAAGCGAAAACGAAACAACCCCCAATATTTGGGAGTTATTTCATATGAAATAACACCCAATGATGCAAATGAAATAACCCCCAATGAAATAAACCCCATCAGCAACAAAAATGAAATTATGCCCAAATTTCATAAAAGAGTCAGTTCCACCAAGGATTTCATGAAGTCAATATGGACCAACAGCAAAGTCGCAAAATTATTGAAATGAATCGTGTGGATTGTAGATCGTTGTAGCCCTGCTCTATTTTTGCAGTTCGGAAGACAATTTGCCTTTTACGTTTGGCCTTTACACAAACACCTCTAGTGTTCACAAGCAAATCAAACTCTTTGCTTTTATTGAATTCTTCATTTTGATGAACTCCTACAAATTTAAAAAAAAATTCCATTCTTAGTGTGTACTAATCGAATTTAGCATTTTGTTGATTTTCTATCCGTCAATATGAACACAAATGGAAATATCTTGAAACATTCAAAAGACATTGTTATATATTCACAGGCTAAAAGTTTTCTTGTAAAAGGCCTATTTTAATATAATTATATATTTATAACCCCTAAAAACCAACAGAAATAACGGCCGAATAAAAAATGAAATAACACCCAAATTATTCACGATATGAAACAATCCCCAAATTTTAAAAATAGGTTGGGTTTTATTTCATTGGAGATTATTTCATAATTTGAAAATCCCAAATGAGGAATGAAATAATTCCCAAAGAAAAATGAAAAACGGCCCAAAAAAATTGGAAGTTATTTCATATGAAATAACACCCAAAAATGTATGAAAAAAATTTGGGGAATATTTCATTTCTCGTTTGGGCGTTATTTCATTGGGGGGCTTTTCGTGGAGCCTTTTAAAACTTCTTAAATAAAACATAAAAATTTGTTAACAGAAAAAAATTGCACATATGTGGTACATATTGCCACCTGAAATTCCAAAAGCCGGAACACAGTGGAAAAAGTAACAATCTAGTGTGGAAAAAACATTTTTAATTGCACATATCTCAAATTACGTTAGTGTATCAAATGATACATCAAATTCGGCTAACGATCAGAAAAATGTTTTTATTGTTTGATATTTTTGATCAAATTCAGTCTGGGATCTGTTCATCGACTACAAAGCTGCATTCGACAGTCCGATACGACAGAAATTACAGGATGACACTGACTGACACGAAGTCTTCAGTGAAATTTGCAAGAATCTGACAGAGCCGTTTGCTACCAAGCGAGGTTTTAGGCAAGGTGATAGTCTGTCTTGCGATTTCTTTAACATCCTAATGGAGATGATCATGCGGAAGACTGCAGTAAACAGAAATGGACCATCTTCAATAAAAGTCACATCTTGCTCGCGTATGCTGATGATATAATTATGATTGTTCGTGGATTGCGGGATGTTACTGCGAGTTATTTGTTATTGTTATTTGTTATTTGTTTGTTATTTGTTTCAACGAATTTGTCTGGGACGCTGAGTGAAAGTTGACAACTATAACTTTAAAGTAAAAATAATGATGTCAGAATGGAAATCAAAAGACGAGTATTGATCGCAAACCGCTGCTACTATGCGCTAAGCAAGCGATTTAATGACAAAGCGCTCTCTCGAAGAACAATGACCCAATTCTACCAGACTCTGATCCCACCTGTCTTGCTCTACAGCGCAGAATCCTGGGTGACACAAGCGGGAGTCTTCAAGAGAAAAATACTTCGCAAAATATTTGGACCCATCATCTTTTACGACGTGTACCGTCGTCAAATGAATCAAGAGCTGTATGAGCTGTACAACGACATCGACGTAGTCAAGCGCCTTTAAATGGACCCAGTGCGCTGGATTGGACAAATGGACAAAAACGCTCCTGCTCGAAAAGTCTTCTGTAATAAACTCACCGGGCGGCGCAGGAGGGGCGACCAAAACTCCGATGGATGGACCAGGTGAAAGAACTGTTAACTAAGTTTGGTTTGACGAACTATGAGCGCAAAAGGCCGAAGCGCATGGAATACTTTTCTATGTGCGGCTACTGATAGATATATTTCTGTTGTTGCTGACATTAAAGAAGAAGAAGAAGAAGTAGACAAATACTTAGGAAACCGAAACATTTGCCCTTTCTGGTACCTCCCATACTTATGACCGAATTCACCCTCTTAGTTTTACCCACATTTTTTCTGGCAATGTCTTGAAATGTATTGTACACTCATACCTCTTTATATGGCCCCTCTTTTAACGGCATTTCGGTATAACGGCCTTTTTCAATTCTGGAACACCTTCGCTATACGGCGCACATTACCTTGCTATACGGCTAAAATCAAATAGGGGATTCACCGTTTTTCTACGAAGAATGAGAGACTAACAAAACCATTCACTCACAAGCGCAGCGAGTGTTGATGCAGCAGTCTCTTGTTTGTGCTGATCGTAAGTAGACGTAGTTTTCTTGCACATTTTTCCGTCCTTGAGTAATAATAAGTTGGTATGTACGTAAATATAAGTAGGTATGAAATTTATAACCTCGCTTTACGGCCAACATTTTGGAAATGTATCTAGGCCGTATGTTATATCGAGGTATGGGTGTATTTTGATCAAGGGATAAGATTATTGCAATTTAACTCAGGAGTGAATATGGACTACATCGGCCGAACCCTTCTTATACCTCCCATACCAAATAACCTATTTTTGGAAAATTAATCCTTCTCCCCATAACATTTCGACTCTAATTTACAAAAACAAATAATACCCGAGATATATCAACAAAAATAAAAAAAATATTTTGTTTCTAAAACTTTTTAATTTTTTTTCAACGTTTCCACATCTTTCAAATTTATTTTTTCACTTTTCATTTCATACCGTTGGACGGTCTTAAAAAACTCTTTCCTAAATTGCGCATATAGTCTTTAGTTAAATATCAAAAATCTTCGAAAAACTCAAAAAATACCATTTTTAAAAACGGTCCAGCTCACTGTATCCTAATCCTAGGCACCAAATTTTTAGGGATTCATCATAAAATAAGTCAAGGTACATTTTAGGCGGTGGATCGAAAATACCTTTTTTGGTGAGTCGGTCTTTTGTACAAAGATCTAGTCGAATACAACATAAATCTGTATACTAAAGTTCCTTATTATCCCCAAAATCTTGACTTACGTTTAAAAAAGACCGGTTTTCGTTATGTTCCTCACTTGAAGGCTTATGACTCAGTCAATTCTTCACCAGTGATTCAATTCTTGATTTTTTGACGGTTTAGGCACAAAATATACATTTTTTATACGAATGAGTTTTATCCATTGTTTTATTAGAATACCATAATATTTATTATTTTTTCAGAAAGTGCATGTTTTCACGAGTAAAACACATGTTTGTTTGTAAAATTTAGTATGTTAAAATTGGTGGTTTTACGATGGATGCAATTTTTATTTCGTTGTTTTTGCAATCCTGAAAAACGGGATATGGGAGATAAGCGGTTGCTTTTAAAAACCAAAGGAAGGGGAATCAAATAAAAATTCGATTGGAATTCAAATATTTTAAAGTTCGAAGTAGAATTTGTATATTCATTAACGAAATGTTTACCTACTCTAATTATAATATCATTGAAAGAAAAACGAGAACTTCTTAAAGTTGCACCCTTATTAAAATAAATTTATTGAGTTCAAATTATACAATACTAGCTTTTCCGGCTCGTGTTGCTTCACCCGTACTTACAACGAATCTTATAAGAATTTTAGCAGTACAGGTAAAATGCAAACGCTTCATAAGACGAACGAACAAATCATGATTGCAGCTATATTCCATTGGTCTGAGTTATCGCAACGTTTTAAAAAGCTGTTTATCGGAAAAAGAACGAATTTCAATAGATATATTCATATCGCACAACTAAAACAGACTGGTACCCCCTCTAAATCTATAGGTTGCATGCCAATATACGGTTATAGCTTAAGCCGTTTGGTCCCTAAATATTCGAATTTTTAAAAACTCCATCTAAAACACCATCTAGGGGCTGTCTGATTCTATAGGAAGCAATTCTATATACATTTTTGTAACTCTACCTTTAGGCATTTGGTTTGTGCGAAATGTATTTTACACCTAAAGATCAATATCGCACAACTAAAATATGCACCTACATTTTTGCGACTATACCTTTAGTGAGTTTTATCCCATTTCGGCCTTTTTTACTCCTAAAATGTACGAATTTAGAAAACCCTTCGTTCTAATTCTAAAATTATAAATTATATATATATATATATATTTTTTTTTTGGTGGTTTAATTGGTGCATTTTCGGCTGATATCTAATTTTCGGCTGATATCTAATTCGCATGTACATGTTTGACATAATTGTAGATATATATACAGCTGATGATGCACCATTGAGCATCAGTTCGTCACAAAGGGGTCTGAAGATGAACTCGTCATGGGGTTCGAAACGCGTCATCCTAGTGCGTGAGACACTGAATTTGACCAAAAATATCAGACAATAACAAACACTTTTTCTGATCGTAAGCCGAATTTGATGTATCATTTGATACACTTTAACGTAAATGTAATAATTATAAATTATCATGAAATATCGTATTTAAAAAAAAAACACAATCCAATTTGATAGTGAAACATTTCATCTTCCTGTCTACAGCCATTTTACGCAGATGCTATCCCACATGTACCATAAATATAAGTTGCAAATCTCATCTTTATATCTAACATGGCCAATGACCAATTAAAATGTTGGGTTTGTGTGGGTGGTGCCACGCCTCTTTGTCTAATTATGTTTTCAAGTAGCCTATGAACGAGGCCTTATGGATAGTACTACACAGTAGAAATTTTTATAGGAATCGGTCCATTCATTTCGCAGAGATAACAATATTTTCAAAAGGTACCATTTTAACCCCTTTGCGTTCTGAATTTCCAAAAATCCCGTCTTAGTGCGCGCCTACGTCATAAAAGCCTATTATATATAAAGGTTTGATTCAAATAAGTCAACGAGATTCTCACATATGCATCTATTTATTATTTACCAACACGTGCATAAAATTAGTTATCGCTAATGCTTTTACCCAAAGCTATCCAACGTTTTATCACATGTTTTAGTAAATTTCCTCATTAAACTTAAACAGAAATCAGTCTTAATGATAATGAGCTGTAATCCTCTGAACATAACTAATGCCCTCGCCCTACTCACACATAACAAATGTAATTGCTGAATATCAATAAACACTAAATTGCACAAATTCATTAAAAGCTTTTAAGTAAATGGAATTAATAGCATATCGAAACTTTTCCAATAATGTATGCTCCATTAATTCAATTCTTTCTATTAAAGACGATACATATTAACAATCTACCTCACGTACACACTCTTGCACCTTAATTAAAAGGACACTTTGACAAAGTGTTGACTATGTGCTGTAATTAAAAAGGACTCTAACTAATTTTGTGTTCATGCTAAAGTTTGACCATTATACCATTCATTACAGCCATTTAAGTAGCTGATGAGTAGATGAAAACAGATACAAATACCCACTTAGGGCAAACTTGGTGAATTGCCCAGCTAAGCTCGCTCATGCACTACCCACATTTGATGTTGTACGTTTGTGGGATTTACAACTGGCAAACGTTCATCATTAACTGGCTGGCCGAACGACCCACTCTCTCCTCCACCACCCACTCATCAAGTATCAGAATAAGAGACTTTTACTTTGGGGTGGGTGCGAAGGTGGTGAATGACATGTGATTCTCCACAAATGGTCAGTCGGAATATAACAAATCACACAGTCTCGCATTTTTGAAATTTTCCGAACGAAAGGCTATGTTGTTTGGTCTTAACTCTGTAAATACAATAGGAATTTAGTCGACCATTTTTGTGTTAAAAATCCTCCATCTTTTGCTATCAACTGCTGCACTGTTGTTGTTGTTGTTGTTGTTTCTTTTAAACCATTTGCATTTCTAGGGGTGTTTCCCTGAAAGATGGTGCAATGTTGTTGTTGGCTTAGTGTTGATGTCGGTTGTGAAATGAAATGTGTAAAGTAACCTTTGAAAACGTTTAAAGGCACTTCACACATTTCGTTTTAAAAAAAAAGCAACCTATACAAACGCTCTGCCGCTAACATACATAGATACACATACAAAACATGGAAAGGATATCAGAAACGTAAATGTTTTTGTGTGTATGCATTCTTATTTAAAGTAGAACAAAAGACACACACACTTATATACATATATTCAAACATTTTTACGTTTATGGATGAAATACCTAAACCTTCATCAAAATGAATGACAGGTCTTAAAGACAAACAATCGCATTGCCAACATTTTCGTCATCTAACCTAATTTATGCAGCATTTCGTGTGTAGAGAATATTTTGTAGACGTTATAAAGTAAAAAAAAAGCGTTAGGTAAAATCGTCTCAGTCGAACTGCAATAACAATGACAAGTGGATAAGCACAAAGTTTGGAAGGGTCGATTGTCTTACGAATACTACTTTTCATTATTTTAGAGCATTGCACTCGTGCTGTTTTTCTACATGTTGATAGATTGAACAAAGTAATAGTCAATTGACCGGCTTGTAACTTGAACAAATTCGTAATGGTTTTAATATTTAGGTACGATTTTAAATAGCTCAGCTATGGCAGTATTCAAAGTTGGCTCTTACTTTAACTATATCACTTAATATGAATTTTGTTTTCATCGTTCGGTTGAATAAGATCTTTTCTATTATTAGTTAATAGAGTTTGTTTTACAAGAGTTGTATTCATTTTCGGAAAAAGTTATACCTATGTTTAAGAAAGTTTAAATATTAATTAAGCTAGATATGACTTGGTATTCGGAACAAATACACAGGATGAAAACGAGTCTTGTACATTGTTTAATGTTCTTCTCAAATACAGTAATGCCTCGCTAATCTGAATAATTGTTTGCAGACTCCGAATTGAACCATGGTCGCGTATTTTATCAAGCCGAATACTTACTTACTTACTTACTTACTTTAGTGGCCAATTACAATTTACGAAACGTAGTTCATAAATTTGAGGCCTGAAGTAATAAAGAATTCCACACTCTTCGGTCTTCTTAGTGTGTTCACCAGTTAGTCCTACTAGATGATGGCACATCTCCTACCACTTGGTCCTTCCAACGAAGTTTAGGTCTCCCTGCTCTGCGCCGTCCTTCAGGTTCGCCTTCAAACACCTTTCTCGCTGGAGCATTTACATCCATCCCGGCAACATGTCCCAGCCATCGAAGTCGTTGGATTCTGACTCTTTAAGCTACGTCGATGTCGTGGTAAAGCTCATACAGCTCATGGTTCATCCGATGGCGAAGTACTTTTCTCTCGAATACTCCCAGGTTTGTATGTCCGTTGTAGTAAGCACCCATGATTCGGCAGCATACAACAGAACAGGTAAAATAAGCACCTGGTATAGCTGTTTCTTAGTATTCCGAGATAAGGTGGTGTTACTAAAGTGCTGCCGAAGTCCGTAGAAACATCTATTGGCTGGCACTATTCTCCGTTTAATTTCTTGGCTGACATTATTTTTCTTGTTGACGGAAGATCCGAGGTAGGTAAACTCATCAACTACCTCAAAACACGTTCTCGGTGCGTCCCCAACGAGAGGACACTTTGTTCGTCGAAATCAATATTTTTGTTTTGTCCTCGTTGACCGCTAAACCCATTTTTGCTGACTCCTTTTCTAGTGATGAGAAAACTGCAGTAACATCCCGAAGTTTCGGCCAATGATGTCTATATCATCGGCAAAGGCTAGTGGCATGTGGCTCTTATGGAATATGCCAGACATGTTGACACCAGCCTTTCTCATCACCTTCTCCATAACTATATTAAATAGTGTACAGGACAGGCTATCGCCCTGCCTGAGACCTCTTTCCGTGTTGAATGGTTTAGACTGATCCTTACCATTCTTCTGGTGTTGTCTAAGGTACATTTGCAAAGTCGAATCAGCTTTGCAGGAATACCAAACTCAGACATGGCCTCAAAAAGCCTATTCCTTATCGGAGAGTCGAAGGCAGCTTTGTAGTCGACAAAGAGGTGGTAGGTGTCGATCTGCTTTTCATGGGTTTTTTTCCAGGATTTGTCGTAAGGTGAATATTTGATCCGTCGTAGATTTTCCAGGTCTAAAGCCGCACTGATATGGTCCAATTAGTTTTTCTACAATTGGCTTTAGACGTTCACACAATATGCTTGAAAGGACCTTGTACGCAATTGGTAATAGGCTTATTCCAAGATAGTTCTTACATTCAATACGATCTCCTTTCTTGTATATGGGACATAACAGACTGAGACTCCAATCCCCGGGCATGCTCTCCTCTTGTCAGATGTTATCCGTGAGCTAATGCATGCTCCTTACAGCTCCTCCCCGCCATCCTTTAACAATTCAGCAGTGAGGCCATCGGCTCCAGCAGCATTGTTGTTTTTAAGGCGGGAGATTGCCACATTTTTATTTCTCGCTCTGGCTCGGAGGCGGACAATAAACACCATCGTCATGGATTGGAGCGGGGTCTTCTGGAGTGGTGTCTGCATCCAATAAATTTTTAAAATGATTTATCCATATCCTCAGAACGTTATCCGGGTCCGACACTAGCTGACCATCGCTGTCGTTGCAGCAGGGTAACCCTGTTCCACGCATTCTCGCCTTAACTCTCTTGTAGAATTTTCGGGCTTCCCCTCTGCTTCGGAGCAACTCTGTGCACTCATCTGCCTCTTCTTCAACTCCCTTTTTCGTCTAAAAAGACGAGTTGCCTCTCGTCTCTTCTCCCTGTGCCGTTCACGAACAGCTCGCGTTGCCATTGGCTGCAGTTTCTCTTGTGGCATTGCGACATTCATCATTGTACCAGGCATCTTCTTGAGACGGCTTTGAGTACCCAAGTACGCTTCTCGCCGCCCGTTCTAAGGAGTCGGCTATATTTTGCCGGCTCTATGAAAAATGCCCCAAATGCAAAATGCCCCAAAAAAAAAACGAAAAATTACCCAAAATAAAATTGGGCGAAAAAAAATGAAAAATGACCCAAAACTCAAGAACGAAATTTTCCCCAAGAATTATGAAAAATACCCCACAAAATTTATGAAAAATACCCCAAAAAAATATTCTTCTAAACAAATAAAAGACGAATGCATACGTCGTTATCAGTTTCTATACTCTCTCTTTAGCTTTATTAAAAGACGTCGTTATTAGTTTCTATACTGTCTATTTAGCATTATTAATTTCTATTAATTTCGTTATTAATTTCTATACTCTCTCTTTAGCTTTATTAAAAGACGAATGCGGTGGGACGTGCCCCCCACCGCATCCGTCGTTATCAGTTTCTATACTCTCTCTTTAGCTTTATTAAAGGACGAATGCGGCGGGGGGCGTGCCCGCCCAATTTTGTACGGAAATTTTTTTGGGTAATTTTTCGTTTTTTTTTTGGGGCATTTTGCATTTGGGGCATTTTTCATAGAGCCTATCTTGCCACTGCGAGGTTATATTATCAGGGGTTGGAGCATTCCGCAGCAGTTGAGTTAGTTGGTTGGAGTAGGCGTCCGCTACCTCTGTGATCCGCAGTTTACCGATGTCCAGCTTTCGTTGTGCCTGGTTACGTAAGTTTTTCGCCATGCTTAGCCTTGTGCGTACCTTAACTGCGGAATACATCTATTTTATAAAATTAAAATATCCAAAACTTATTATACCATCATCCCTAAGAGATGATATGATTTAATATTTCCTCCGTAACTTCTAAACTGACAACTGGACGATTTGGTCAGTTTAATTATCTTGTAATAGTGGACAAACTCTTAAAAAACCGTGAACTTTGGCACTCCTCTTTTGGTACCACCCATACAAAGTCCATAATTGACATAAATTTCCTTTTTGTAAGTAAACTGAATTCACCCATATTTTCCGATGGATGTAAGCGTATGAAAATTTCACTCAGGAATGAATATGGATTATATCGGCTGACCCCTTTTGGTACATCCGATACAAAATGATCTATATTTGGAAAACATATATTTCATTCATAACTTCCAAACGAAGAACTGGAGGATATTAAAATATGTATACCACCACCAGGGTATATATAATTTGAGACAAAAAAAGTATAACGCATTAAATGAGACGAGTTAGACCCCAAGTATCTAAAGACCAAACTTGTTTGAGGACTTTTTAAGACGATTGAGCTATGTCCGTCTGTCTGTCTGGCTGGCGAGGAGGATAATTTAATTGAAAATTTACCAGTAGTAATACTTTCTACTTTCTAAAATAAAGTAATTGGATCGTAAATGGGCAGAATAGCCCTAACAGTTCTGGTACCTACCATACAAAATAACATATTTTTGGATAATTAATATTTCTTTCGTAACTTCCACACTGACAACCGTAACTTCCACACTTATCAGTTTAATTATCTTGTAATAGTAGACAAACCTTCAAAAATCCGAGACCTTTGACACGTCACTTCTGGTACCTTCCATACAAATGACCGAATTGACCCTCATATTATCACATTCATTTATTTTTTGTAAGTACACTCAAGAAAAAAAAATCAAAGAATTCTTAAATGTAGATGTCATTAAGCCTGGTGGCGCTTGATTTTTAGGTGTAGAATTTTTTATTGTAGAAGACATTAATCCCCTGATGGGGATTGATTTTTAAGTACAGAATTCTTAATTGTAGATGACATTAAACCTACTTGGGCTTGATTTTGAAGTGTAGAGTTCTTAACTTTAGATGTCATTTAGCCTGGTGGCGCTTGATATTTAAATATCTAATCAGTACCCTTTTTCTTTGCTTTTTTACTATCATTACAAAACTTTGAAATTATCTTTACGAAATTATCAAGAAGTCAAAACACACTGGTGCGAAAATGGCATCAACGAAGATTACACGTCACTTGATTCGCACAAGCTCTTAAGATGTTCATACTAAAGGCCTGCAGCGTTCCATTCATTCTACTTGTACAAACAGATGAAACAAGTGAGAACCTGATATTATCGGTACAAATACAACAAAGAGTGGAACAAAACATGTACTCGTGCGTTTTGGATAAAGTAGATCGCGTACCATCTCTTTCTCTGGCTCTCATTGTAGTGGAAACTTTTTTTCTCGTTATCTGTTCCACTCAGTGAAGTAACTGTTGTTCCTCTTTTTTAAATGGATATATCCATTTAATATAGATATTCCAGATCGTACGCTTTGCGTTGATGATGTTTTCTTACTTTTTTTTATTCTTTTTACAAAAAGTAAGTGCGTAAGTTTCATCTGTGGCAAATTTTAACAAAAAGAAAACAAAATTTCGCTCTTTATTCTTTATGCTTGCAGCGTCACTCTCTCCACATATTCCAAGCACAGATAACAAGAATACCGATATATCTGTTTGTTGTCTAAGAGAGTAACTGTTGTTTCTTCCCAAACCTTTTTTTTCTCAGAGATTTATGTAAGATTTTTTTATTCTTACTTTAAATTAGATAAAATTTAACATTAGATAAAATTTAATTTACTTGACAATGGACAAATTCGTACTTAAAATTCTTCAATTAAGTTCGTACATAATTAATTCGAGAATTTCATTCTTATTTACATCATTTCCACGCTTACATATTTGTTTTTTGCTTGTCTTAAGAATAATTTGTCCTATTCGTACTTAAATCTTTTAGAAATTTTGCTGCAAAAAATAAGAATTTTAAACTTAAATTTAGAATGCGTTTTTTTCTGTGTACACTAAATTCAGTCATATTTTGCGATAGAAGTACGCGTATGAAAATTTGACATAGTAATACAATATGGATTATATCGGCTGACCCCTTTTGGTACCTCTGATACAATGTGATTTTTTTGGAAAACTTATATTTCTTCCATAACTTTCAAACGGGGAACTGAAGGATTTCAATTTTATTTCCCTAAAATAACAGATAAACTCTTGGAAAATCGAAACCTTTGACACGGCTTTTCTGATATCCCCTATACAATGACCGAATTCACCCTCATAGTTTTATCTTTTTTGTAATACCCTGCACTCAGCCATATATTGTGAAAGATGTACGCCTGTCAGGGTTTGATTCAGGTATAAATATGCTTTATATCGGCTGGCCCATTCTGAAATCTCCCATACCAAAGGAGGTATTTTTGGAAAACTTATATTTCTTCCATATCTTCCAAAAGAAGAACTGGAAGATTTTTCAGTTTAATTATCCACACACAAACCCACAGAAAATCGAAATCATTGACACGCCTTTTCTGGTACCCCTATACAAATTACCGAATTCACCCTCATAGTTTTAGATGTACGCTTGTGAGAGTTTGACTCAGGTATAAATATGGATTATATCGGCAGACCTCCTTCAGGTACCTCCCATACAAAATTACCTTTTTTGAAGAACTAATATTTCTCCCATAAATTTCAAACAAGCAAATGGAGAATATTTAAATTTAGTATGTTAATATTTCTTGTAATAATAGGCAAAACCTTAGATAACCAAACCACTTGACACAGGCCTTCTGTTACCTTCCAACCAAATGATCGAATGTGCTCCCATAGTTATTTATGTAAGTACATAGAATATAGTCACGTTTAGCACAGGGTAAATGTTAAATGAACGTTGCTGGTATCTCCTATACAAATTAACCAATTTCCCGAAATTTTATATTTCCCCAATAATTTCGTATATAACCATATGCGCAGAGAATAATATCATATCATAATATCGTGCATAGGGTGAGGGCATTTAACGATAAATTTTTAATAAATCGCATAATATTTTGAGTCTGCTCATCTAATATTCAATATTATTGAGTTAATAAGGGTTTTTAAGATATCGGTGCTGTATTCGAAAAATTTACAAAATTTACACACAAGATATACCAAAGCTAACGAACAAAGTCATGTGGAAATATGCGACGATGATAACTAAAGCATAAGGGTTAAGGTTTCCGCATGGGCGCCATCTATTGGGTAATAGCTACATTTCGTCTTTCGCAAAATCTTTCGTGTACTAAAATGAGATAACTAGTAAATAATATTGTATCATCCGTATGTACTACTGACCGGTATGTGTCGATGGTGTGTTTTTGCTTTACAACGAGTTCGATGAAGTTGCAAGCTGGTTTGAAATAGTCATTGATTCGAAGATTGTAGCTGCGGCCCACAGTGTCGTGATTTCATAAAAACGGTGGCCAAAAACAGAAGTAGTTATCAAAGAAGAATGACAATTGGTATACATTTCTTTTATAAGTACAAAAGAAAAAAAAACAAAATTTTGTGAAAACCGGCCCAAAAACACACCAACCTCTCATATAGCCTGAAATGGATAAAACTTGTTTTTTCCATAATTTTTATTGCAATCGAACCAAATTTGATACGATTTTTCTATATATATATGGGCATTTCCTATTGTTGCGGACGCACGTTTTTTTCACATTTTGTAGTTTTCTCGACAAGTTTAAATATTTTGAAGATTATGTTCATACTAAAAAATTTAGATTTTGGACAGTTCTATAATGAAACTTTACTTAAAAAGTTGTATTCAAAATTATAACTAACACCATGTGCGTTACGGACACACACAATCTTCCACAGCAACTTGAAGTTTCTACGAAAACTTGTGAAATTTAGCGAAATTTCTTATGTGAACCGTATATTCATTTTTGTAAAATAAAGAAGACATATTGGAGTGGGGAATGGGACTTTGCCCAGAGGTTGAAAGTTACTGATTGTCACTCACTTGAGAGTGACCAGAAGCGATTCCTTTGTGGCACTGTCCAAGCAGCTAACTACTTCCGGTCTTAGACCAAGTATTCCCCGGGCAATGACTTTAAAGCAACCGCTTAGAAGTTAGCTAGAGTTAGAAGGCCAAACGTTGATTAACCTAATCGGCATGCTACCACCGATGCGTCTTAGGAAGTAGGTAACAGAAGTTACTGAAGCTCAACACAGGCTCTCTTAGTGGCTTTGGCAGCCCCAAGAAACTAGGATCGTGAGCGGTGGCCTAATAAGCCACTCTCCTTAAACAAAATTTATTATGAAAACACGGAGAATAAATAAAACTAGAACCCCCCCAAATGTTGACGACCCCCGCAAACGATATAAGGACCATGATTTAAGGATATGCACCTGGAATGTCCGAACTCTTTGCAGAGATGGTGCTTCTATCCAACTGGCGGATGTTCTCGACAAATACAAGGCTGACATCACCGCCATACAGGAAATGATATGGACGGGACAGGGATGCACACGACGAAAGAACTGTGTCATTTGGATGTGGTTTCATAGTCGGCAAGAGACTTCGACATCTGGTCTCGCAGTTTAACCCTGTAAGTGACCGAATAGCCACCATTCGCATCCGGGCGAAATATTTTTACGTCGCATATAAGGTCCTGTCAAGTGTGCTGTTAAAAAATGTTTTGTAACAAAAAAGGGTTTTAAACTAAATAAATAAGTAAAATGAAAAGAAAAATAAAACAAAAAAATCTATTATATTGATATTATTACTCGATTTCTAAAGTGGGCGAAGTGGTACATTTGTATGGGAGGTACCAGAAGGGGCATGTCTAGACCTCCAAAATTTTTCTCCAAAACTTTATCCTGTTATAGCTGTACTAAATACAGAATTTGGGCACGATCGCGATGCATATATTGATTTTATTACTCATCTCTAAAGTGGGCGGAAAGATACATTTGTATGGGAGGTACCAGAAGGGGACTGTCTAGACTTCCAGATTTTCTCTCCAAAACTTTATCCTGTTATAACTTAACAAAATGCAAAATTTGGGCACGATTGTGTTGAATGTATTGATATTATTACTCCATCTCCAAAGTGGGCGGAGTGGTATATTTGTATGGGTGGTACCAGAAGGGGGGTGTCTAGACTTCCAGATTTTTTCTCCAAAACTTCTGTAATAGCTTTACTAAATACAGAATTTGGACACGATCGCGTTAGGTCTATTAATAATGTTAATCGATTTCTAAAGTGGACGGTACCAGGTGGGTATTGGAGGTTCCAGATGAGGCGTGGCTAGACTTCTAATTTTTGCTCCATAACTTTATCCTGTTATAGCCTAACTAAGTAAAGAATTTCGGTACGATCACGTTGGATTTATTGATATGATTACTCCATCTCTAAAGTGAGCGGGAAGGTACATTTGTACCAGAAGGGGCGAGGCTAGACATCCAATTTTTTTTCAAAACTTTATTCTGTTATATTGTTACTAAATACAGAATTTGGGTACGATCCCCTTGGGTTTATTGATATTATTACTCGATTTCTTAAGTGGCGGAATGATGTATTTGTATGGAATGTACCAGAAGGGTCGGGGCCATGTAGCCCATTTGCAATACCGTAAGTAGTTTTGGAAAAATATTAACTCGTGCAAAATTTCAAAAAATTTGGTTGCGTCTTTCGAAAGTTATCGTGCGCACCAGCCGGACAGCCAGACAGACAGACATGGCTCAAACGACTTAAAAAGTCATGAATCGAATTTGGTTCAAAGAAACCTAGGTCCTAAAGTGACTCCTTCTATGTGTTACACTTTTGGGTCGTATCAATTGACATATACCGTAGGGTGGGGGTATACAAATTTTTAAAAATTATTAAAGTTCGTATTTCAATAAGAGAATACGGCGAGAATAGTGTGCAGGATAGCTCGTACTCGAGTAAACCCTGATCCTTATGACGGTTTATGATAAGGTGATGGAATTGTAAATGTACAGAATAGCCCCAGCACTTCTGTTACCTTCCACACAATAGGACCTATGTTTAATAACTTATTTTTCTACAATAACTTTAAAACGGACAACTAGAGGATTATTTGGATTTGGTCAGTAAATTTATCTTGAAATAGTAGGCAAAACCTCAGAAAACCGAACGATTTGACGTACATCTTCTGGTAACTCCCACACAATTTACAAAAATTTATAGCCATAATTCTAGATTCATATTTTTTTTTGTTAGGCCACAGAATGTAGGCAAATTTTGCTCAATGGTAAGCGTTTATTGAAAGTTGATTACCGAAAAAATATCGGACAGATGCTGTCCTAACTGATATCTCCTATACAAATTAGTCGATTTCGCAAAAAAAATTGTGTTTTTCCAATAATTTCTCAAAAGAATCTCCTCGAAACGTTGAAAATCAGTTAATTTTAATATTATGTATTCATAAGTGAAACTTAAGAAACCGTATAAGAACTTTCGGTAACCGCATAAAACATGTCCAGAATTAGTGGATAATGGAGCGTTTTACATTTGTTGGCGAATTTATTAATACTTTTTACATTGTAAACTTTTTTGCAGTATTACATCACACATAAGACTAAACCTTTGGCCTGATCTCCAACCGTTTACTTGTTCATGTACATGTCTTTCACCGATCCTGAACATTCAGGTCATTTGTTTTAATTCTTTTAATATTTAAATTTTTAAATGAAGGGTTAGAAATAAAAAAAAACTGGACAATAAAATAATCTTTAAACATTTTTTTCTTTATCCATTTTTATTTTTAATTTATAAATATCAAATAAACATAATCTTACATCTAAATAAATTACATTTTTTTTTCAATTACGTACAGTAAACAGAGTTTAAAATCGAATTCGTAAAAATAATTTACGGATACAAAGTGAAATTAACAAAAATTTATTATAAGTGGGTTTAATTTATATGGAGTGGTCTAACGTTTCTTTTTTTACTTAATATGAGATAGAATTGTACAACAATGTTGCATTTCGTTTTTAATAGATTTTTTAATTTTTACAATTTCACTTTGTTTCAAAGATAGTCATCTTTTTTTTCTTGATATTTTGTATCTTTAGAAGGTTTAAAACTTGACTTAATTTAACATTTATCACATCCACTTAAGCGAAGCCTTCTAATGCCGACTCACATCTTCATGTTATTAAAACCGGATTTTAAACGATATTTCTTCATACAATTATATTAAATAGAGTTTCGCGATTATATTTGTTAATACTTTTTAAACAAATAATTTATTTTTCAGTTCATTTTATTTCTGTTATGCTTTGTTATAATTCTGGAAGTATTCAGATGGTGGTTACAAGTGATGGAACTAAATTGTTGTTTAGAAAAAATATAGATTTTATAAAAAAAAAGGAGATACTCACATCTTAAATAACTTATTGGACCAATTTTAAGCCGCTAGTGTGAATGAAAGAACCCGATATAAGAATAGGTTAGATCACAGTCTCCAAAATCTGTGTCCGAAACATGCAATTTTTTTTACAATTGCAAAATTATAAATATTTTTTACCGCCCGGCCAGTTAGCAATTGGTTGCAGATGGGTATATGCTGTAAAGCGTAACGAAGATGGAGACATAGCGAAACTTAAGTCCCGACTGGTAGCGAAAGGGTATGGTGTAAATTACTACGAGACTTTCTCTCCAGTGGTACGTTATGCGAACCTAAGGCTGTGTGAAATTAAGGGAAACGAAGTAAAGTGACACTAATGTGTGGTTAATAGGATCGGAACCTTGCTCTGCTACCATGTTCTCGGACCTCTGCAATTCGATTTGACGCAAGGGAGTACTGATTTAAGGACTGTCAGTAGTGTTCTGCTTAATCGGCGCTTTTCTGTTAACTGTGCAGTGACATTCCTATTGTCCAAGATTAGATGCCTTGGTTTACAACTCTCGGGTATATCCTTCAATGGAACAATTTCGTTCCTGATTGAACGGAGACAACACCAAATCTTTATTTTCAGATAATGGAAAGACAAGAAGCAAACTCAGCAGAAGCTGAAATACCAGCAGGTAATGCTACGAATGCAAAACCTAAACAGAAGAAACGTCAAGGAAAAGGATCAAAGGAAAAGAATCAAAGCAAGTATCTTGATCGGCGTAATGAGTAAGACGAGGAGAAACGTTTGAATGGAATCCTAGCAAAGTTGAAAATATACGAAGTGGATGATTCAAAACAGCTCGAGAGTGTTGCTAACTCGATGCAAATTACATCGCAGAAGAGAGCAATGCCATTGTCGACAACAATACGTGGAGTAGGTGTCGCAACAACAATCTTGTACGACCGCGCCGCATCAACTTGGAATCAACAGGCGATGCCACTTACAGGAAGTCTTTCTCCGGTTACGTTTTAACGGCAGCTGATTGCGTGTTTGCGTGGAGCGCTAAAAAACAAAATATGGTATCACTCAGCAGCACGGAAGCGAAATATGTGGCGTTGTCATCAGCAGCAACAGAGGTAACTTATGTAAGAAACTCTTGGTCGGATTGAAGTTTCCATATAACGGGCCGATGACGATATATAACGACAACCAAAGTGCTCAATGCTTAGTGCGAAATCCCACCTATCATTTGCGAAGTAAGCATATTGCAATTAAATATCACCATGTTCGTGACATGTACTCCAAAGGCGAAGTTCAGACCAGATATATACCTACTGATGATATGATGGCCGATATTCTAACTAACAACTTATGTAAATTTAAAAACAATAAATTAGAATTTTTAAAATTGTTTGAAATAAAGTTATGTCGAGAAGGAGTGTTGGAAGTGTAGCAACACTGTTTATTTGAAACCAACGGCAACCCATATATTTATGCTATATGTAACTTACTGCCACTTTATGCAACCATGTAATTTGAATTCCTGTAGAACATTATTTGCTTCAAGTGGTCAGTAAGTCTTAAATCTTACTTCGTTAAATAAAGTTCCTTGTATATATTATTAAAGAATCTCGTGTTTTTGTTTCATTGTGTCTGCGTATTTTCAACAATATGTATATGAATAATACCTGTAAAAAGTCATTGACACATGAATTTGAATAGTGAAATAATGAAAACGGAAGCGCGTGTGCAGCGTCAGCTTAAATGTTAGGGATAGTTAAAGTTATATGGTAGGAAATAAATATACTTGAATTTTAATACACCCAGAAAGGGAAAAGCGAAAAGCAATGAAAAATATTTTTGGAATTATATAAGAGAAATAGATATAGAACAAAAAGGAAAAGCTATTTATGAATATATAAGAATAATTAAAATTGTATGGGAATATAATACATCCAATAAAAGGAAAATTAGGGAAAAGAAAAGTCAAACGAACTAAAATTTCGCAATCAAAAGTTTTAAAGCCCATATGAAGTAAAAGCCAGTGTGAACTTGATAGCCAGTGCGTGATCCCTAAGATAAGCGTATCACATTTAATCTTAAGCATTGTCCTTGAATTTGAAAAGGAATGGAGAATATATAAAGAGCTTTAACTGGCTCCGTAAATACCCTTCATGGGCAAATAAAGGCCCTGGAAAAAAGATTGGCTACCTTCAAAAAGGATAGTTAAAATTCGGTTACAAATCCAGATGCGCCTGAGAATAACCTGGACAATTGTGTGCTCCACGAACAGAAGCCGAGTTGAAAGACATATTCAGGCTACCGGATTGTTTAATAGCTTTAACTATTCGACGGTATTTTATTTTATTACAGTTATTTTCATGGGTTCGTGCAGTGAAAATGGTCCTTAAGGACTACGAAATAGTGAAGAAAAAAGCCATTTACCGTTCGATTATGCAAAGAATAAGGCAGAAAGCGGTTGATTAGGCAGAGGCGGCTCTGGCCTTATACAATGTATTTGACGCGGATTGGAAGGACGGAATAGGGATGTGCAAACATTACAACATGAGCTAAACCAGTTGCCTAGGAGATGCAAAATTCTTCACTAGCATTGATTTAAATTCTGAATTTCATCAGAGTCAGATGAGTCCGAAAACAGCATTTTCCACCATGAATGTTTAATATGAATTTCTACGCATACCATTCGACTATATTTTCAGCGGATGATTGACAACGTCCTCAAGGACTTTAT
Source organism: Muscina levida (assembly GCA_964034835.1). Taxonomy (NCBI): domain Eukaryota; kingdom Metazoa; phylum Arthropoda; class Insecta; order Diptera; family Muscidae; genus Muscina; species Muscina levida. The sequence goes on from OZ035880.1 coordinate 122,696,889, forward strand.
AGGGAAAATTTGCTACATGTAAGTTAATTCGAAACCACAGGCAGGAAGTAGTGTAGGATCCGATGGCATGACAAACTCCAATCCAACGACTGTGTGATCAAAAATATCAACCTTCAACTTGCCAGTGGGATCCGTTGACACAGCAAACTCCCAACAAGATACAGTGGGAAATTGGAATTGTAAAATTAGATGCAACGGCGACAACAGCGAAGTGGGCAGATTTAGGTTAGTTCTAAGTTAGTTCTAAATAGAAATTAATAAAGCCCGGACGTTAGCCGGAGAAAAAGTGGATAGGCAGTCTTATTAATTGACGCCCAACGTAAAAATAAAAACGTTGAAACAATTAAGTAAAAACGGGTAAAAATAGAACAAAAAATGGATAGACCTATGCTATCCTAGCTTCATTTAAAACGGTGTTCAACTACAACGGAAATATCGCACGGTTCGATTTTACATATGCGGATAAGCGTTCGATATATTTAATTGAGCAGGAGCTTTCAACTCTTCGAATAGACAATTTAACAGTTGCAGAATATTTTGATAAGGTAGAGAAAAAAATAACTCTAGTAACAAATAAGACCATCATGACACAAAATGGCTTTTGTGGCATTTGTGCTAAGTATAGGGCGTATGCATTAAGAGTATTCGTTTCTGGACTGAAAAAAAAAAACTCTGTGCGATATTCTTTTTGCATCTCGACCTGATGACCTAGTGCACTGGCTATGAGTCAAACCGGAAAGGATATGTTTTCGCTACGAGTTTTGCGCCTATTAACGACTATCAGAATAAGTCAAAACTGAATAATAAAAGGAAACAGGATCAATCAGCACCAACGGATGTCGATCCATCTGAATCTAAAAACTAAGACAGAATACGAACTGGCGCCAATCCATAAGATCAAATCAAATCAATACCTTTTACCAATAACAAAAAGCAGGAAGACGACAAGCTAAGTCTAACAGCAACACTGGACCAAATATGCAGAGTTAAATACCTTGTATCAGGAAAATTTAGAAGAAACTACTTATGATCAGGGAGCCGAAGACAAAACCAAGAATATCGACGAGATTGAAGAGGGACAGTATTACGACATCGAAAGTTGAAGTTATCTGATAAAAGTAAAATCATAACAGCTTAACACGCAAGTTACTTCATACGCTGCAACGACGGCAAATCATTATCATTATTTTAACACATAGGGATCGTTGACACCATTCGGTGGCATCAGTCGACAGCCAGACGAATTTCTGCGAAATTGGACAACAACGGGAATAAACATAAGAAGCATATTTAATTAAATAAGTTAGGATATATGTTAACACCAAAAACATTTATCATATTCATATTTATCTCATCAACATAATGCAACGTTAGTAAAACGACACCGCGCGAGTTACATATAACAACTACTTATACGTATATATTTGAGCACCCACTGTACATATATGAAACATGGGAACATATTTTGCACCTCGCTACAATCCACTGCTAATATGTACAAACATATATGAAGCATATAAACATATTTTTGCACTTCACTGCAATCTGATAGTTTTGTTTTTGTGTACAATCACAATCCGATAACTGCCATATTGCTGACTATTGATTTTAGCTTTAAGTTATACTGAATTGAAGATTAGCGACAATTCATATCTTTAAGTTTAAAAATTCTTGACAAAATAAAGTTTATTCAGTTTGAAAATAACCACAAACAACCGAAGTTGTTTAATTTCCTAAGTCGCGTGTTCCCACACTCCGCAAATGCAGCGACACGAAATTACAAATTTTCAGACGCCGACGACAGCATTAGCTGGAACTGGCAACCTGGGAACAACATTTAGAATTTAAGTCAACATTGTACAAAATATTATATTTTCAGTTAGTTCTGGTTTTGAATTCAAATAATAAAGTTTATTTTTTTTAAGTCGGAAGACTAATAAAAGAATAATTGGCGCCCAACGTAAATTCCAGCACCTCAATTAGCTGCACGGACATCCGAATAAAAATCCAGCACCTCAATCAGCTGCATAGTGAACTTAACTAGTTGCAAGGACGGCAGAACATCCCAGAGGATACCCAGCACTACAACCAGCTAAGGACACTAAAAAGTATGATCCCACAGGACATCAACAGCACCAGATAGAATAATCAACAGGTTGTCAGATAAGGAACAAGTAAAGTTTCTGACGCCCGAGTACACCGAAGGAAAAGAAAAAGGTCGGACTTTCAACCTCATCATGCTGGTAGCTGCAATACTATCATTGTTAACTATGGCAACTGCTGACGTTAGAATTCTCGATTACACCAACTCGCAAATCGTGGCTCTTAACACCGGAATAACAAAACTTCAGACTGGGACCTTCAAGATAATTCACATTATAGAGACCGACAAATACCAGGAATTAATTGACTCCATGAGGATCACTGTATCTCAGAATATCAGTGAATATCATTTCCTTCGTCCATTCCTCATTCACGAAATTACAGAAATTCAAGGATACCTGGACAGATTAAAACCTAAAATAAAAAGATCGTTGAACTTTATCGGATCAGCATGGAAATGGATTGCTGGAAATCCTGATCATGATGATTTTGAATTCATAACACAGAAAACTAACCAAGTCCTGTTCCACAACAATAAACAAGTTATAATTAATAAATTATCACTGGAAAGGATTAATGAACACACCAAAACTACAAATGAAATTATCAAGAATTTAAATACTAATGATAAAGAAAAACTGATAACAAATTTGAAACTGAAAATGGATATCATTAAAGAGGAAATAGTTAATTTTCAATACGAAATTCATTGGGCGAAATTAGGAATTGTAAATTCATTTATATTGTTATCAGAACAACTTAACATTGTAAAAGACGTTATAAGTAAAGATTCCATACCCTTTGTAAACCTAGAACAAGCTTTTGAATTCGCAGAAACTAAAATAGCATCAAATAGTAATTCACTCATTTATATAATAAATTAAAAATTATAATAACATAACAATTTGTAACAAATCAAATTTAAAAAAATTAGAAAATAATTCATGTCTTGTAAAACAACAAATTGTAATGTAATAGACAAAAGACACATTCCCACCATCGAAGAAATATCCCCAGGCACAATATTACTTAATCACTATAGTGGTGCAATCTACGTTAATGGAGAATCCCAGAACCTCACCGGCACATATATTTTGCAATTTCATAACACGACAGTAACAATTTTGGATTAGTCATACGATTTTTTTGAGACAACGATGATTCCACCCTTGCCACTCAACATAGAGGAAACATTGTCTCTTGAGATTATAAAAGAACTTCATACGAACAATACGGAGGCCAGTAATCTGTTAAGAGAAGATAACAAATGGAGCACATCCACAAACCTTGGTCTGTTTTTCGTGACACTTTCATTAACAATTGTCCTACTCATTAAATCTGGAACTTTTAAAAGGAAAAAAGAAGTAGTGATTACCCCACAAAATTCAAACACTTGTAAAAGCGAAACTTATGTTTCCATGCCAGAATTATCATGCAGCCCAAACAACGAATCAGCAGGAATTCGAAGAATCTCGCATATTCCATACTTCTGACCGATCGAGCACGCTCGGAAATGAGAGGGGAGGTGTAGACACCAAAAACATCTATATATATAAAAATTGTGGCAAAAATGTATAGTAATTCATCAATTGAGAACGGCTGGGCCGATTTTGCTCAAACTTTTTTTCAGTTGTTCGTTTTTGCTAGGAGAAGGTTTATGTGAAAGAAAATTTTGGGAAAATCTTCCGGAAAAGTCGGAAAATTGGAAAAATTGAAAATTGCCTTTTTGTATGAAATTTTGTGTGCAATTGTTACAGAATGGCTTTTCGAATAGAAAATGGAAAATTTTTGTTGAAAAATGCGGAAAATTCCGGAAAAATTCAAATAGTATGAATTTGTTTTTTCGACGAAATTTTACATATTATCGTATGATTTGAAAATTGTGGACGTTGTAACAGTATAATTATTCCGAAATGACTTTCCGAATGAAAAAATAGAAAAATTTTCGGTGGAAAACTCGGAAAATTCAGGAAAACTCGAAAAGTTTATAGATTTTTTTAGAGCATTTTGTACAGCAAATTGAATTTTTGTATTACATTTTGTTTGTTATTGTTCCGTTGTGGATTTTCGGTTGGAAAAATAGAAAATTTTGGTTGGAAAATTATTGAAAAATTCCAAAAGTTTAAATTTTCGCTAATTTTGAATGCAGTAAATGTGAAAAATTTCGAATAATCATTCCGAAATGACTTTTCGAATGGAAAAACAGAAAAATTCTTGGTGGAAATCTCGGAAAATTTCGGAAAAAACTCAAAAATTTTGGATTTTTTCGACGAAATTTTTCATTGTATCGCTTGATTTGATGATTTTAGACGACGTAAAGGTGAAAAATTCGTTAAGATGCTTGAAAAATTTCGGAAAAATAGAAAATTTTGGTTGGAAAATTATTGAATAATTCCAAAAATTTAAATTTTTTTTCGACGAAATTTTACATTTTATTGTGTTTCGCTAATTTTGAATGCAGTAAATGTGAACAATTTCAAATAATCATCTCGAAATGACTTTTCGAATGGAAAAACAGAAAAATTCTTGGTGGAAATTTTGAAAAAAACTCGAAAATTTTGGATTTTTGCGACGAAATTTTTCATTGTATCGCTTGATTTGATGATTTTAGACGACGTAAAGATGAAAAATTCGTTAAAATATTAAACGTGAAATGGTTGAACAATTTCAAAATCTTCTGCATAGGCATAATGCATTGGTCCGATTGTTCAAAACCGCATTAAATACAATGCATTATGACGTCCACAAAATCGTTATCAGAGCAGACAAAAGACCCTCTGGATGCCATGTAAGACAATTGAATGCTCCCACTATAAATGAAGTCGCAGTGGTGATTGTAGGGGAGAATGTGGAATCACACGATATTGTTGATGAGAAAAGATATCGCCGTTTATTTCAACAGTACTGCAACAGTACATGAACGTCAAGGTCGAAACGAAGCGTCTCAATTTTATTAGTTTCAATCAGTCGCCACACTTCGAGAATCTCGCCAACAACTCTTTCTGCTCAACGAATCAAATTCGTACATTGTTTGCGATCATCACAGCCACCTTGCATCTGCCGAAACCCAGCGCATTGTGGGACAAATTAAAAGACGAGATGGCTGACGACATTTGCACAGAGTTCGCACGGCAACATCCAATTCCGATCTTGAAATTATCTTCTGATCAAAGACATGTGCGTGCTAATGTGCGGCAGTCTACTGTCGAAATTTGGAATACTAGCGCCAAATCGATCGATTTATGATACGTTCAATCGCGAATTGCAACAAGATCAAGACTTCGATCGAGTTGAGCTGACTGAAAGAGTCTGAACAAATGGGTCGCCCTTAAATGCCGAGCAAACGAACGTGTACGATACGCTGATGAAGGTTGTTGACGATGGAACGGGAGACATTTACTTTCTCGATGATCCCGGTGGGATTCGATCAAGATCGAATCAATTTCATTGATTCTGGCGACAATTCGGTCAAGATCGCAATTGAGTTAGCTGTTGCATCCTCTGGTATTGCTTCCATATTGTTGAAAGGCGGTCGAACTGCACATTCAGCTTTCTTCTCACGGTTGACAAGCCAACGTGTAGCGAAATTGTTGCGAGAATGCTAAATCATTATTTGGAATGAATGCACGATGGCGCATAAACGAGCTTTGGAGGCAGATGACCGAACGATGAATAATTTTCGATGTGATTTAACGAGAGTGAGACGACCAACTATTCGACAGAATTTTTGAACTCTCTAGATGCGCTAAAAACTTCGACGCTTAATTTGCAGCTGAAGGTGGGAGCGATCATGATCATTTTGCGGAATCTAAATAATTCGAAATTGTAATTAAAGCGACGATCAAAGGGCAAATTCAAAGGAGAGAAAGTTCTTATCCCTCGAATTCCTATTACTCCAACCGATCTTCCCTTCCAATTCAAGCGAATTCAACTCCCCATTCGATTGGTATTTGCGATAACAATCAATAAATCGTAAGGCCAATCGTTGGAAATTTGTGGAATCAACCTCTAACTTCCCTGCTTTTCACACGGTCAGCTGTGCGTTGTCTGTTTGCCGGAAACAAATCGAAAAACATTGTATATCAGATCGCTCTTCACATATTTCGATTAAATTCAAGTAAATCAGATTAAAACTTGAACTATCTGTGTTTTACTATTATATGAAGGCGTTACCTTAGGAGCGAGACGAAGTTTGCCGGGTCCAAAGTTGTATGGCAGAACAACGTTTGCCGGGTCAGCTAGTTTATCATATTCATATTTATCACATCAACATAATGCAACGTTAGTAAAACGAGACCGCGCGTGTTTCCACACTCCGGAAATGCAGCGACACGAAATTGCAAATTTGCAGACGCCGACGACAGCATTAGCTGGAACTGCCAACCTGGGAACAACATTTAGAATTTAAGCCAACATTGTACAAAATATTGTATCTTCAGTTAGTTCTGGTTTTAAATTCAAATAATAAAGTTTCTTTTTTTTAAATCGGAAGACTAAAAAGAATAATTTATACAAATTAAATAAAGAAGATTACATTAAAGTTTTTGAAATCGAAGAAAACAGTCGTTTTTCTATTTATTCTCCAGTTGGGGGAGCTAATGCAAATGTACAAACTTCAAATAACATAAGTGGCGCAGTCGAACGGGTCAGTGGACAGCATTTAAGGCTGAAGAATTTCAATTCCTCACCACTGTAAAGAACAAACAAGAACAAAGCTGTGGAAAACAAACAACAAGCCGTGGAAAACAAACAAAGCAAAACCTGAACAACCGCCGAAATTAAAGAACAATATCAATAAGATAATCATCATAATTATCACAGTGGGTTACATGTTAGAAAACCATTTGTTATATTATCAGAATTGACCACCTGAACACAGAAGAAAGCAAAGAACTAGTAAAACTTTGCAAACAATACGAAGTTATAATGTACAAACAAGATGAAGCTTTTACTTTTAGTAATGAAATCAAATACCAGATAAGGACATCAGATGATGTCCCTATATATCGATGATATAATAATATTTTCAACATAACTCCAAGACCACTTAGAGAAAATTAGTTTTTGACCGACTGTGGGAACAACTGAGGGAATAAAACCGGAACCCCTGAAAATAGGGGCCACAAAAAATACCCAATACCTAAAACCCGCAAGGAAATCAAAGGTTTCGTGGGATTGGTAAGCTATTACAGGAAATTCATCAGACTTGGCAAAAATAACAAGACCGCTAACAAAATGTCTAAAAAAGGATGCTTAAATAATTCTAAATGACGAATATACCAAAGCAGTCGAAACATGTAAAGATCTATTGACAAATGACCCAATACTACAATAAACCGATTTTACTAAGCTATTTATCCTTTCTACGGACGCCAATAACTTCGCGATTGGTGCAATTCTGTCGCAAGGACCAGTAGGCAATGAATAAACTTATTTGCTAAGCAAGTCGGACACTGTCCGATACAGAGAGTAGATATTCCCCTATAGAGAAGGAGCTGCTGGCTATCGTATGGGCCACTTAATATTTCCGCCTATACCTATTTGGACCCAAGTTTCAAATAATAACTGATCATAAACCAGTAACGTGGATCATGAGTCTCACGGAACCGAATTCAAAGCTAGTTAGATGGCGAATTAGACTGGAAGTATTAGATTACGAGGTAATCTACAAGAAAGGACAATGGAACGCAAATGCTGATGTGCTGGCCGCATTAAAATTGACAATCCAGACCGCACATATCACGAGTTAAATACCAATGATAATGCAGACGGAACAATTATAAGCACGATTCACAGTGCAGAGGAAATTTTGAACAATGGAATCCCCATATCTGAGGAGAAACCACTCAATGAATTTAATCTTGAGATGATACTGGAAACGAATGATAGAGGATCACCTATGACAGTCCAAACAATATTTAAAAAAAGAGAACTATAAGGAGACCAATATTCAACGAAGAAACAACAACAGAAATACTAAAAATTTTACCATTTTACAGAATCACTGCTATTTTACAGACGATGCTATATTCCGAGTAGTACAATCAGTATATTCCAAATATTATACCCATAGTGTGACAGTCCTTATCGTTCGTTGCACAGAGATTCTCAAGGATATAACATTGGAAGATGAACAAGAACAGTTAATCCGCAATTATCACGAGAAATCCAATCACAGGGAATAGACGAATGCTTTTTTTATTTAAAAAGGGAAATATACTTCCCGAATATGATATTCAAAATTGAAAAAACTCAGTAGTATGATAGGAACCCCCCAAAATTGCAGTACGAACAACCAGAGTTACCATGAAAACCTATAGAAATATTTCATATTGACGCATATAAGTTAACACATTATACATTGCATTTGTTACTACACACGTATCCCATCCAGTTACCATCCCATCAGCAGCCACATTCCAGGTGTCATATTGCCTTACTCGACGGGAATAAACAGCACTCAACGTTCCCACAGTCATCTCTCGGCGCGTGGACTACGTCAGCAGTTTGGACTATTTTATTAAGTTAATGTTTAAGCCTTCTTTTTATTCTTAAATTTAGTTCGGTTTTTGTTCCAAATAAAGTAAGACGTGTTGCTAGCCAACACGCAGCCTTTTTTAAAAAATAAATAAAATTAATTTTTAATTAATTGGCGCCCGAGCAGGGACCCCTTACAAGTCTTTACAGAAATTTGCCTGAGTCAATAGGCAAGTAAAGACAAAGGGGTTGTCCCGAGAAAACAAAAAAAGGACTTACAAATCCGGCTCAACTTTGAGAGCAAGAACACGGAGCGCCCTAGTAGCCAAACGAGAGGCAAACGGGAGGTGACACAGGTTCACCAGCGGCCTTGCTGTAGTTCTAAGAAACCATATTTTTAAGAAAAGAACACACGGTACGTGAAGTGAAATTAATGTGAAAATATTTTTTGAAAGGAAAATTAAAAATATTCAATGTAAAAAATTTTTTATTGTAAGGAAAATAAAAAATATTTATTGTGAAAATAATGAAAAAAAAACAAGCAATATTGAGTAAAAAATAGAAACAAGCAATGTGAAATCAATAAATAATATTGTGAGAAAACTAAAGTAATAAAACCTTGAAAAGGAAAAGTTGTGAAAAATAAAAAAAAAATTTCAGTAGAAATATAACAAAAGGGACAAATAGCAGAAATAATATTGCTAGAAAATTAACGAGTAATAAAACCTTGATGATTGTAAAAAAAAAAAAGTTGTGAAAAATAAATATAACAAAGAAAAAATATTAAAGAAATTTAAAATAATTGAATAGAAAAAATTTCTAAAATAACGAAGAAATTTTAATAGAAAAAATTAATTAATGAAAAAGATTGTGAAATTTAAAAAATATGGTAAATTGTTCATAGAAAGGAATAAATAATTTGTAAAAATGTCTGTGTTACTAAATCAGAAGAGTAAAGTTACCATATAAAAAAAAAAAAAATAAAAAATTTTAAATCTGAAAATAGTGGTTCCCGCAAATTTCAGACAGTCATCAGTACGAAGAAATTATGTTTTTAAGGTAAGTGACAGTTGCGAATCAATTTGATTGCTATTTTTGTAACATGAAAAAAGAAAAGGAAAAAATTATTCAGTGCGAATTTCCCAAAAAAAAAAACGTCCCTATTAATTTCTGAACAAGTGTTTGAATAAAGAAAGGATGCCTGATAGTATCGAAGAAATTACAGAAAGGCTTAGTAAATCTCTGCCCATGAGTCAGACACAAAGGAGTAATACTAGTTCTGGCGAACTTTCGCAAACTCAGAAAGACGAGATAAGGGCCATAATGGCAGAATTTCTAAAGCAAGATACCCCGGATGAAGGTGGCGACCATCCGGTAGGAACAATTCGCATTGAAGAATTAGATAAAATTCCTGACATCGTGAGATCCCTAAGGGAATTCTTAGGAAAAGCTGGCGAGTTCGGCTCATGGCGAAAATCAGTAAAGAGAGTACTGCAACTTTTTGATGGTATCAAAGGTACAGGAAGATACTACGCAATACTCCATACAATAAGAACGAAAATTGTTGGAGAGACAGATACTGCTCTCGATTCGTACAGAACACCACTGGACTGGATTAAAATAAGGAAATGCCTAATGATGCACTACTCTGATAGGCGAGATATCGGGACACTGGAATACCAGATGACCACCATGTGCCAAGGCCACAGAACAATAACTGAATTTTACCAGGCAGTATATCAGTATTATAAGTCAACTGTAGTATCAAATAACAAATATTGTGTAAGCATTGATCGATCATCGAGTTGGTTCGAATCAAACCTAGACGATAATTTTGAAATGTAAGAAATCATAGATGTAAGCCAAATTTGCAAATAAAGTGTTTCTTTCAAAAGCCACACACACCATATAGCGATCCTGTCAGACGTGTAATAATTTACAAGCCAAGCCGAGAGAAGAAGAAGGATGACCTGCCCGCACTAGCCAGAGTTCCCGACAAGAAGGAAGATGTCGATGTAAAGAAATATCCTGCACATTCCAAAAAAGAAATGTCCTGCCAAAAATAGACTGAATATCCTGCCAACCCCAGATGTCCTGAAGAAGAATCATACAGTATAAAAATATTTTTAAGTATAGAAGACCAAAAAGTGCATTGGGCATGTCTGGCAAAGTTAAAGAATGCAAGTAGGCAAAGTGTAAAATGAAATAATTCTGTTAAAGACAATAAGGAAATGAAAGAAATTATATGACTTAAGCGAAATACTCGTGTTGTCAATACATGTTAAAAAAAACTTAAATGTCGGTACAAAAGCCGTTAGAAGATTTTCTGAAAGAATTAAAAGGAACGCTGGCAGAAATCACTTAAAGAATCCAAAAATGATACAGAGCAATTAAGAAAGCCTGACATCTTGTACATTGGACCAAAACCAATAACGATAAAAGAAATAAAACAAAAAGAACGTAAACCAATATTTTCGGTGATAACGATACCAAAAATAAAAGGATATTGAGATGACTATGTTAGCCGAATGAAACAACAATTGAATGTGTTAAAACATGATCTGATTTATGATTCAAAATTGCTACCAGTATTCAATGAAGCAAAAGAAGAACTTAATCAATTCTTAGCGAATTTAGAAATGATTGTCGAAACTGTCCCGACCGACAAAGCAGATTCATTCTTCAATTTTGTGCTTAAAACAAGATTAACATTAAAAGTATAAAATAGAATAAAACAAGGAATAGTTCATACAAATATTGCTCTATTGATAACAGAACAAAAAAAAGTATATAAAAGTAAATAATCACCCACGACAGTATTGAATGAGCTAACAAGGATCATTCAAACAGAGTTTTTTAGGAAATTCTCCGACAAGATCGAGAACCTAATAGCTGAGCTTAACGAAATCCAAATAAGCGAAGTAGGTGAAGAAGGTAGAAACGCAATAATAAAAGCGAACGAAACTATAGCCTTCAATGCTTTCAAAAACGGGCTAAAGAAGAGGGAAATAGCAAGAACCATTGAAGCAAGCAGAACTAAATCTTTTGCAAAAGCGGTAGAAATCGCTGAGGAGACTTGGTTTGACATAAAACAGAGTCAGGTAATGTTCCAAAATGTTACTGAAGGAAACAGAGGTAAAAGTTGGAATAAGAACTCCGAGAATTCTGACATTTATAGACACATACAGATAAATTCTCTAAATTCGCATCAGCTTTTACATTAAGTGGCAAAGAGACAAACCTAAAAGCATTTGAAAGTTATGTTAGCCTCTACGGCATTCCAAGCAAAATCGTATGCAATCAAGGATCGGAGTTTGTGGCAAATATATTCAACGATTTCTTTATGTTGCCCATAAGATTATGCTTAATTTTAATATTTTTTCACCAGACGAGTAGGACAAGGAACACAAACTGTCTCCTGAACATGATGAAATGCTTAACGAAACATTCATAACATATAATAACGCTATCCATTCCTCAACAAAACATACCCCCTGTGAACTTTTTTTCGGAAGCCCATACAAATTTCAAAAAACCTTAAAATCTACAAATCAACACGATTATTTATTAAAATTAAACGAATTCATAGGAAAATTATACGCGGAAATTAAAGAAAAATTGGAAAAAAAAATACCACTCAAACAAGACTAGACAACTTAAATGCGATAGATTACAATGAAGGGGAAATTGATTTTCAAGACATACGATGTCCGGAAATAACAAGATTACCGATTTAACTAATCAAAGGAGAAAAATGCATAAAGGCAAGTTAAGAAAAAGAAATAAATGAGAACAAACATCTCACGACTACTGAAGCACAATCACAACATTAATCGTAGCACAAAGGAAAGGGGTGAGATTAATCTACAAGGATTTTGCCAGCTTAAAGGAAAAACCGCTCTTGAAGCGTTCCTGAGTCTGAACGAAAAATCCGCCGTTCTAACCCAAATACATTTTTAAAGAAGGAAGATACTGCCAAACTGTCCGGGCAGTCCAATCGAAGCCAGGATTGTGGATAGACGAAAAGAAGAATGTTCCGAAGAAGAAGAATACCGCTAACTCTAACAACTTTCAAATGAAGGAGGGACTACAACCGCTCAACCATAGAAGAATACCGCCGAGGCCAGGCGAAAAAGGAAAATGTGAGGCAGATACCGACAGTAAAACCGCCAAAGAGAAGCGGAGGCTACATTAATAAACTACGGAGGGACTGTACCGTTCTATTCAAGAGACGCCACCACCAAGCTGGAAGGCGGCAAGCGGACTTTGGACAAAAATTAACAACATAGAGCTGTTAATTAAATAACATTTGTCGAGAAAAAAAATAAATAAATGCTATAATAAGAAAATCAAATAAAAAAACGTGCGCACATATCGAATGCATCTTTAGTTGTAGAAAGCGATATCGCTATTACCAACATATAATTTTTTTGTTGTTTTGTACAACAAATACGCCTTCCGGCAATGAGCAAGAGAATGAGTAGAAGATTGAGCAAAAGTAATAACCAAGTTAATTGGGATGAAATTAAAAGTACACCTACAACAATGGAGGAAGAGTTAAAATACGATGGACAAATTAGGAAGATTTTGGCAATTAAAGGAACGCCAACGGAAATTGACGTTAGACTCGTCTAACCATAGAAATAAAATAATGATAGAAATGTATGCTAAATATCCATAAAAAATTGTATTGTAATTGTAACACAAAAAAACAGAGTTATATAAAAATATGAAATAAATAAATAAAAAAAAAAACAATATATAAATTACACAATAAGTCTAAAGGAATTTTTACAAATTTAATGCTATAGTCTTTAGCTACATACAACAAAAAAAATCTCTTAAGGAAAAATAACATAAGATCCGTTTCATTTGCTAATGAGTTGAACAAGGTTTAGCGTTAATGATTAATAAATAAATAAATTTAAATTGATTGGCAAATTATAGTTCAAAAACTTAGACAAATAAAGGAACTTTTTAACAGGTCATATAAATGTCTTAAAATAGAAAGATCGGCAAGCAGGGAGACAATTAATAAACATTTGACTTCTATTTGTTTATCTTGAGCAAATCAGAGTAATTATCAACGTCGTCAATTACGAAAGACTTACGGCCGCTCATTAAATTGCAGCCAAAGCATTTTACACTGATGTAAGTGTCAAACTGTTGAACGTAGCAGCTATAAAGGGAATAAATGTGGAAATATCAAATACCCATAATACTAAGATAGAAATCCCAAAAACTATTTGTAGTACCCGAACAGGGCAAATTGCGAATAAAAAGGAAGACAACATCGCAACACAAACAGTAGTTGAATCCGTGAATACTGCCACAAAGTCGATTCCCGATTTTGATGGAAAGCCAGAAAATCTTAGATCCTTTTTGGATGCTCTTTCTCTTATAGACACAATTAAAGGAACCCATGAAGCGGCGTCCATAACAATAATAAATAACAATAAATTAAAGGACAACGCCAGAAATCTACTGGGAGATGAATCCTCAATACAAGAAGTAACGAGAAAACTCCCCGGTTCAGTCAAGGGAGAATCAGTTGAGGTCTTGTCGGCTAAAATACTGAATATAAGACAGAATATGTAAATCTATCAATAACTATTGTAGTGAAATAGAGGCATTTACTAAATCATTAGAGAATGCATACATCTCTGATGGATTATCCACTGATTTGACAACGAAATACAGTATCTGGGCCGTAAAGGCAATTACTTAAAACTGCAACTATGATAGAGTCAAACTCGTCATGGAGGCAGGAAACTTTGCGAAAATGAATGAAGCTATAGGAAAGTTTGTCAGCAGCGTCACCGTCGAGGTGGTAGAAGAGTAATAACCACAATGTCGGAAACAACAATTCTAATTATCGTGGAAATAGACGCGGGCAATATAACAGACGTAACGGCAATGGTCAAAACAACAACGTTATGGTGACTAACACTGACCATTCGAAAAACCAACAAGTTCCCCTAAGGGCAGAACATAAAAAGCGAAAATGTATCATCTAAATCTTAAAATGTATCATCTAACACGTAAATACTTCACATATAACCACACTTAGTGACATTTGACAGGGTAAAATAAAATCCATTGGACCAAAATTTTTCAACTTAAAATTCAAAAACTTTTTAATAACGTACACGCACAAGTAGTGCAAGATGATTTCCCAATACCATGTGATGGAATTATAGATATGGATTTCATAAAAAAATTTAACTGCATAATTGATTTTAGCCTGGATCATAATTACCTCGTCCTAAGACAGCAAAATCTACAACAACAAATATAAATTTCATTAACGAACACAAGTTATATGTGAGGATCATATAACCAGCCCAACTCATTTGCCTATGTCACTTACTTCATAGGCAAATCAATCATTATTTAAAGTAAACAACAATGTTTGCATCACATTGTGAAATTAATATTTAAAGTAAACACAAACGCTTGCAGCACATTGTAAAATTCTTTGTCACCCATTTTGCTGACCACCAATAAATTGGAGCATCTATAATGCCAATTGCATTCCCTCCATAGATCACAGACTAACCGATCAATATTTAAAGTAAACATAAACATTGCATCACTTTATGAAGAAACTTTAATGCCACTTGCATTTCCTTCTTAGATCTTAAGTTCAGTTGTAAAATACACTCAAGACATTCCGGTGTTAATCTCAGAACTTGAACAAAAATCATCAAAAAGTGAATTTTTTAAAATCGTTTTATTTAACTACAAAACTCACAAGCAATGATGGTATGTTTTACCAGCAAGGTCAAACGTTTTATATGTTAACGCCAAAAACAAAAAAACTACCGACCATCCGGTTAAAGAATATTTTCCCTCAGATAAAGATAATTTTTTGCGACAATGGAAAGTCGCTCAATTCTGAAAAAATTAAAACTATTTTGAGGGATCGATTTGCTGTTGAAATTGTAAATTCACCTCCATAGTTCTTCTAATGGACAAGTGGAGCGGTTCCACAGCACTCTGGGTGAGATTGCTAGATGTCTAAAGATTGAAAGAAGTACCGAGGACACAACAGACTTGATACTCCAATCCACAGTCGAATACAATAGAACCATTCATTGTATAACTGGTAGGAGGCCCGTTGACATTATTCATTCCGCCCCGTTGGAATTAAAGGAGGAAATACGGGACAAAATTCAGGAAGCTCAGGTCCACCAATTCGACTATTTTAACAGGACAAAACAGAACAGAACTTTCAAAATCTGAAAAAAAGTATTTGTTAAGGATAACAGACGATTAGGAAATAAACTTACCCCATTGTATGAGGAGGCTATCATGGAGGCCGATATGGGAAAGGCAGGGTAGTCCATAAGGACAACTTGAGATGAAAAGTAAATGAACTCTTATGTCGTTTTCATTATAGGTCGCCATTGCTTCTGCTTATTTTTATATCATGCGTGACTTCGAAAGTGATCGATGATTCCTACACGGACTATATCCCGGTACTGGACAGAGGCGTGACCACCTACAGAGACGCGTTGTACCGATTTTTGCCCGAAGTTTTTAAGAAAATATCTTCCGAAAAAGGATCTGAAATCGGGCCGAAGTCGGTACTATAAACATATGGCGTAATTGACACTAAGTCTGACCCACGCAGCTGAGGGAAATCTGATGTACGACATGTCATACCAATGTCTGAATAAAAATCGCAGGAAAATCTGAAGGGAAATTCATTGTAGCCGAACATCAGAGTTCCGAAATCGCTGCGAACTCGATCAGATGTGTTGAAGCAAAATAAAAAAAACAATTCGTCGAAAAATTTTAATAGCAATGCACTTGTTTTTTCTTTTAACTGTAACAACTTTATGAATTTTTACTAAAGGGAACTTCTTATACAATTATTTGTCTTTTTGTAATATTTAAAAAAAATATATCAGCACATGTATGTTTTTTGTTGCTCCTATCCACTTACAGATTATTGCGCAACTATAGCGACAACTTTTGGACATCATAAATTAATGTCTACTTCTTTTTCAGTGATATTTGATCATAGTCGATATTTAGAAATTCTTGAGTGTGACCAAATCTTCTGATTTAAAGTTTCGTTAAATATAAATGTACAATTTTCAGTGATAACCACAATATATTGTTCCTGTTAAAAAAGATAGCTTCGATCCGATCACTTTGATAATATTTGTTGTGAGTACCTCCTTTTAAGTTGAATGTTGCAGTAACGCTAGTTCCAATGTAATGACATTTGTTTCTTAACTATTGTTTATAAATGTAGGTTGACTTTTAGTTTTTTTTGTTTTCTTATATTGAACACAAATTACAAATGCTGACACAGCTTTCATTTATATAAGATTTTAAAATATTTGGAGTGAATATACCTTCTTAAGTGTATAATGTATGTTAATATATGTATGGGTTTTTGTTTTTGTGTGGCAAAAGGTACTATGGTATTTTGTTTTTGTTAATAATTAGTAAATATTTTTGTAAATTTAACATTCTTTATGTAATCATAGATAAGATTTTTTTTCCGGAAACTCCTGATCGTTTTTATTTATGTATGGCTATGGCTATATTTTCCTGTAAGTATTAAACATATTGTTTATTGCACTTAAATTCTATTCGGGGGTGAAACATGGAATTCGCGTATAGATTACATTTACATATTTTAAAAATCAGCTATTCATTTACAATGTATAAGCTGCTTGACTTCAATCGTATGGGTTTTAAAGCAAGTGAAATGCTTTATCTCTTCTTAAAGAGATACAAATCAATTAATATGTATGAAACTATATATAAACTGTTCATCGTCAGATTTAAATAGAATGGGGAGATTAAATCAGCAACGAAAACTGGCCTAGCCTAGTCTCGAATGTAAATTTCAAAAGGTGATAAGACATCAGATATACGTGACCTAGAATTTAGAGAACTAGGTATGTACACAAGAGTGGGTCAATTTTTTTCTTTACCAGGCGGTTATCATGATCGTAATCTACGATGAATTCTAAGATAACTTTTCCAAGAAACCGTGGATGTTAAATCAAAATCAAATTTATGATTTGAAACTTTAATATAAAATAGGAAAAGTTTTCGTTTAAAACTGGGGGCTCTATTTTGATTTTAGACCCATGATTTCTTCGGCAAATATTCTTGGAATTCATCGTAGATTCCGACCATGATAACCACCGGGTCAAGAAAAAAATTGACCCACAACTATTTAACAATTGAAAAACTTTTCTGTACAGAGTCTCTTAAATAAGTAGGTTTCTGCATTTCATTTTCTTTAAATTCCATTCAATGTATATCTCCTTTTCAATTTGAATGCACTCACTGCTCATTTATGTTTACGGCTTATGTATATACAATTGTAAAATTATATGAGGAATGTACATATTTGTATTATTACTTTCTGTCAACTGAAATATAATAGGTAGGTACAATACAAAAATTTGGAATGTTGGTATGTTTACAATAACTTAATGGAGGATAAAAAACAAACAATATTTTCAAAAGTAATTTTCCAAATCTAAGTTATTCTATTAATAGTGTTTTTCAATTAAATTTGTAATTAACTATTGTAGTTCTAGATACACCTGCCATAAAAGAAAGTTGAGTTTTAAAAAAAAATTTGGTAACTTTGAGGCAAAATGTATACATTACAAAAAGTATATATTTTTGCTTAAATTATATCACAATCCAGTAATGAAGCCCAGATATATCAGATTTTTTAATTACGTATATGTATTATATTCAAAATACACCATAGTCATACAGAAAGGTAAAATCAGTTGTAATAGTCTTTTACATAACACTTTTTGTAGGAAACCATCGGCGTGGGCAGATAATAATACACAATATATTCTTATTTCGTTTGATTGTCATATTGAAATTTGGATATTTAAAAATGTAAGTCAAAACAACACTTAAAAACAACATACATATGTATGTACCAGTGATCTCCGGCGATAGGAGTTTTCGCCACTACTGGTGTACTCGCTGTTTATGCGGCTGAGGTGACAAACTGCTTGGTTCGGATGTGGTGTACCTGCGGATGCGGTCTACTTGTTCTGATCTCTGGTATGTACATTAAGATGCCTCTAGAAAAAAGTTGTCGTTTTGCCCCTAAAATTAAACCTTTTTATGCTATGTCGGTTTTATCCTCAAATCCAAAAATACCATCGTACATATAGAGAATAGATGATTTATGAATCACCAACAAACGCGAAACCATAGAGGTACTGATGGAAGCACAGTTTCTAGACTGTCAAGAAATTGATGACCTGTCTACGGAAAACTCGGACACTTTAAGGTATACCGGAGGTACTGATGGAAGTACACTTCACAGGTTTTCAGGACAGTAATGACCAGTCTATGGAAAATTCCGACACTAATACTTTTGATATTTCCGGTATACCGATTACATAACATCGGTTTAAATAAAGTATCAAAAGTTTCCATCCTTTTAAATCTCCGAGACCAGATTATTCCCTCGGATCTACGTAATAACCTCGAAAGTTTTCATCTTTTTTAATCCCCGGAACCCGAAGCTATTATACCCGAGGAGCAACCATCTTAGGAGCCAGTCTGCAGCTGTCGGACATTCTAATGAAGCGGACAACCTACAAAATTGTATATATCCCTAAAAGGGCTAAGGCATCTGATACTAATGCCAAAGATTATAGACCGAATAGCATATCTTCCTAAGGGAACGCGTGATGTGACAGTGCGATATAATGAGAAAGGGAAGGAGATGAGACGCGGCGGAAAAGCGTCTATGGAAGAAAAGATAGAGCCAGGATGTCAATAATTACAGGGATAGAGGTGACGCTCGATAGTTCCACCAAAATGTAAAAAGCAAAGGTATTGGGGATCTCCACCTGTGAAGACAGACAGGGAAATCTGGTCGCGGTCATTAAGACTATGCTGAAAATATGGGGGAATACTTTGGTTCTATTCTCGTTCCCGAAGGCAGGATTAGTGACAAAATCACGCCAATCAACGACGACTGTGTAGATTGTACACCACCAAACCAAAACGAGATTACCAATGCAATTGATCGCCTTAAAAATAGGTAGACGGCCGGCAGAGTCTTTTAAATCCGGCTGCGATGTACTAGCTCACAAATCATGCATGCGCCGCTCATAAACACGATTTTGCAAAAAAAGGCAAAAGACATGCCCAATAATTTTGAAACAATCCAAGTGTGTGTACCAACTATTGCTGGATCAGCCTTTTACCCGTCGCTTCAATGGTCATGCTTAGTGTGTTATGTGGTAGACTAAAGTTCTTTCTAACGAACCTGACCTCGTTAATTCACGACAGACCAGATATTCACACTACCTTAAATCCTGGAGAAAACCCGAAAAATTGCATATCGGCACAAACCATATGTTTATCGATTACAAAGCTGCAATCGACAGTCCGATACGACAGAAATTTGTAGATCCTATGGCTGTGATTTTTTTATCCTATGGGTATGTATTCCCTCGAAGCTGATACGACTTTGCGGGATGACACTGACTGACAGTCTTCAGTGGAAATAGGCAAAAATCTGACAGAGCCATTATCTACCAAGTGAGGCTTTAGAAAAGGCGATAGTCTGTCACGCAATCTCTTTAACATCGTAATGGAGATGGTCATGTGGAAGGCTGCAAGAAACAAAGTTAATTTCAGCTTTAACATCTGTCACATGCTGCTGGCGAATTTGAGGACTGGCCGACGACTGCGGCATGTTACCGCAGACTTTTCGAGCATTGAGAAGCAGTCGACCGAAATGGATCTGTTGATAAATGAGGACAAAGCCAAGTAATTTTTTGAACTCGTTGCATGCAAGAGTATCCCAAAAAGAAGAAGTTCTGCATAATTCGTTTTGTCAAGTGCCATAATAATTGAATATCGATTTGAAGTTAGTAAGTATAGTGTGGGGGAAGTTGTCACGTTTCAGGCTCTTTTGTTTGACATAACTTTAGAACCACTAGTCCGAATTGAGTCCCAAATCAATGAGCTGAAAAATATTGTACTGTGTTATTATTGCAGCCATATTGATAAAGCGAATAATGCAGAAGTTCTTATTTTATGTGCAACCATGTGCAACTCTTAGAATTGAGACCCCTATCAAAGAGGTGAAAAATATTGTACTATGTTATTTTACAAATGTTTACACGTGTGTAACTATATATTGTTTATTTTGGGAATTACTTTACTGGATTGTGATATTAAGCTATCTTGATGCCATAAAACATTGTAATGAACAATTTCACTTTTTTACAGAATGAAACGTTTTTAAAAAGGCTATTGAGATGAAATTTACTGAAACTGTATGTCTTTTCTACTAAAAACCTTTAGTGTCAGGTACATTTATATGTCTATGGTTAATTTTCAATACACACGAACTACAAACAATCAAAATAAATAAATTAAAAACAATTTCGGATTAAAAATGAACTTGATTTGGTTATAAAACAATAAATTATAAATAATTTTAATATATATATGTTTAAGGAATGTAACAATTAAATTAAATACGAAAAAAGTAAAACTTAAGTTATAATAAATTCAAAATAAAAACAATAAAAAATTGGTGTATGGTTTTCTATTGCAATTGTAGTGATTATTTAGGTATCATGTAAGAATTCAGTTTTAAAAATTTTAAATATTTATTTTATTAAATAAATATGCAAGATGATGTCAATGATGTCATTGGAAGTGTTTTGTTCGCATTAGAATTTACAAACTGTATATTAGAATTTAGAATTTACAAACTGTATGATTTAAGTAGTATTGTAGTACACTCATACATCTTTATACGGCCCCTATTTTTACGGCATTTCGCTATAACGGCCTTTTTCGATTCTCGAACACCTTCGCGTTACGGCGAACATTACCTCGCTATACGGCTAAAAGAAAATAGGGGATTCACCGTTTTTCTACGAAGAGTGAGAGACTAACAAAAGCATTCACTCACAAGCGCAGCGAGTGTTGATGCAGCAGTCTCTTGTTTGTGCTGATCGTGAGTAAACGTAGTTTTCTTGCACATTTTTCCGCTCTTGAGTAATAATAAGTAGGTACCAATCTCTTACTGTTCATATGGATTTGTATGAAATTTATTACCTCACTTTACGGCGTTTCGCTTTACGGCCAACGTTTTGGGAACGTATCTAGGCCGTATATCGAGGTATGGGTGTACATTTCATCGCTTTGAGTTTCCGGTTTTTTTTTTGTAATTTTGGTGACATTTTTTAATATTTTTATATTTTATTGATTTGCATTTATTGATATAAATAATTCTGGGCTATTGCAGTGAAATTGTGTTTGGCTAGATTTTTAAAAACTATTATTAAATATCAACTAAAAATATAAAAAAAGTATAACAATTAGCCTCAATCATTTAAAATACGTATTTTTTGATTAATAAAACAAACAAAAATAATTTAAAATTCTGTGTGTTTGTGTTACCGTCAGGGGTTATACAAAGTGGTAATTATTTGTTATTATCATTTATTTGAAACTGATTTAACATGTTACATTGCATAATTGAACTTCAAACATCAGTTCCGGATTATCAAAGCTGATGTAGAGTGTTAAAGTTGGGCATATTACTTAACAAAGGGGACAACACAATAGTTAATTTACAATATCGTGAATCCATGAAATGGCTATGCAAGTAAGCATTCGGAAGTTGTAGTTCAGATCACTTTTTATCCGTACTATGTATAAGATTGGTTGTTTGAAAAGGTTTGTCACGGGTAAACTCAGTATATAGTAAGCCGATTTTAACAATTCTTTTGTTGTAATTTTAGAATTTAGCTATTAAAAAAGTAGGCATAATGTTCTTGCTATTCATAAACGAAATGCATTGTGTTAAGCACAACGTTTCAGCTAGTGGTATATTAATTATGCGGCCTCCTTATTCTATTAGTGGCATTCGTGAAAGCCGTAAAAAAATTTAAAAATTAAATGAAAATGTGAAAACATGTGGTTTCAAGATTTTATAAATTGTGACCTTTAAAGACGACTCCAAAAAATAGCTTTCTGAGAACATTTTACTAGGCATTTTTAACTCGACTATTACGAAAATGCTGTAGATGGTTGTGGAAAAGCTCGAACACACGAAAAAAATCTTTTTTTTTTGAGAACTGAAGAAAATAGGACAATGACGTTTTGAGCTCCCTTTTAAATATGCAATATACTCAAGTTGTAACAGCTTTTTATCAAATTTGTTTTTTTTTTCTTTTTAAATAACTCCCTTTGTAACACATTCATATACGAATTTTGAACTTGTCTGTAATTACATGAAATTTTTTTTCTGAATTTTATGTAAAATTGTTTCTATTGATAAATAAATATGTATGCGTGTAAACGTAAATATGTAATGTACATTTATAAAATGTAAACATTTGGAATGTACGGCTTAGTTAGTAGTGTTTTACAAAATTTCTTGTCCTATTTATATGGTTATTAGTTACGTATCACTGTGTTACGAGATTTCTAAAATAAATACGGTTGAGTGTTATTGGTTGTTGAATGTAGCGGGAGAAAGTATTGCAAATGGATCCCTTGGTCAACCATTGGGATCCAAATTGGCATGCCTGAAGTTTGGTTCAGCCGCAGTCGATGTGGCTTTGAATTTTGAGTTTTGTGATTTTCGACTTTTATGCGGTTTGTTAGACAACGATGAGGATGTAATTGATGTTGGAGCCGACGACGGTGGCACAGACGATGTTCCTGTGGCAGGAACAATAAATGCGGAGCTTTTTGCTTGGGCACCCATTGCCTTCGTTGTCAGCGTGGTGGCTGTTAGTTCCAGAGATGGTGGTGGTTTCTTTGTTAAATTCGAAGATTTTTTATGTTTTGCATTGTTGTTGTTGGTATGCTGATGACTTGAGTGCTTTGACGATGTCGGCGGAGAAGATGGCTTGTGTGTGATTGAGTGACTCTGCCTCGGATCCTACAAAAGAAATAAATGTGAAGAATTTAGAAATAGTGCTAATGAAGAAATTTTGTTTGCGTTAAAAAGTAATAGGACTTATAAAACTAAAACTACTCATGAAGAATGCAGACTAAAACGCTTTAAGAATTCTGATATATTTATTTATTGGACGGATTGATAACATAATAATGAAATATAATTAACCTACGATGACGATCTTTGCAATAAAAATAGAAACACGCATATGACACAGGAACGTACAGACTCTAAAAGAGACAGGCAAATTACACCAACTAGTACTTGAGTTCCATGGTGTTTAACCTGAATGTACTAGGCTTCAGTGAACGCAGGATTGGAAATTGTGAATACGAGGTTGAAATAGATGAAAAGTTCATATTTTCATATAGAAGGTGTAGTAAGCATCTCAAGCCGTATCTAAAATCTAGCTAGCCCGTTTCAACTCGCCCGTCATAATAGAATACATCGTATAAATATAGAGACAAGCGACACTAACAATAAAAGCGATTGTCGTCATTCTGATGGCTGATCTGAATGCCCTAAACGGCTCGGATAACACTTATTTTTCTTTTCAAATTGCAGATACAACTGAATTTCATACAACAGTAGCCGCACGTAGAAAAGAATTCCAAGCGCTTTGGTCTTTTGCGCTCCGCAGATAGTTAGTCACACCAAGTTTAAATAATGTGAAAGGTGAAAGACACCTGCGCCACCCATCAATTTAATTGCCGAAGAGCTGGAGCATTGTTATCCATTCGTACAAGGTGTGCAAGTTAGCGCATTCGGTCTATTTCAACGCGCTTGACAACATCGATGTTGTTGTACAGCTCATGGACGACGGTACTCGCCGTTAACGATGATGGTTCCAAATATTTTGCAAAGTATTTTTCTCTTGAAGACTTCCAGAATAGATTGCGCTGTAGAGTAAAACAGGTAGGATCAGTGTCTGGTACAGTTGGATCTTTGTTCGTCGAGAGAGCGCTTTGTCATTAAATCGCTTGCTTAGCGGATAGTAGCAGCGGTTTGCGAACAAAACTTGTATTTTAATTTCCACGCTGACATTATTTTTTTGTTTATGGCGGAACCAAGGTAGACAAAATCATCTACCACTTCAAAGTTATAGTTGTCAACGTTCACGCAGCGTCCCAGATGGGTGGACTCTTTGTCCGTTGAAACAAAAAACTTGGTTTTGTCCTCATTTCTCACCAGAGCCACTTCCGCCGACTGCTTTTCATTTCAGTAACAACCCGCAGTCCACGGCCAACGATATCTTTGTCATCGGCATACGCCAGCAGCATGTGACTGTTGTTAAAGATGGTACTAGTGTTGTTTACTGCAGCCTTACGCATGATCATCTTCATTTCGATGTTAACGAGATCGCAGGACAGACTATCGCCTTGTGTAAAGCCTCGCTTGGTAGAAAATAGCTCTGTCAGATTTTTACTGAAGACTTCGTGTCAGTTAGTGTCATCCCGCAAAGTACTATTAGCTTCCCGGGGATACTAAACTCAGCCATAGCATCCAACAATTTCTGTCGTATCGGACTGTCGAATGCAGCTTTGTAGTCGATGCACAGATGGTAGGTGTCGATGCATTTCTTATGTCTTCTCCAGGATTTGTCGTAGTGTGAATATCTGGTCGGTCGTGGATTTACCAGGTCTAAAGCCACACTAAAAGGTTCAATCAGGTTCGCCAGAATGGGCTTTAGTCTTTCACATAACACACTAGACAGAGCCTTGTAAGCGATGGGTAAAAGGCTGATCCCGCGATATTTGGTACACACACTGAAAGCCTTTGTCAAGCACCGGACATAGAACATTCAGCTTCCAATCATCGGGCATACATTTTTTGTACTAAATCGTGTTTAAGAGCTGGTCCATGCACATTTCCATTTTTAAAAAGCTCTGCCGGCAGTCCATCGGCTCCAGCAGCGGTGTCCGGACATAATCTCCACGGCTTAATCCCCAAAATGATTTTGGGGCTTCTGTCCGCCACGCTCTGCGGACATAACCCCCAATTTGCATTTGGGATTATGTCCGCGGAGCATAGCGGACATAAGCCCCAACAACAATTTTTTCACTAAAAGTAATGAAAAAGAAGGGAGAACGCCATCCCCAAAAATAAAAGAGTGACTTTCTAAGTAACTAACAAACTACGGCGTATGCGGCGGTGGACGTGCCCCCAACCGCATCTGAATCCCCATTGGGGCTTATTTAGGCTGATTGGTATCGCCATAATCCCCAATGAAATTGGGTGTTATGTCCCGGAAGTTGTCCGGACATAAGCCCCAAAATTTTTTTTGGGGTCTATGTCCGTGGGATTCTGTGACGGCACCTACAGCAGTTTTATTATTTTTTAAGCCTTCGTGTGATTTCGTCACCTATGCTGCCTTCGGGAACATGTAGAGATTGAAAGTGTTCCCTTCAAATTTGCAGCACACTTAGAGTGTCTGTGACCAGATTTCCGTCTCTGTCTGGTGGGGTTCCCTATTCCAAAACCTTTGCTTTTAAACCCTTTGGTAGAACTTTAGGGCCTCACCTCTATCCCTGTAGTTTTCGATATCCTGGCTCTCTCTTTTCTTTCACAGACTCTTTTTCCGCCTGAACAGGCATTTTATCTCCCTTCTTTTCTCATAATAACGCTCCGTCACGGCACGCATCGCCATTGGCAGCAGTTTTGCCTTGCATCCATTTCCTGCTGTCATTACCAATATGGAGCTTCTCAATCTCCTCACTCTTTCTAATTGCATGCTCTTGTTTCTTCCTTCTGAGTAGGTCCGTTTTTCCTTGTGTCTTTGCACAACAGCTCGCGTTGCGACTAAAACTCCGTTGAAAAGACCAGGTTACTGAAAACCGTACAGAACTAGGTGTGACTAACTGGAGAAGAAGGTAGAAGATCGAAGCGCTTATAACATTCGTCTACTCCCTGAAGGGGGTAATTACGATTTCACTTCCCGCACCAACAAAGGAAAACAAGCATGCTGAATAAAATCTGGTCAAGCTGCGTATTTTTAACACGAACGTTAAAACCATTCTGCTCTACGGATGTAAGTAGTAGGTGCTCAAAACTGCGATGCCGCGTAGACTCCAGGCCTATGTCAACAGTTGTCTACGTTGTTGTTTTTGAGAATTTGGTGGCCTGACACTATATCTTACCAGGACCTACTGCACTCGACCAACGAAACCTCTCTGGACATAACGATAAAACAACGTCGCTTCAGAAGGAACACACACTACGGAAAGGCGACGAAGAAATCTGACTACGGGTACTATAGTAGAATACCCAGGGTACAAGAAGTCGAGGCAGAACAAGAACATTTTGTAGATGTGGATGGGACCGGCCGTGGCATAGTGGTTAGAACACGCGACTACCATGCGGGAGATCGCAGGTTCAAACCTGGCTCCAATCATCTTAAAAGCAAAAAAAAAAAATAAAATTTTCTTTCATTGTCGGCTCCCCTCGAATGTTGTTGACAGCAACTTCGCAGTATTAAGCGTCGATTCAATCGTCGTGTCTAGTAAGAGCTTCTCAAACAGTGA
The DNA here is from genome assembly GCA_964034835.1 of Muscina levida. Classification (NCBI taxonomy): domain Eukaryota; kingdom Metazoa; phylum Arthropoda; class Insecta; order Diptera; family Muscidae; genus Muscina; species Muscina levida. The sequence continues at coordinate 122,723,943 of OZ035880.1, forward strand.
CGTTCGCACTCGTCGATAAACAAGTAGGTGCCGTTAGTTGTGAATCTAAAAATAGAAAGCGTGTTAATTCACAACAACGCGAGAAGCTATGCCATACCTCATTCATGGGGTGCAAAGGGAAATTAAGGATGCGGGCGAACTGTGGATGTCAACCTATGTATATAACGTGAAACAATCTGAGAATCTTGTCTAAGATCGAACCAATTACAGTTCTTTGTTTCGGCCGTACGCTCTAACCGGGGTTAAAGGTAGTTATATAAAATACTATCTTTACTGGCAAATTATCATTAGAAACAGTAATCTCAATATTAATGTCCACTATTTATACATGTATAATAACCATATTTACTTACATCTCCTCCGCTGATATGAAAGCCATTTATCAGCACCTCTGCGGTAATATCAATATCCGTCGTTGGTGTTATTGTCGCAGCCGCCTCTTCTTCGTCCAGCAGACAAATGCCATCAATTGACGTGGAATGTTTGGGAAAATTAGCATGGAACTGTTTTGATTTTATAGAACTAGTGGCACTACTGCCATTACTATTACTACGACTTAAATTACTACTGCGTCGTGAGCCACCAAATGCCACCGATGGCAAAGTCTCCACTGGCACAGTGGCCAGTGATATGGAATTTGGTGGTGGAACGCCACTGTTGGCAGCAAAAGATGAGGAACTTTTATTTTGTGATGGTAAGCCCACAATACTGGGCGGTGTAGTCTTAAATGGAATGAAAAATGGCTTCTGATTATTTTCGGGGCCGGTCGATATCACACCCTTCACCTTCTTTTGGGGACTTATTTGACACAAAGGTATTGACGATAAGTTATGCTCAGCTCCGACGTAAAATTCACTTAGTACTGAGGAATTGTTTGTGCTTTCCATATTTTCCGGTGGAATGGGTCTTACAATATATGCAGCAGTGCCATTGGGTAATTGAGTAGTCTCAAATATGGTTCGGTCATTGCCCAAAATGTCGATATGCCTACCAACAGCTCTTGGTATTAATGTCTGCATTTCATGACAATCAGGCGGCATGGTATTTGAACTAAGACCACCGGCGCTGCCAGTGGGTAAACCAATGTTACTTAAATTGCCAAAATTGATGTCTGTAGGTGTAGATAGGTGCGTCGGTCCATGTTGGCGGGCCTTAAAACGCTTTCGTTGGAACATTATCAATAGGGCAAAACCAAAGATGCAAATAATCGATAGAAGAGAACCAATAGCAATGCCACTGTAGACTTCAGAGGTGGAGCTGGAACTTTCGATTTCCAACGAACGATGATTGATGTTACGCAAATCAATAGAAATTGGAGCACCAACCCCTGTTTCGCCAACAACTCGAACTGATATGTTAATTTTGGCCGATTCCGAAATATTAGGGAACTACAATTATAAAATTATTATTAGTATAACGGTATGTGTTAAATTATTTCTACCCTATATACCTTATAGTAACACACACTGCAGTCCATTACATTGGCTTCATGCGTTACGTTTCCCAATGACCAGAGAATGTTATAATGATGAATTTTACCATTCGGTTGCAGTGGTGGATCCCAGTTCAATTTCAAGCCGTTATGTCGGGTAACCTTCTGATTACTAATGGTCCCTGGAGGATCGGGCAGAGTAACCACATCCAATTGTCCATAGAACAGATTGGTATCACAACTTGAAAAATGGAAGCTATAATGAGTATTAGGTCTAAGCTTTGTTACTTCCAGCTCTGAATTGATTATATTGCCACGTTCACATTTCCTTTCGTCCTGGACAATGCGTGGATAATGAATTTGCAAATAGCACACTTGGATACATGACTCATTAAAACTCTCTTGAAAATGGAAGAGTAACATTCGGGACTCCACAATGGTTAGATGGTAAGGTGTTGCTATTACTTCACCAGTATCGTTGACAACCTGAAATAATAAAAAAAAAATATAGTTAGCACAGAACATACCATACTAATTATGGATTAAAAAAAACTCCTTACGATTAAAGATTATCCAAAAACAATTTCAGAATTTTTTGTTTTATGCAAGAACACTTTCTTACCGTTTTCCATTCCACATATCGAAAGTCCTGCGCTAAATTCTCATTGTCCGGTGTTATAACCAAAACTCGTAATTTTAGCCGAGTAAAATTTGACAGCATCAATCCGGTCACATTTGCATGTAAAACTAAACTATAGATATCTTCATCTGATTCCAAGTTGTTGGCAATACTGGCATCATTATCACTATAACTAGTAATGGCATTCTTCAATATACGTTTCGAATCTGGCAAATCCAGTGGTTCAATATGAGTCAATTTGTGGCTGATATCTTGTAAAGTTAAATTTACATGCTGCATGGTTCCAGTCAAATTTGGCTCAAGCAATGTTTGTGGATGGGGCTGGGTAAAATTCGTAGCAAATTGTATTATGAAATATTTCTTATTGGTAAGATCAGTCAGGGACCAAGTAACAAAGGTGTTGTTGCCAAAATGAACAATTCGCGGAGGTACTGAAATGTTTTTTTAAAGTTATGATTAGTATAATTTATAAGCTTGTAATCTCACGCTGTTTTCTTACATCCTTGGGTACAGCAGGTTACGGGGAGACTTCTTAAAGTACTCTGAATAGTGTGCTGAGTTTGATTGTTGCCCATACTTATCTCTGAGGTAGAAATCAGCACACGAGTTATCAACTCAAAGGGTTTTATATAGGGTAAATGTTTGTCGATAACAACATAAGAGGCATTTAACTTCATGGGAGGATAAGGTGAAATAAAACGAAATGGATTCGTTTGCACTATGTGTACTATAAATAAGGACTGAAAGATACAATAAGAAATTAATGCCATTTATATTTTCAAGAAATTTATTTTCTTACCACAGACCCTTCCGTTTCAAAAGTCACATTGACGGAATTAAAAGTATGCGCAAAGCAACGTATATTTTTTAAAGGATTTGGTTTTTCATCGCCACGATTTGGTAAACGTATTTCACCGGCCGTATATACCTCTCCCGCTACATTTCGGGCGAAACACTGATATATTCCGTTCTCTTCGGGATCAAATGATGGTATTAGCAATTCGTTTCCATTTATGTAGCGCGTAAATGAACTGCTAAACTGTGCCCCATTATGATACCAGGTTATTATTGGCCGCGGGTTGCCTGTGACTCGACATTTATATGTAATGGGGATGGCTGTTATGCCCTCATAAATCGGCAGCTCTTCCAGTACGACCGGTGGAGTGGTAACAATTACATGAAATGTCTGAAATTGAAAAAATTAGTGAAGAATTTAACTGAAATAGCAAGATCTCAAAGCAAACTCCTAAAAATACTTTGTAGAAGCAGAAATCTTCTATCCGAAACCGTTAAGAGTTAAAAACTCGATCAAATGAGGAAATAAATGAAAAACCCGATTTTTAACCGTAAATCAAGTTATCACAGGTCGACCAGACCTACAACACGCAATAGTTCACTCCCCAAGATCCTTAAAATTTTTGAATTCTGTAGCAGGGAGTTATGTAAACATTTTTATAAAACGTTGAAGTTATATTTTGTTTTTAGCATAGAAAATTTGGAACGGTACATAATTTTGGGAAAATACACTTAGAATGACTGTTAAAAATTATACAGTGCAACACAGTTTTTCGGGGGTGAAACAAACCAATATCAAACGATAGCATTTGACCTCAGTAACAAAACCCTAAACTCCAGATTGCTCCACTACGTCACAATTTTTGTTTACAGTGGTTTAAAGTTAGATTTTTTTGGTCAAAAGTTAAATAAAAGAAAATGAAAAATCATGTGTAAAAATAGATTTGGTTTAGTTCATGCCTTTAGAAACCTACATTAAAACTTTCCGGGGAATATTTCCTCGGAGCATTTTAACTCTCTATCTGCCACCCATGCTGAACATTTTAAGTAATTTGACTTTTAAGCTGTTTTTTAAAATTCATCCTAAGATGTCCCATACGGGTGAGAGCTAGAGGGTTCGAATGCTCTGGTGAAATATTCCCCAGAAAATTTTAATATATGTCTTCGAAGACATGGACTATCCCAAATGTATATTTACACATGATTATTCAAATTCGTTGATTTGACTTTTTACCAAAAAAAATCAAACTTCAAACCACTGTAAAAAAATTGGATACGTAGTAGAGCAAAATGAAGTTTAGGGTTTTTTTACTGAGGTCAAATGCTACCGTTTGATATTAGTTTGTTTCACTCCCGAAAAAGCTTGTTGCACTCTTTGCTCAAAAGAAGTCTTCTTAACATATGATTTTAATTTTATTTTATAACTTCTGACCCGTAAAGAATATTTGTCTTCGGTGACTCTTAGTGAAATTTTCTGGAAAATATTTTTATCGAAGATTCTAAGCCTTGACCTCTCTCCAAAGTTGATATATAAACAATTTTTCCAAATTGGGGCAAAAATGTCCCACACGGGTGGCAGGTAGAGGTTAAAATATTCCGAGGAAATATTCCCCTGAATGTTTTAGTATAGGTCTCCGAAGACATGAAATACCCCAAATGTACTTTTATAGATGATTTTTCATATTCTTTGAATCGACTTTTGACCAAAAAATCCAAACTTCAAACCACTGTAAAAAAAATTTGTGACGTAGTGGAGCAAAATGATGTTTAGGGTTTTGTTACTGAGGTCAAATGCTATCGTTTGAAATTGGTTTGGTTCACCCCCGAGACAATGACCCTCAAACTGTGTCATAGTGTTTTTAATTCAAGAAAAGTAGTTGGAGTTTAAAGCAATTTGTTAGTAAAATTAATCTTATATAATATAAACCAAATATGTAACATGAAATAGAGCTATGTTTAACGAATGAAAAATATAATTTACATTTCTTACCTGATTACTGTATGCCGTTGAACATGTATAGTAGCCCTCATATTGATCTATACTAGATCTAATGTGATATTCCTTGCTGTTATTAGCCAGTCTAATCCATGGTGAACTAAATGTTTGTTGAAACCACCATTCTATGGTTGCGTCATCTGTTAAAGCGCAGCAACTTAAATTCAAATCACCACCAGATGCAACGAATAATGTTGAATTTTGTAAATGTGGTATCAATTGGGCATTGTTTAATTTTCGGCCCTCACCAGCCATCACATTCACGGTCATCCAGAATTGGCGATGTGTTTTCATAGAGAAATTGTTATGAGCAATGCACCTGAAAGTTTTAAAAAAATCCAATTTGTTAAAATTTATCTGAGTAATTTATAAGAACATATATTATTGATCCCCATTTATTTATTTATGTTTTATGTAGAATCACGAAAAGAGGAAAGGAAGGATATTCATTCTTCGTACATGAAAACTATGTTATTTGTATAGAAAAAAACTTTTAGGGTAAAAAGGACAGGAAATAGCATAAACGAGATACATAAAAATAAATTTTTCGAATTTCTTACTTTCATTTCTAAACAAAGGAGTGAAAAAAGACATATAAGGCAACAAAGGACTAAACGGCTTAAGCTACAATGACAAGAGACTACAACTAGAATTGCGAAATTTGCAATTTTCATAACCCATACAAAACAATGCGCTTCGCCAGCTTTGCATTAGCATATATGTGTGTATTGTGTGGGGAATAAAATAAGCTCATAACTGCAATTTGGAAAATATTTTTACTGATAAATTTTTATAGGGATCAGTGAAGGTTTACGCTAGCCAGCCAGAGAGACGGACATGGCTTAATAGTCTCAAAAAGTCATGAAAGGAATTTCGTCTTAAAATATTATCCTATACTGCGTTGCATTTTTTCTCATATAAAATACTTAATGTATACCCTCATCCTTAAGAGTGAGAATATAAAAATGTAACGGATTAACAGTGACGTATTGAACCCAAGTGTCCTAAAACCAAATTAGTTTCAGGGCATTTTAAGGTTATAAATGGCAATGAAACGAAAAAATAATGGGAAAAACGAAATCCCCCTCAATATTACGACCTACGCAAACGATAAGTTTTCAGGATATGTGCCAAGAAATTGAGGACCTTTTATACGCCAGATACCTCTATCTAACTGGCGAAAGTCTTCGCTGTCTATAAGGATGACATCCCTGACGTATAGAAGCTACGATAGGCGGGGCACAGGTGTCGGCAGTTGAACAAATATGATGTATACTACAGCTGCCACGCAGACGGGCAAAAACTTGGATGTGAATTCTTGTCTCACAAATGTGAGTGACCGTATTTCCAAGATCCGCATAAAGGCCAAGTTTTCAACATCATACTGATTTTGTGATTTCGCTGAAATACCAAACTCAGCCACGGCTTCCAGCAATTTCTGCCGGATCGGGCTGTCGAAGGCAGCTTTATGGTCGACAAAAATATGGTACGTGTCGGTCTGTTTCTCTTGGGTCCTTTTCAGGACGAAGTGTGAACATCTAGTCAGTTGTTGATTTTACCAGATCCCATTAACGTTCCTCCCGTTTCTTCATCGGACGTTTTTTCGCTTAAATAGATGTCTCGCCTATTTTACTGCCCTAAAAGCAGCATCCTGTTCCTCAGACGCTATGCGATATTCTTCATCTTACCAGGATTCTGAGCGCCGTTTTTCATATCCTAGCACGGTTGTTGCGGCGGTTGCCATGTAATACGCAATATGCTGCCATTGTGTATCAGGAACGTCAGAAGTAGAGGCGTTGTGTCGTAGCAGTTTGGAGAGCTGGTTGGAGTTGGCAGTGGTTATCTCTAAGGTTTACATCTACGTGATGTCCATCTTTCTTTGTGTTTGGTTACGTACGTTATTCTCTCCGATCAATTTTTACTGCACCCAGGTAACGATCCGATCCGGGATAGTTTAATAAGTTACCATGTAGATATCTTTGTGCTGGAATCGGGTTCCACTCACTAATTTGTTCCTTCTTCTGCGAATATTACCAGCCCGTTGTATGACGTGTCGGTTTGCGGGATGAATTTACCGATCGATGGAAAAAGAATATCTTCCCTTCCTATTTTTGCATTAAAGTCTCAAAGAACAATTTTAATGTCGTTTCCTTTACAAACCTATACATAAAGCGACGTTGATTTGACCTGATAAGAACATCAGCAACCAAATCGATCACTTGGTATCCTTCCTTCCGAAGGTATCCTTCCATCGTAATGAACGTACGTTCGGTCCTAGGTGCTAACATTGACTCAGATCATTATTTTGTGTCAGCATACGAAGGACGTACCACACACCATACGCAGAGAAAAAAAGACGTGGCGAAGCTGCATAGCCCATAGCCCCTCACCTTACTCATACGACCTGTCTTAAAACTAATTCAAAATACCCCACCTTTCCCACCAGTGACAACACATAGCCCATTCCATGCTTCAAGCGGAAAAATCCATACTTAACAGATGATATGGTAAAAAGAGAACATGTCAAAAGCTTGGAGTAACAGTGTACTGTGCCCATTATACAAAAAGGCCTATTGTCAACGAACTGATCAGTCCCTACAAATGTGGCATTAGACCTGGAAAATCTACAACCGTTCCGATATTCACACATCGGCGAAATTTAAATATAAACCTCGAATTTTCGAGGTTTTAAGAAAATCGACAAATCTTTTTACACCATCACCCTTAGGGATGAGGGTATATATCATTTGATACAAAAAAGTGTAACGCATTAAACAAGACAAGTTAGACCCCAAGTATCTTTAGACCAAATTCGTTTTAGGACATTTTAAGATGATTGAGCTATGTCCAACTGTCTGACTAACTGGTTGTCTGATGGGCACGATAACTCGAGTTGACCTTACCTGATCAATATGAAAATTACCAGTATTAAAATTTTCCGAAATTAAGTAATGGGATTGCAAATGGGCAGAATAGCTCCACCACTTCTAGTACCTCCCATGCAAAATTACCTATTTTTGGATAATTAACTTTCTTCTTCCATCACATCCAAAGGTGACGTGACATAACCCCACACGGACATAATCCAAAATCGTTTTGGGGATTATGTCCGGCCAACTTGCCGGATATAACCCCCAATTTCATTGGGAATTATGACCGATACTAATCTGCGAGCACGGAATTATGTCCGTGGGGGCTATGTGCGGGCACCACTTCCAAACAGACAACTAGAGAATATTTGAATTTGTTTAATTATCTTGAAATATTAGGCAAAACCCTCAGAAACCCGAAACCTTTGCTACATCCCTTTTGGTCCTTCACATACAAATGAATGAATTGACCCTCATAGTTTTGTATACATATCTTTTCTGTAAGTACACTGACTTGAGTCAAATATTGCGAAAGATGTAGGCTTATGACAATTTGACTCTCAAATGAATATGAACTACATCGACAGGTATTTCTCATGCAAAATTACCTATTTTTGCATAAAAAATATTTCTTCCATAAGTTTCAAACGGAACTAGAATTTGCCACATGTCCCCGCTCAGGCGAAATACAAGTACAAGTACGTGTCTACCATTCCTGCGTTTGTAGTATTGAAAAAAAAACAATTGTTTTGTGTCAAGATATCAGTATTAATATCAGCAGCAACACTCAAAATATTCAGCAGCAATGCATACATGAGTATAATGCATTTGACCACCATGTTGTAAACCTGTGCGATGTCCGCTTTATTGTTTTACTTATCATTACTCATTGTTGCCGTAATGTGATAAAAGCGCAAATGTTGATCAATGATAACCTCTATCACATCAACTCTGCCACCTAAGAATACTAATGTGTAAAGTTATGGCTTAAAATGTTATTATTTATAATGAGGGTGTATATCATTTAGCATCATTTACATCGTTTTTCTAATTAATTTTATCTCACTCTGCATCATATAATAGTGTTATGCTATTGTCTAACATTGGTTGCATACGAAACAAAATAGTAACATGCGCATTATCTACAGATCAGATAATTATAGTGTTTGCCTTTCAAATCATGTAAATGCTAATTGGAAATATTCTCACTTCACCATAATAATAGTTATTGTAACAGAAACATAGTTAAAACTTAATTATATTCATGTTATTTATGAATGTTTAAAAGTTGAAAGGTATGTACTTGCAACAGGTGGTAAATTAAGTGAATATACAAAGAACGTGTACTCGTATTGTAAAAGTAGTGGAAATTCGTTCTGTTTATGTTGTTATTGAACCATGCAGATGGTAACTTGCAGGCAGAGAACATACAAATGTAAATATAATAGATGTTGATAAAAAGGAAAATTCAGGAGTTGTTGAAATGTTACATTTTGCTTTGTGATTGTTGAGTTCAAAGAGAATTGATATCGATTCTGTGTCCATTGTTTTTGGTTTTTATCTACCATGTGTATTATAAGGACATATGTGACTTGTAACACAAAGTATGTCTTTTGTTCTATACATCATAGTTGGCACAACAAACCATACCATAATAAGGAGATAGAATACAACAGCGCACAAACAACAATAGTTGTGAGAATCTCTCTCACTCCTATGACATTTTGCCAGTATACCTAGAATCAATCAATTTAATTTGAGTTGAAGAAAACGACTATTTGTTGAACTTACATCAAAATGTTTTAAACAATGTTTTTTTATTTTATACTAAAATTATGAAAACGAAAGACATATAAAACCCAATACAGAAATTTCAGTCAGGTAAACTGACTGATATAAACCATTACCCAATATCAGATATTGTTTAAGGCTTGAGTTATGGAAACTAATAGATTTTTAATTAAAATAAAATTTGTTATTTATAATTTTTAGCCTGCTTGTGGTTCAAAATCGTAAAAATTTTGACTTATTTATATAGGAGTTACAATTAGGGACATCAGCCACGTTGACTTTTTTTATCGTATGAATATGACTGAATGAATATGTACACTGACATACAAACACCAGTAAGAAAATTTCAGTCGGGCAACCCGACTTACATATAAATCACCCTCAGTAAGACAAAAAAAATTTCTGTTATATTTTTATTTTATTACTCGATTTCTAAAGTGGGCGGAGTGGTACATTTGTATGGGAGGTACCAGAAGGGGCGTGTCTAGACATCCAGTTTTTCTCTCAAAAACTGTATCCTGCTTACACTTTACTAAATACAGAATTTGGGAACGATCGCGTTAGTTCTATTAATAATATTAATCGATTTCTAAAGTGGCCTGTACCAGATCAGTATGGGGCGTACCAGAAGGGGCGTGGCTAAATTTCCAGTTTTATTCTCAAAAACTGTATCCTGCTATAGATTTACCACATAAAGAATTAGGGTACGATCGCGTTGTATTCATTGATATTACTACTCCATATCTAAAGTGGGCGGGAAAGCACATTTGTATGGAAGGTACCAGAAGGGGCGTGGCTAGACTTCCAATATTTTTTCCAAAACTTTATCCTGTTATAACTTAACAAAATACATAAATTGGGCACGATCGTGTCGAGTATATTGATATTATAACTACATCTCTAAAGTGGGCGGAGTGGTACATTTGTATGGGAGGTAAAAGATGGGGCATGTCTAGACTTCCAGATTTTTTCTCCAAAAAGTTATCCTGCTTGAACTTTACCAAATACAGAATTTGGGCACAATAGAGTTAGGTCTTTTAATAATATTAATCGATTTCTAAAGTGGGCGGTACCAGATGTGTATGGGAGGTACCAGATGGGGCGTGGATAGACTTAAAATTTTTTTCTTCAAAACTTTATCCTGTTATAGCTTTACTAAAAATAGAATTTGGGTACGATCACGTTTGATTTATTGATATTATTCCTCCATCTCTATAGAGGGCGGAAAGGTAGATTTGTATGGGAGGTACCAAAAGGGGCGTGGTTAAGCTTTTAAAATTTTTTCCAAAACTTTATCCTGTTATAGCTTTACCAAATACAGAATTTGGGTACGATACCGTTGGGATTGATATTATTACTCGATTTCTAAAGTGGGCGGAATGATGAATTTGTATGGGAGGTACCAGAAGGGGCGGGGCCATGTAGCCCATTTGCAATGTCGTAAGTAGTTTTGAGGAAATAATAACTCGTGCAAAATTTCAAAACATTTGGTTGCGTCTTTCGAAAGTTATCGTGCGAACCAGCCGGACAGCCAGACAGACGGACAGACAGACGGACATGGCTCAAACGTAACCGACCAATTTCCAAAACTTTATCCTGTTATAGCTTTACCAAATACAGAATTTGGGTACGATACCGTTGGGATTGATATTATTACTCGATTTCTAAAGTGGGCGGAATAATGAATTTGTATGGGCGGTACCAGAAGGGGCGGGGCCATCTTGCCCATTTGCAATACCGTAAATAGTTTTGAAGAAATAATAACTCGTGCAAAATTTCAAAACATTTGGGTGCGTCTTTTGAAAGTTATCGTGCGAACCAGCCGGACAGCCAGACAGACGGACAGACAGACGGACATGGCTCAAACGTAACCGACCAATTTCCATTATTCCTCAAATGTCCGTTTGGAAGTTATGGGAGTAGTATGGGAGGTACCAGAAGGCGTGAACCGATATAGTTCATATTCATTCCTGAATCCAATTTTCATAAGCGAACATGCCTTTTTACAATCCCTTTAGTTCGTTTTGAAAAATATTAATACTGATTCGTTAAGGTGTACTTGAGTTATCCTGCTCACCAGCCAGTCAGACCGACAGAGTTCAATCGACTTAAAAAGTCCTGAAACGAATTGGGTCTTAAGATACTTATGGTCTAACTCGTCTCCTTTAATGCGTTACACTATTTTCGTATCAAATAATATATACCTTCAGCCTTAAAGGTGATGGTATAAAAAAACATAAAATAACACTTTGCAATGCGCGAACATTGACTCCGAACACTACCTCACCGCAGTTAAGGTAAAGCATGGCAAAAAACGTACGTCACCAGACGCAACGAAAGCTGGACATCAGTAAACTGCGGACCACAGAGGTAGCGGACGACTACTCCAGCCACCTAACTTAACTGCTGCGGAATGCTCCAACCTCTGATAATATTACCTCTCAGTGGCAATACATAACCGACCCTATAGAAGGGACTGCGAGAAGCGTACTTGGGTACTCAAAGCCGTCTCAAGATGATGCCTGGTACGACAATGAATGTAAAGAGACCGATGCAAAAAAATATGGTAAAATCAAACACATACTATTTTAGGTCTTCACTTCGGCTATTGAACGGCTTATTACTACTTAGTCTGTATACAAAAGAAAAATATTCAGCGACAATAAACTGATTTGAGAACAAATTCGAATTTTAACCTCATTGCGGCACACCCTAATGCCTAACTATCGATACGAAATTGTTCACAATATATTCGTGATTTTGGCAAAAATCAAGGTGAAGCTAGAAGATCAACGTCGCGATTTATACATATTTTGTACTAAATTCGAAAAAATTCCATATAAGGAATACCCTAATTAATGCTCTTTGTGAACAATTAAAGTGGTGGAGTATTCCGATCATATTGGTTGTTTACAGAAGTTGTTCAGTTATACAATAAGTACGTTTTTGGTAAAGATAGCAAGTAAAAATATTGCACAATGGCCCAAAACTCCTAAAAAACTGATTAGTTTAAAGTAGATAGTGTGTTTTGAGAGCTATTTAATATCCCTAGACTTGTTCAGATTGCAAGGGCTTGTTCATAGATGTTTTTCGGTGATACCTAAGCTACAATTTCACTGTATAGAGTATGCCAAAAATCTGGATTCCCTACGACTTAAGCTAAAAATAGTGAAAAAATTTGACTTTATCGAAGTTTTTTGAAAATAAACGAAGTAAGTCTAATTTTTTTGAGAAATTTTATTATATCAATTTCTTAAGCGGACTATTAACTCCAACTTAGCTTAAGAAGAGAAAGCGCTAGATTAAAAACTGTACAAACTGTTGGCAAAAAACTTGTCACCTTTTTCAAAGGAATTCAGGGGATTTCAAAAAGCTTAGAGGGTCAAATAAAATTTTGGTAGCCAATCTAGCCAAACTGAGCTAGGTTTTTTTTTTCAGCTCCGGTTGTACTATCGAACCTATATAGTCACTCTTAGCGGATTCCCAATCATTATTGTCAATGTGAGAACTTGGATGTTATGCGATTTTTAATTCCGCAGTATAAAAATGGGCGATTCAAGGTTGCTTAAGTTTGTCCATCCTGGTTGGTTTTCTGTCCCGTATTGCTGCAACTTTGAAACAGAGAGTTGCGATTACTTAATGATGGTCGATGGGGATATAGGCTCATCTTTTACTTCGGACATTCAGAAGTCAACCACGCCATTTTTTTCTAATAGTTATATGGTCTATCTGATTCTCGGTAAAACCGTGGGTGATACCCATGTCACCTTATGTATTCTAGGGTGAGGGAAAACTGTACCACCAATGACGATGAGAGACCATATTTACCCATTATGGTCTCTACGCAATTGGTATCGGAAACTGCTTGAGCGTTAAAATCACCCATCATGATAACAATGTCTCCACGTTGTGTTTTGGAAAGAACCTTGTCTAAAAGCAAGTAGAACTCAGCTGTTGTGGTGTAACATTGGATATATGTCAGATTTCGGGCACTAGTTCGGAGTCTTATTGTGATGATTCGGTCGGAGTAGAGCTTCCATTTAATCATCGCCCTTCTCTCTTGACGGGATAACAAGAAACCGACACCACTTGACCTGGGTTCATACAAAATATAAAACGTAAAATATTTTCAACTTTGGAGAAATGATTGAAAAATATTAGTTTTCGGGAAATTGACCAATTTGTATAAGAGGTGCAGTAGGGCAACACAACATGTCCGATTTTAATTCATATGTTAACGTTCAATAAAAATTTACCTTGTGTAAAATTTTACTAAATTTAGTTGGCTGTAGAACTATGAGAGTGATTTCGGTCATTTCTTTAGGAGTTTCCAAAAGTTTCTCATTTTCAAGATAACCAAGCTAAACTAATTTAAATATCCTGCAGTTTTTCGTTCGGAAGTTATTGGAAAAATTCTAATTTTCCGGAAGTAGGAATTTTTGAATTAGAGGTACTAGAAAAGAAAGGACAATATTTTCAGTTTTTTGAATATTTTTTTGCTATTACAAGATAGTTTAACTGTCCAAATTCAAATAGAAATTATAATTTTCCAAAACATCTCAAATATTTCATAATACAATACATTCATCATTACATTCAGCTTTAGAATGTCGTAAACTCTCAGTGTAATTTGAGTAACACATCCTTAAAGATGGAGACCAACCACAAGTATGTCCTTTATTGGTTTAAAAACACTTGCCCAAAACTTTCATTTATTTAAGTTGGTCAATACACCTTTACGGCAATGGACTTCCATTTGTTTTACAGTTTAACAAACAATTCCGCTTACCGGAAATTTAAAAAAGAGCAACTATCATTCTTTATAAAATAATCTTGTAACAATTTTGTCTTAGATACGTCCACGGGTAAATTGCAATTACAAGATATGACTGTTATTCGATATTATCTTATATATTTATGGACCGGCCGTGGCATAGTGGTTAGAACACGCGACTACCATGTGGGAGATCGCAGGTTCAAACCTGGCTCCAGTCATCTTAAAAAAAATTGTTCTTTCATTGTCGGCTTCCCTCGAATGTTGTTGACAGCAACTTCGCAGTATAAATTTCGAGTCAATCGGCGTGTCTAGTAAGAGCTTCTCAAAACAGTGACGTTCGCATTCGTCGATAAACAAGTACGTGCCGTTAGTTGTGAATTTAAAAATAGAAAGCGTAATAACTAACAACAACGCGAGAAGCTATCCCATACCTCATTCATGGGGTGCAAAGGGAAATTAAGTTTATTGTAGCCACACAACTTTATGACTTTATGCTGATTTCGGTAGGTAACAATAGATGCCTCCATTATTCCTACAATTCTCATTTATTTTTAGTTTTAAAGTTTCTGCGGAAAACCTAAAACTTTAACTTTCAAATCACAACAAGATAACTTATTATCAATTTGCAATTAAAATTTAAAATTACAAAAAACGGCTGACATACTAATTAATATAGCCCTAAGCAGTTATATCAATCATTTTCTTAAAGGAAATATACTCACTTATACTTGCCAGCTTCTCTTTCTTTGACTTTCCGCAAAACCAAACTGCCATTCGACAACACCAAAAAACTGTGAAATAAAAAGCAAAGAAAAGGAGATACCGTTACAAAATATATGTATATATTCTCAGTAAAATTGTTAGCAACGTTTATAACAATTAACAGCCATCAGGAACACACATCCATCGAGTTGTTTGTTAACATCCACTATTACATCAGTTACTATGATGTACCAAGCACTGCAAGTATCCGCAAGGATGCCAGTATAACTTTCGTCAGTTTTATATGTAGTACATACTATGGATGATGGAATCGACCGACTGCGATGGATGTGTATGGCTTTGATCTCTACTCGCCTGTTGTCATTGAAAATTTTCGATAACGATACATTTCCATAGAGCCATGTAATATTGGCGGGTGGAACACTATAAACGGGACAATTTAATGTATATGTCAAGCCCGTAAATGCCGTTAAATTAATATTGGCAGGACGGCGTCTGAGTACTGAAAAATTAGAAATAAAAGTTGTTAGCTAGAAAGATGAATGATACTAAAATATAGATAGATTCAAATAGATAAATGTCTAGTTTCAATTTGTGTAATAATTGGATTACACTGTAAAAGGTAAACTGGTTTGGTTACTGAGGCAACACTTTAAAGAAAATAGAAAACAACAGTTGACAACGTAAAATACATTTTAAGAGTATTTTAGTGGGTACATATCATATTTGGATGTGTACAATGTTGATACAAACGAACGTTTGCTTAGCAGATAGGAAACGTGTCATCTTCGTTTTACTCAATCTGTGACAGTTTCTACAACAAAGCCCATGAAATATGGTTTTTAAGGGAAATAGTTTGAAACTAAAAAGATGCAACAATGACTTACATCCGCACAGTTTTTTCTAAATATCTAAATATTTATAAATATAACTAAAGCTACTTTTGATTGGGCCATTTAATTTTTGAAAATATTTGCGCAGTTGTAAAAAAATTGGTGGTGGATAATTACGTCACCAAATTAGTGCTGTTAAACATATTTTGACATTTAAAATATAGTAATAGATAATAATAATAGATAATAAACACAACGACATATTTCCCGCAAAAGTTCATAATCGCAGCTCCTGCTTGGTGCACCTTGGATAACCTGAGTAGCCTAAGTGGAGATGTGGTAATCAACCCATGTGAAAGTTTAGGTCAAAGGTGTTTTCGCCATATCCGGCTGGTGTTATTACAGAAAAACATCTAGGGTTGTAGATGGGAGAGTTGAATATTAAATTCCGTTGAGATGGCGCATAGCTCAAGACTGGGTCTTGGAAGCCAGATTGATGACTAAGTTAGCAGTCCCAGTATCAGTCTAGGATGCAATGGGCCAAACATACGTTCATCCAAAATATTGAAATGATTAATGAACCTGAAACAAATGAAAACTAAATGACTCCCCTGTTGACGACTACACAGTGCAACAGTGAAAAAAACACCCGAATATTATCAATATCTCTATCAATTCTCAAGATATCAGGGGTTTAAAAAGCATAGAAATGACTTTTGTTTTACCTGAAAAACCATTAATATCCAACGATCCTTTGAGGGTTTTTTATTTGTATTATATATGTATATCGTTTTTGGTAAGTAGACACAATGGGTATTCAGATGGAATAAAAGTTCATCAGACATTGCTATGCCTACAATCAAAAATGCGTTTTTTAACGCCTGATATCTCGAGAATTAATAGAGATATTGATAATATTCACATAAACTATTTGTACATATGGGCAAGGCCACCGTCAGTAATGTCACGTTCGTATACATATTTTGATGAATATCTTTACTAAATACTATTATTTCTTCCAACTTGGGATCGGCATATGAAATAACTCGTCATAACTGTTGTTTCATACTCAGACAATTTTGCTGTATCTCGTTTCGTTGTGAAGTTATGACCATTTTAAGCCGTCAGTAACGTCACCGGATTTTGGAAGTGTGTTTTGAGGTTACTAAACGTTTGTGTAAAAATTAGCGAATTGAAAAGAGTTTATGTTTATAATTGCCCAGTATTTAAAAAAAGAAGGCTGAAAGATGATTTTTATCCAAAAGGTGGGCTTAAATTTTATGTTTTCATCACGTAATCGCCATAAAAGCAGTGTCAGTAACGTCACACAAAAATGTCAGTAACGTCACACGTACGAATTTCGGTAGGATTTTCGGGTCTTTTTTCTCTTGGGTCAATAGAGGGACCCTAAACGATGAAAAAAATCATCGTAGAGGAGTTTTAAGATGCAACCTGGGGAGAAATAAAGACTAAACCAGTTAAAAAAAATTGTAGTAAATCCGGCTCGACCTTTAGAGCTGATTTTTGTATGATAGCGTGGTAGTTAATAAAATTATCTCTTCAATAATGTGTATAGCTTGAGGGTTGAAATTGGTTTTTGATCAGTTTTGCATCATTAAAATTAAAATTTGTAATTTCTCCCTACTTTTCAGTTTTAGCGGCTATTTAGTACGAAAAAATGTCGAATAAACTTCTGTTTTTGTTTTTTTTTTTTGTGATATAAATTTTGTGTGAGTACTTTGAACTAAAGCCAGGACACTGTAAAATAAAAACACATTATTATTGGAAAAAACAAAAGTTTTTCAGTCTTGTTAATTTTTGCAAAATTAAAGCATCAATTCACTTGTAGATTTTTTTAACATAAATAAACATAAAATATGACAAAAAAGAAAAGAAATGTTAATTGTATCCCTGCTGAAATGTAAATGTAGCGTATCCAAAATGGTGTTTATTTTCTAAACTCTTCTTCAGCAGCTTCCGCAACTAATATTTCCGATTGTGTATATTGGAACGCCTCAACGAATTCCCATGCACTGTTTACTATGCAGTGACGAGCTTTTTCCTTTTGTACTCGTCGTATTAATTGGTTTCTTTTAGCTTTTTAACATAACGCTTGTCTCTTTTTGCACCAGGAATCGGAGTCTAGCAATTAAATACCAAATTGTTAAGCAAAAAAGTAAAAAAAATAAAATTAAAATATTACGTCAGTAACGTCACACAATCTGTTTTTGCAAAAATACCCTGCTAAGTGCTAATAAGGCTTCATTTAAGCATTGATTATGAAAGTACTTCAAAAGTACTCAAAAAAAATCAGCTCATCCAACCTCTTTGCATATTAGTTAATGCATAAAAAAACATTTTATAAAAATTTGTCAGTAACGTCACTATTTATTTGCGGCTGATTACTTTAAGCCTTAATTGGTCCAAAACCCAAACTTTGTACACAAATTTGCTTGCTAATCAATAGTTTGATTTGTATTCTATCCAAAGAAAATAAACATCTGTCTAAAGTATAACAAAATAAGAATAATATTTACCTTTTTCGCCGACATTGGTATATTTTCCAAATACACCTAGCATGAGCCACTTATGAAAAGGATGTAAAATATCAAAGCAGACACAAATTTTGCACTGGCATACATTGCTGGCATATTCTATACATATTAGACATTTGAAATATAAAAAAAATTTTGGACCTTGTGACAGAAACAAAAATCTATGTGGTTTCATTTTTCGTGGCCCTAATGCCTAACTATCTATACAAAATTGTTCACAATATATTCATAATTTTAGCAAAAAGAAATGTAAGGTGAAGCTAGATGACCAACATCGCGATTAATACATATTTTTAACAAAATTCGAAAAAATGCCATACAAGGAACACCCTAATGCTCTTTGTGAACAATTAAAGGACTGGAGTATTCCGATCATATTGGCTGTTTTTAGAAGTTGTTCAATTATGCAATAAGTACGTTTTTGGTGAAGATAGCAAGTAAAAATTTTGCACTATGGCCCATAACTCCTAAAAAAAAACTGATTTGTTTATAGTAGTGTCTTTTGAGAGCCATTTAATATCCCTAGACTTGTTCATATTGTATGGGTTTGTTCAGAGAAGATTTTCGGTATTACCTAAACTACAATTTCACTGAATAGAGTATGCAAAAAATCTGGACTCCCTACGACTTATATTCAAAATAGTGAAAAAATTAAAATTTTTTTCGAAGTTTTTTTGAAAATAAACGAGTGATGTCTATTTTTTTGGGAAATTTTATTATATCAATTTCTTAAGCGGACTATTAGCTACAACTTTGCTTCAGAAGAGAAAGAGCTAGGTTAAAAACTGTACACACTGTTGGTCAAAAACTGATGTCACCTTTTTTCAAGGGATCCAAGGGCTAGATTGGTAGCCAATCTAGCCAAACTGAGCTAGGGTTTTACTCAGCTTCAGTTGTTCTATCGAACCTATATAGTCACGTTCGGGTGTTTTTCAAAAAGTTTTATTTTGTGTCATAGTGCTATCGGAATGAACAACTGCCGAGAGGGAAATGGAAAAGTATAAGTTGCCTAAGTGCAGTAAGGTTGTCGGGCAGTGGGGAGCATAGAACTTCAATCGGAACGACATTGCTGTACCCATGTATGCCAGCCGGTCAGCCGCGAGCTAGTGGAGTTGGGCTGCTCTTATCATGGGAAGTGAGGAAAGTGCTTAAAGAATGGCAACAGCATGACGACCGCATTATCTTAGCCAAATTTAGAACTAAGCAAGGAATCACACTTGCTGATCTGCAAATTAAACACGAATTATACAACAAACTGGATTCAATCCCAGCAACCATAAGCCGTAGTGATATTAAAGTGCTTTAACGCACGAGTAGGAGCCAATAACGCTGGAAAAGAAGCAATCATGGGCAGACACGGTAGTACCAGCCTTTAGGCAGAATGACTGAGAACGGTCAGCTTTTCTCTGATAGGTGACACAATGCTTCTACATAGAGCTATTCACAAGAAAAGGTGGACCTTGCCGGATCTTAGCACATAAATCAAAGCGATCACATAGCGATTAGCAAAAAGTGGCGGCTCACTGTGTCGTGATTTCATATAAACAGTGGCCAAAAATAGAACCAATTGTCATAGAAGAATGCAAATTGGTACATTTGCTTTTATAAGTAGGAAAGGAAGAACAACGAAGTTTTATGAAAATCCTCTGATATATCGTGAAATTTTTTTATCCAAAATTGTTGTTGGTATTGAACAAAATTATACACGATATGTCTCCGACATATTATTAATAACTGTGTTTAATTATATGAAATTATTATTACTTTTATGGGAGGTAGGCGTGTCCTTTGAGATAACTTCATATAATTCAATACAATCATCAGTAATATATCAGAGACAAATCGAGTCAAAGTTGGTTCAATACTAGCTACATTGTTGGAAAATATAGGTTTTTGTCCATTTTAGGCTACAAGGGAGGAGTTAGTGTCCTTTGACATAATTTCATATTATTCAAAACAGTTGTCAGTAAAATGATGCTGACTGACACGAAGTCTTCAGTAAAGATTGGCAAGGACCTACGGAGCCATTCTGTACCAGACGAGGCCTAAAGCAAGGCGACGGCATATCGTGTGATCTCTTCAACATAGTGAAGGAGATGATAATGAGAAAAGCTGCAGTAAACACGAGTGGCTCGATATTCAACAAAAGCCACATGCTACTCGCGTACGCTGATGACTGTGATAGTGACGATGTTATAGGTGTTTGTGGCCAACGATTTGTTATTATTTATTTGACATTTGTTATTCCACTTGATATTTTTGAATTAGTTAACTGATAATATTTCATTTTTCCCCCTCCTAATCATAGTTTTTTTACTTCAGTGTAAACTACTTTGACAATGCTTGTATTGCAAGTGTTGTTTGAAAACGAAAAAAACATCAAGTTAGATTTGATTTTTTATTTCATAGGTAGAGAGAAAATTTTCAATAATTTTCATTCAACCTGAAAAATTTATTCGAGTAAGTTCGTGGCGATAATATTGAATTTCTATTGTGGAAAAAAAAAAGCTTTTTTGATCCTGATATATATACTGGGATATATATATATATTCAAATTCACTTTCTGATTGCATCTAATTTCGGAGGAGGAAACTTTGTGGAGGATTTTGACTGGTAAGGATATCTATTGGGCAGTATGAGTTGGTGTCAGTTTCTGATTATTCGTTATTGTAGTGGTGTACATTGGAAATTTAGTTTGGCCAGTGATTGACTAAGGTTCTCCTTGTGGCGACTGGATTCGTGCAACATTACGCAACCGGTTTTCGACCGGGAGGAAAAAGGCGATTCCAGAGTTTGATACGGGAGACTTATACCTGGGAGACAATTTTTACTGAAATTCAATTTGGGAAAAAGTCCTGTGTCAAGTGAACTTTTCATACGAAAGAATCTGGAAGCGGATGGCGATTCCTGCAGTATAAGTAGCTGTTAGGAATGCTGATGTCGTTTTAATCGACCTACTTTATCTACCTCAAAAGTTCAATTTCAAACATTCAATACCATTTGTGCCGGAAATAATTTTTTTGATCTAATCGCGAGTGCATTTTATCATTTTGATTTTGTTTTGCCAAAGTTAACGTAAATTTAACTTGAATACTTAAGTGTTTCTTTTTTTTTTTTTTTTGATCTTGTTTTACTTTTATCTTTCCCCCTGATACTCATTCAAATCTCAAAGGACAATTTCTAATAATCATAACATAATCCTTATAATGTAAATAATTTAAAATCACAAAACACATTCCCAAACACTCCCCAAGTTCCCTTAACATTTACATTCGAGTTAATGGTGAAATTTTCAATGCAACTCTTCGTCAGTCATCGGGCGCCTGTTGACAACGTTGGACCATAAAGAAAATGTAAGTGAAGTTCGTCTATTTTAATTTCAATAATTTTTTTTTTGTTTTGTCGTCATATTGGAAGATACTCTCGATCAAGTGAGAGAGAGAGAAAAAAAAAATACTATAAAAGTAACGTAACATAAAAATTATTAAGAATTATTTAAGTAATGGTTAAATTCCTTTAATCGTAGCAGACCGGGGTTACCCAAATTAATTTTAGTTTGCATTTTTTTTTTATGTTGCGTTATTTAGATTTTTTTTTGCATTCAAACAAGTAAACAACTATTTTATTGATTTTTGATTTGATACCTGTCATGAGTTTTGAGTGAGTTTCTTTGACATTACATTTAATTCAAATCCTTCCAAGAATGAATATTTAATTCAGTATCTGGATATTTTACCTAGATATTTTTTTTTTTGTAATTTAAGTTTTTTTATAATTAGATAATTTGTCTTATTCTGTTTGAATAAATGTAGTTTATAACGTTTTATTTCCATCAAAAAAATGGTATATTAAAATATATTGTGGTATTACGAAAGGTGAAGTCAGAGGTATGGGTTAGGTAAGAGTTTTTTTTTTTTTTCAACATTTTCATTTGGGCTGACAAAATAATTTTAGCATATGTCAGTATGGAGGGTGGGCTATGGACCGGTGTAGTAAACAACATCTCTAACTACACCTTAAACATCGACAGCTAGGGCTTTCCGGTTATTTTTTCCTACTTCTTATTAATTCATATGTATCGCTTTGTGTGGTAATATGTATTTTTATTTGTTTATGCTACCTAAATTTATAATCCTGAACGATTGAATTTGTCTGGGAACACAACACAACCCTCCCACCGACGAGCACAGCCGACCCAGTAGGTAGCCTCGTTCCCAAATTAGAACATCTAAAAAGGACAATCGTTACAGAGATTTTTGGCGCCCAACGTGGGGCCTCAGTGTTCGTAATTTTATAATTTTCTAGTGCAGTTTCCTTCTAGAGACTGAGGCCTTTTGAATCTGTGATGGGTGGCTTTACATATGAATTAATTTTCTTTTATTTTTCCTAGTATTATTTAGCTGTTGTGTTGGGATTTTGATAATTTGGAATGAACTATAAGTTGTTGTCATGATTTTAGTTCCAAAATTGTCATTTTATGGCACAATAGTTAAAAGGGTTTGGGTTCGAACTTGAGAAGTCAGATTGGTTTATATCGATTTGATTGTCGTTCGACTCTTACTCTCCTATTCTTTTATTCTTTATTTTTCCGCTATGTTTATTTCACATTTAGCGTTTCTTCTTCTTCGGAATTGTATTTTTTTTCCTACAGGAACTTGACTCTTTATGGTGTAGTGAGACTTAAAGTCGTTGGTCTTAATCGATGATTTTCCCGCAACAAAAGGTGAAGTTTCTGTCACGTGTTGGCTCAAAGTGGTTTTGGGATTTTACTCTGTTGGCTATTGTTCAACGTTTCCAACCATTTTTGAGTTTCCTGTTTTAGGTCTCTTCTAGTTTGCCGTCGTGTTAGTTGAATAATACTTAGTTTTGTATTTTATACCAATATTATCATTTTAATTTATATTGAGTTTTTATAATTTGATTATTTTTATTCCTACCTATATTTCCATACCGTGGTACTTCATCGAGTAGTAATATATTGTGTTATTTCAAGTTTTTACTAATTGCCTTAACAGCAAGGTTTGCGTATTGAGAGTGGATATTGATCTTTTATTTTTTTGTGGAACTTTGGTTCTGAATGTGCTTAAGGTTGGTCTTGCTGAATATAAATTTAGCTTAGTGGTTATTGACGGAAGAAAGGAAAAAAAGTGTTGATAGTCTGCTGTTTTCTAATTAGCTTAGTTTTTATCTTTGGTCTATCTGCTGGTACGGAAAAGGAAAAGAAGGAGAATGCCGGTGGTTCGGAGCGATGATGAAACATCTGTCCGGGGTGAGCAAGTTAGAGATGATATCGCTATTCTTGAGGATCAGGGAGCATGTGGGGATACAGCTACCCCAGTTAATCGAACTGGACGACCAAGAACTCGATTACAGATTCGTAGGGAAGCTGCAAATCAAGAGAGTTTCAATGACACACGAGTACGCCGTATTGTGGAGGATTCACTTCGTGGATTTAGAGAAGAAGTAATGGACTCGATTGCAGAAGCGCTCAGAGGCTTAACTTTGGGTAATTCAATTCCGGTTAGACAAGAAGTGCATAATGAGCAAACGGAGCAAGTAATAATGGATCAGATAAGACCCGATGACCATGATAGCCGGAGTATGAATTCACGAAGTGGGCGTAATGATCGTCGGAATCATGGTTCTCGACATGCTGATGCTGAGTTTGACC
The DNA here is from genome assembly GCA_964034835.1 of Muscina levida. Lineage (NCBI taxonomy): Eukaryota > Metazoa > Arthropoda > Insecta > Diptera > Muscidae > Muscina > Muscina levida. Next base: position 122,748,026 of record OZ035880.1, read on the forward strand.
GCAACTCAGAGAGAGTTCTGAACTTAATTCGGAATTGGAAAATTCGTTTTACTGGGGATACTTCGGAGGTTACTGTCGATGAGTTTATCTACAGGGTTAAAACTTTGACCAAAGCGAATTTGCGAGGGGATTTTGATCTACTATGTGAGCATGCACATATTCTTTTCGATGGGAAGGCGTTGAAGTGGTTTTGGAGATTTCATCGTAGCTGCGAGGATATAAACTGGAACGAATTGTGTGACGCTTTGAAAAAGCAGTATAAGGATTATAATACTGACTTCGATATTAGAGATGAAATCAGACGCAGAAAGCAGCGGCCGAACGAATCGTTTGACGATTACCATGACACGATAATGGTTTTATGTGATAGGTTAAGAACACCGTTATCGGATTACGAACTGTGTGAGACGATACAGAGGAATTTACGACCGGACGTTCGACATGAACTGTTACATTTAGAGATCTCGTGTGTGTCTGAGTTAAGACGTGCCGTTAGGCGTCATGAAAAGTTTATTAGAGATATGACAGCATCGAACTCGAATAGGAGGTCATGCCAAAAGGGCCAAGTTTCAGAGATTGTGGATAATAAAAATCAGCCGGATGTGGAAGATGACGTTGTAGAGAGCAGCTTGGAGGTGTGTTTGATGGTACACACTGGTAACTGTTGGAATTGCGATAAGAGTGGTCACAGTTTCATCGACTGTATTGAACCACGTACAGTATTCTGTTACGGATGCGGGACCAAAAACGTTTACAAACCTCAATGTTCTAAATGTTCTCACAACCGGGAAAACGTCTTGAAGGATGTCCGCCGAATGAAGAACGGACATCCGGAAAGAAATTAGATAACAATGAAATAGTAGATTATACTTTACTGGATAGGACAACTCAACCTGCTGAACTTAATATACCTGATATGACAAATTTAACCGATATGATAATTAAACCTGATTTAAATAGAATTCATCCATTGCAACGACCATACCATGTTCGCCTGAAGGAATATATTCGTGCTAGAGAGCGGATTTTTAATGATCCGAACTGTAAAAAGCAATTTAATAGATCATCGCGAAGGATTCGAGAATTTTACGAAAGAAAGAGGCAATACGGAAAATATATTATATCGGCATTGGTCAGTAAGGAAAGCGATAACAGACCGTATATCGTGCTTAAAGCTCTGGGTGAAAATCGATATGCATTGCTGGATAGCGGTGCAAATGTGAGCGTGATTGGAGGTGGGTTTTGTGCCAAGATTATGGAGTCCAGGAGCTATTGCAATGGTGGTGGAAATGTTAGAACAGCGGACGGTCAACGACAACATGTAATAGGAACAGTTACATTGGAAATTGGATATAATACACAATTTAAGTCTGTCACCTTCTTGTTAATTCCATCTATTACCCAAGATTTAATTTGTGGCATGGATTTTTGGGAGGAATTTGGTATCCGTATAGAAATCAAAAACATTGTGAATGAACTAGCTTTAGTGGAGGATGAGAGAATACCCCTATCAGGAGTGCAAAAGCAACAACTGCAGAAGGTCATTGATTACTTTCTAAATTCTGAACGCGACGGTTTGGGATGTACTACATTGCTAGAACATCGGATTGATACGGGAAATGCAGCACCAATTAAACAGAGGTATTACCCTATTTCGCCCGCGAGGGAAAAACTCTTGTGTGAGGAAATTGATCGGATGCTAAAATTGGGGGTTATAGAGGAATGCCCAACATCTCCGTGGTCATCTCCAGGGGTTTTGATTGTAAAACCAGGCAAAGTGCGTTTCTGTTTGGACAGTCGGAAATTAAACTCGGTGACGACAAAAGACGCTTACCCAATACCAAATATAGACGGACTAATATCAAGACTTCCTCCAGTTTATTTCATTTCCAAAGTGGATCTAAAGGATGCATTTTGGCAAATTCAACTGGACGACGACTCGCGTCCGAAAACAGCGTTCACAATCCCTAATCGACCCTTGTATAATTTCACCAGAATGCCATTTGGATTGTGCAATGCACCACAAACAATGTGCAGACTGATGGACCAAGTTATACCGTACAATTTGAAGGCTAACGTTTTCGTTTACCTTGATGACTTACTTATAATCTCGAAAGACTTTGACGAACACATGAAACACCTACAGGAGGTTGCCACACAACTTCGAAAGGCAAATCTAACCATCAATGTGAATAAAAGCAGTTTTGCCATTCGGCAAGTTCAGTACCTGGGTTACATAGTTGGGGAAGGAACTCTGAAAGTCGACCCGGGAAAAGTTAATGCCATTGCCGAATTTCCCGTACCAAAATCCGTGAGGCAGCTACGTCAATTTCTGGGCATGGCTGGCTGGTATCGGAGATTTATTGACGACTATGCTACAGTTACGTTTCCGATGACAGAATTGTTGTCGAAAAAGAAAATCTTCAAATGGACAGACGATGCACAGACATCTTTTGAGATCATTAAACATAAGTTGACGACAGCTCCAGTGTTGGTACATGCAAATTTCGCCAAACCGTTCATTCTCCAATGTGACGCAAGTACGTTCGGCGTGGGAGCGGTGTTGGCTCAGTTGGATGATGAGGGGAACGAACGGCCAATCGCATACATGTCACAAAAATTAAACAAGGCCCAAAGGAATTATTCGATTACCGAATTGGAATGTTTAGCGGTCATCTTGGCCATAAAGAAATTTAGGGCGTACATTGAAGGCCACGAATTCAGAGTTATTACAGACCATGCAAGCCTCAAATGGCTGATGAGACAGAAAGACCTAACGGGCCGTTTGGCCAGATGGTCCTTAAAATTGCAAGGTTTTGACTTTACAATCGAACATCGAAAGGGTAAAGACAATATTGTGCCCGACGCATTATCTCGAGCTTTTGAAGATACTACAACAGTGGCGGTGTTGGATTTACCAGTATTGCCCTCTATTGACCTTGATTCACCAGCATTTGACAGTCCTGAATACACCCGGCTTAGAAAGGAATTTTCGGAAGTTGATCTGCCGGATTACAAAGTCGTCGATAAATTTATTTACAAAAGAACTGATTTCACGGGTGGTAATGTGGATGAATCTGAGTCGTGGAAGTTATGGGTTCCGGAAGAATTACGAAAAGACGTGTTATATGCTGCACATGACGTACCTTCGGCAGCGCATGGAGGTGTGGCAAAAACTGTACATCGCATCCGTGAATTCTTCTTCTGGCCCAGATTGGTGAGTGATGCAAAGGATTACGTACTCGACTGTGACTCCTGCAAGACTTCTAAAGTACCAACATATACTCTTAAGCCGCCTATGGGTCAAATGACAGAAACGGAGAGACCTTTTCAACGGCTTTACTTAGACCTGATAGGACCATTTCCACGAACTAAAAACGGAAATATGGGGATTTTAATAATCATGGACCACTTTACGAAATTTACATTCTTGAAACCTCTGAAGAAATTCGTGACAAAACCGATCGTCGATTACCTCAGAAACGAGATTTTTACCTGCTATGGTGTCCCGGAATTCATAATATCTGACAACGGAAGCCAATTCAAGTCCACTGAATTTAAGAATTTGATGGTTCAGTTTGGAGTTACACACCAGTTTACTGCAGTATACAGCCCTCAATCTAATGCGAGCGAAAGGGTTAATCGTTCCATCAACGAAGCGCTTCGCTCATATATTCGAAATGATCAACGGCAATGGGATGAATATTTGCCAAGTGTAAATTGTGCAATTCGTAGTGGCATACATCAGACAACAGGAATGACTCCTTACAAACTTCTATTCGGACAAACGATGATTAACCACGGACAGGATTACAAAATTTTACGTAATTTGAGATTATTGGCGGAGGCGGACACGCAAATAGAAAGACAGGACAATTTCACTCTTCTTCGAGACTCAATACGGACTAAGATTAAGGAGGCATATGATCGCAACGTCAAATCCTATAATCTAAGATCCCGTAGAAGAGAATTTAATGTAGGTCAGGAGGTAATACATCGAAATTTCTCTCGAAGCTCTCTGACGGATTATTCTAGCGCCAAGCTGGCTCCTACCGGTGTTAAAGCTGTTGTGAGGAAGAAATTGGGCAACGTTAACTACGAACTGGAAGATCGTGATGGTGGACATGTAGGCGTATATCATATGAAAGATATATGGACGTAAAATGGCTTATAGGTTATTATATCGTCCCTTGTTTCAGATTAAGTCCTGCAGCGAGCTTGGTTCTTCATCTGCTTTGTGATAGTGACGATGTTATAGGTGTTTGTGGCCAACGATTTGTTATTATTTATTTGACATTTGTTATTCCACTTGATATTTTTGAATTAGTTAACTGATAATATTTCATTTTTCCCCCTCCTAATCATAGTTTTTTTACTTCAGTGTAAACTACTTTGACAATGCTTGTATTGCAAGTGTTGTTTGAAAACGAAAAAAACATCAAGTTAGATTTGATTTTTTATTTCATAGGTAGAGAGAAAATTTTCAATAATTTTCATTCAACCTGAAAAATTTATTCGAGTAAGTTCGTGGCGATAATATTGAATTTCTATTGTGGAAAAAAAAAGCTTTTTTGATCCTGATATATATACTGGGATATATATATATATTCAAATTCACTTTCTGATTGCATCTAATTTCGGAGGAGGAAACTTTGTGGAGGATTTTGACTGGTAAGGATATCTATTGGGCAGTATGAGTTGGTGTCAGTTTCTGATTATTCGTTATTGTAGTGGTGTACATTGGAAATTTAGTTTGGCCAGTGATTGACTAAGGTTCTCCTTGTGGCGACTGGATTCGTGCAACATTACGCAACCGGTTTTCGACCGGGAGGAAAAAGGCGATTCCAGAGTTTGATACGGGAGACTTATACCTGGGAGACAATTTTTACTGAAATTCAATTTGGGAAAAAGTCCTGTGTCAAGTGAACTTTTCATACGAAAGAATCTGGAAGCGGATGGCGATTCCTGCAGTATAAGTAGCTGTTAGGAATGCTGATGTCGTTTTAATCGACCTACTTTATCTACCTCAAAAGTTCAATTTCAAACATTCAATACCATTTGTGCCGGAAATAATTTTTTTGATCTAATCGCGAGTGCATTTTATCATTTTGATTTTGTTTTGCCAAAGTTAACGTAAATTTAACTTGAATACTTAAGTGTTTCTTTTTTTTTTTTTTTTGATCTTGTTTTACTTTTATCTTTCCCCCTGATACTCATTCAAATCTCAAAGGACAATTTCTAATAATCATAACATAATCCTTATAATGTAAATAATTTAAAATCACAAAACACATTCCCAAACACTCCCCAAGTTCCCTTAACATTTACATTCGAGTTAATGGTGAAATTTTCAATGCAACTCTTCGTCAGTCATCGGGCGCCTGTTGACAACGTTGGACCATAAAGAAAATGTAAGTGAAGTTCGTCTATTTTAATTTCAATAATTTTTTTTTTGTTTTGTCGTCATATTGGAAGATACTCTCGATCAAGTGAGAGAGAGAAAAAAAAAAAAAAAAATACTATAAAAGTAACGTAACATAAAAATTATTAAGAATTATTTAAGTAATGGTTAAATTCCTTTAATCGTAGCAGACCGGGGTTACCCAAATTAATTTTAGTTTGCATTTTTTTTTTATGTTGCGTTATTTAGATTTTTTTTTGCATTCTTTGCATTTTATTTGTTTATGCTACCTAAATTTATAATCCTGAACGATTGAATTTGTCTGGGAACACAACACAACCCTCCCACCGACGAGCACAGCCGACCCAGTAGGTAGCCTCGTTCCCAAATTAGAACATCTAAAAAGGACAATCGTTACATGACGTCGACATCATCAGTCGAAAACTGCGGGATGTGACTGCAGCCTTCTTAGGTATACAGAAGGAATCAGCAAAAATGGGTCTAACGTTGAACGAGGACAAAACGAAGTTATTAGTTTCAACGAACAAAGAATATACTCGTTTGGGAAACTGCGTGAACGTTGACAACTATAATTTCGAGGTGATAGATAACTTTGTCTACCTAGGCTCCGCCATCAACAAAGCAAATAATGTCAGCCTAGAAATACGGAGAAGAATCCTGCTTGCAAATAAATGCTACTACGGACTAAGCAAGCGATTCAATGAAAGAGCCCTTTCTCGACGAACAAAACTCCAGCTATACCAGATACTGGTTCTACCTATCTTAATGTATGGCTCAGAATCCTGGCTTATGACACAAGCGGATGAATCGGTTCTGGCGGTATTCGAGAAAAAAATACTGCGTAAAATATATGGGCCCATCATCGTTAAAGGAGAGTATCGGCGTCGTATGAATCATGAGCTGTACGAGCTGTACATTGACATTGACGTGGTCAGATGCATTAAGGTGCAACGGTTGCGTTGGCTAGGTCATGTTGTACGCATGGACGAAAATGCTCCAGCTCGAAAAGTCTTCGACAATGAACTCGATGGACGGCGCAGAAGAGGGCGACCAAAACTCCGTTGGAAAGACCAGGTTACTGAGAACCTTACAGAACTCGGTGTGACTAACTGGAGAAGAAGCGCAGTAGATCGAGGCGCTTATAATATGTTTCTACGTGCGTTATATAATCCACTGGGATTGCAAAGAACTACCAGCTAAGTAAGTAAGTAAGTCAGTAAAATATCAAAGACAAATCGAGACAAATTTGGTTCAATTCTAACAACAATTTGGAAAATATAAGTTTTTCGATTTCAGAATATAAACTGAAAAAAAAAAGAACATTTAAATAATAAATAGGAATGTAATTTTTTAAACTCTACACACTTGCTGAAGTATCATACTAAAAAATAAAAAAGTAGTTTTTGGTCTATTTTTTCTACATTCTATTGAAATTGAAAGTTTTTACAATGTGTACATTTGGTATAACGGTTAACCACATATGATTTACCAAATGTGCCAAAATAGCGAGTTGCCATATCATTACATTCTAATAAGTTTATTCAATCCTAAATTATCCGGTTTTACCGTCTCTTTTTTGTTTTTAACTTACCGAATTAAATTTAAATGATTTTTAGCAGAGGTGCGGACATCGCAGGCCACCACTATTTGATACTAGGAACCATAAAACTTAAGGTCGCTACCATAAAGAGAAACAACCCCCTAAGATAAGACCAGAGAACAAGGCATACACAGCTGCTACCGAAAAGCCTTGCAATCCCGAGGCGAATTCGCATACCAACACGTCATTCTACTGGGAAAGTGTATAAGGCGACGAACAAAGCCGGTTAATACCAAACAAGTAGTGCACAGATCATATAAACTCCCTATGCACCATTGTCTTGCAATCCGTTGAATTAAGTTCGAGCTTCTATCTAGTTTTCATCGACTTTAGACACCTACACCACATCTTGAACGTTGAAGTCCCACGATGTAAGGGCGTCCCTGAGAAGATTATCAGGCTTATACATAACTTTTATGAGGAAGCTTCGTATTCAGTTGGCATTCGCATCTAAAACAAAAAATACGTGCGGCAAGGCTGCATACTCTCATATCTTCTTTGCAACATAAAACTTGATGTCCCTCTTTTGGTATTCAGGGGAAAATAGGCGATATCGACTATGCATATGACATCGTTAACTCACTTCAACTTACACGAAGATGTAGCATTTGCTTGACCGTATAAGAGCTAGAGCAGAACGCGCGGGTTTGTTTGGAACTTAACTTCAAAAAAAATCATCCGAAAGTGGACAACGAGCCGTTCGCAAAATTGGAAAGTTTTTGCTACCACGGTAGCATAATCTCATCTAGTGGTGGTAGTAAGCAATCGAATAAACAAGGCGTGACACTATATCTCGACCCTTTGACGCCTTTGGAACTTGTAGATAATTAGTTAGTTTAGATAACAGCTCTGCCATATGGTCCATACAACGAAGTTTTGGCCGTTCAGGCAGTGTATCAAACTTAACAACATAATTTTGTCCTCATTCGTAACCAGACCCACTTCCGCCGACTGATTTTCAATGCTTGAAAACGCCGTAGTAATATCCTGCAGTCCCCGGCAAATGATATCTATATCATCGGCACAGAGGAGCAGCATGTGACTTTTATTGAAGATGATCATTTCAATGATGATGGAAAAGAGATCGCATGACAGACTATCGCCTTGTTTAAAGCTTGGCTTGTTTCATAATGTTTCTGTCAGATTTTTGACCATTTTCACTGAAAACTTCGTGTCGGACATTGTCAACCCGCAAAGTCGTATCAGCTTAGCGGGGATGCCATTACTTTCTGTCGTATCCGACTGTCGAATCTAGCTTTGTTGTCGATAAACAGATGGTAGGTGTCTATCAGCAATTCTTGTGTCTCCTCAAGGATTTGTCGTAGTGTGAATATCCAGTCAGCCGTGGATTTACCTGGTCTAAAGCCAAACTGATAATGTCCTATTAGGTTAGCTGGGGTGGACTTTAGTCTCTCACGTAACACTCTAGGCAAGACCTTGTATGCGATGGGTTAAAGGCTGATCCCGTGGTGGTTGGTACACATATTGAGCACAGAACATTGGATACTCAGATACCAATCATCAGGCATACACTCATTTAGCCGAATCGTGTCCATGAGGTGGTACATGCATGTTGCCAGTTTAACTGCCGGCAGTGTTTCGGCTCCCGCAACCGTATTGTTTTTAAGCCGTGTCTTGCCGTGCTAGTATCAATTTGGCATATTATACTCCAGAGTACGAAAGAGTTCCCTACATATATGCAGCGATCACTGTGGGGATCCCTCTTCCAAAACCTTTGCTTTTAACCTTTTGGTAGAACTTTCGGGCTTCACCTCCAACCCTTAACATTTAAATATACTGGCTTTCTTTTTTCTCCACAGACGTCTTTTCCGTGATAAGAGGCGTTTTGTCTCACTTTTCTACTCATGATAACGCTCCGTCACTGCACGCTTCGCCATTGGCTACAGTTTTGCCCTGTAGGCAGCAATCTTTCCTTCAGAGATTTCGCGACATTCATCATCGTACAAGGTCTTCACTTAGCCTTATGTTTTATAACCCAGCGGCAGTGAACAAAGAGTTCGCAATATGCTGCCAGTGATTGTCGGGAACATCAGAATTAGGGGGGTTGGTTCGAATTAATTGAGAGAGTTGGGTGCAGTAGGCATTAATTATCTCGGTGGTATGCAACATTGTGTCTAGCTTCCTTTGCGTTTGGTTACGAACGTTTTTAGTACAACTTAATCGTGGGCGTACCTTGGCTGCACCTAGGTGGTTATTCGAATCAATATTTGCACCACATATCACTCGCAATCTATAACGCTTGTGATATGCCTGCCATCGATTATCACGTGATTAATTTGGTTTTTTGTCTTTTGATCAGGGAATGTCCAGGTCGCCTTGTGAATATCTTTATGCGGGAATCTTGTTTCACTCACTGTCATGTTTCGTGCATACGCGAAGCTTACCATTCTGTTTCCGTTATCGGAGGTATTGTTGTGTAGACTGAATTTTCCGACTACTGACCCACAAGTATATTTCCTTCGGATTTTAGCATTAAAATCAAATAGAACAATTTTAGTGTCATGGCCGGGCAGCGGTCATATATTTCCTGCAGGAGTCCATAGAATGCATCTTTTTTGTTATTGTTTTTGTCTTCCACCTCAAATCAGCGTGATGTAAAAATATTTCACATTGATGCGGATAGTGGCTATTCGGTCGCTTACAGGGTTAAACCGCGAGACCAGATGCCGAAGTCTCTTGCAGACTATGAATCCACGTACAAATTCGTGTCTTTCTGCATGCCAGCTGTAAAATATATCACAGTTCTTTCGTCGCGTGCAACCCTGTCCCTTCCATTTTAATTCCTGTATGGCGGTGATATCAATATTTGTCGAGGACATCCGCCAGTTGGATAGCGGCACCATCTCTGAAAAGAGTCCGGATATTCCAGGTGAATATCCTTAAATCCGGGACCGGCCGTGGCATAGTGGTTAGAACACGCGACTACCATGCGGGAGATCGCAGGTTCAAACCTGACTCCAGTCATCTTAAAAAAAAAGAAAAAAAGAAATAAAATTTTCTTTCATTGTCGGCTCCTCTCGAATGTTGTTGACAGCAACTTCGCAGTATTAAGCGTCGATTCAATCGTCGTGTCTAGTAAGAGCTTCTCAAACAGTGACGATCGCATTCGTCGATAAACAAGTAGGTGCCTTTGGTTGTGAATCTAAAAATAGAAAGCGTGTTAATTCACAACAACGCGAGAAGCTATCCCATACCTCATTCATGGGGTGCAAAGGGAAATTAAGTTTTTTTTTTTATCCTTAAATCATGATCCTTATAACGTTTGCAGGGGTCGTCAACATTTGTGGTGTTTTTTGTTTTTTTTTTCTTTTCTTCTCTTCTCTTCATAATAATTGTTTTGTTTAAGAAAAGCTTATTAGGCCACCGCGCCCGTCCCTAGTTTCCTAGGAATGCCTAAGCCACTAAGAGAGCCTCCGTGTTGAGCTTTAGTAATTTCTGTTACCTACTTCCAAAGACGCTTCAGTGGTAGCATGCCATTAATGTTACTCAACATTGCGCATTTTTACATTTGCTCCCACTGAACGGATGTTCAGTGACATTGCCCGGGAAATACGTGATCTCTCGGACGTTGTAAGTTGCTTGGGAAACTCCAAAGAGAGCTTCTGGTAATTCCCAAGTGAATAACAATCAGAAAGACTTAAATTAGAAAATTCCCTATTTTTCCAACTAACTTCATACTGGTTCCAATAAGTTAACTGGATGTATAAAAAATTTCAACAGAAACCAATTAAACCATTAAAAAAAAGTACCTTGATTTTCTATTTCGAGCTAATTCTTCGAAAAATTTATAAATTTTAAATTTTTTCTATTAATTTTCTAGTTTGCAATTAATTTTGCGTGCACATTTGCTATCTCGCTCCCCAAACAAGTCTACTTACCGGGATATTCAACAGTTATACTCTCCGATATAACAGCGGTGTCATTTGCATTGATTTTACATCGATAAACTCCGCTGACTTTCTCAGTGGGTGGTAAACGTAGAGTTCCATTGCGGTAAACAAAGTAATCGTTAAGTTTTCTTGGCAGAGACTTCAAAATGTTGTCGTTGAAAAACCACGTATAGAAGTAATTCGTTTCATCTGAAATTACAAAGCAAATGTCACCAACAAATGTTTGCCCACTCCCATGTGTTTTAAGCTTCATCGAATATTTATTAACATGTAAAACTTACTCTGGTAGTACGACTCATCGATGGTTGCTTTGCATGATAGATAGTGGGGCAGGTGAGGCGGTGTAATTACCAGTCTTGTAATGGAGGGACTTTCAATTTGCAGAAATGGTCGCTGATTCAATCCAGGATTTGCATAAACTGTAAAGAAAAGAAATTGCATCACATTCAATTTAGCATTTATTCATCCTTAAAATCAATTTATTACATAAGAATGATTTTCTATTGAAATGTACAAAGGTGTGTGCATTTGACATTGTAGTACAATGATTAAAATCAATTGATATGGAGAAAATGTTGTAAAATGTAGTTATGGGCCAGACAGCATGCTCAGAGTTTGAAAGAGTGCAATCAATATTCTAATTACGATAAAATGTTATATTTTTGAATAATGATACAAAATGCGTACTAAGCATAAAATCGTTAAATATTTATTTATATTTTTATTGTATTAGAATTTTCAACCGCAATTAACTGGTTTGATCATTAATTGTAAAAATCGAACGAGGCGATCTTAATTGCAGACTTAAATTACATTTATTTTTTCACCAGCTGATTTTAAACCTATGAAAAATTTCAAATTTGTAACAGATGGATATAACCAGCAGCCATTATTAGGCCACTATAATATTATGAATACATCTTTTCCGTAAATTTTGCCACTTTTTAATGGAATTCATAATAACAGTTATTAGAACGAATACCTTTATATATCTGCATGTAATTTTAAAGCATAATACAATTTATATCACACATGCAATAACAGTATCTCTTGTTTCCATTTAATTGAAATCTCAAACTAGTTGTGAATAACATCATACATGTAACATGTAGCTCACGTACACATATGAAAAGATACATATCTAAATGTGCATATATCTGTGTGCCATTAGATATTTGCAAAATGTACACAATTTATAAATTATGATATCAATTTTTCATTTCGCCTACTTAAATGATTGCGTAGCTATCCTTATAAGGCAAATGTTCAAATGTTAATGTGGCTCCATTGGTAACTTGATATGGTTCACCTTTATCAGAGTAACATGTTATTCACTGATATCATCTGATTTATCTGGTTTTGTTCTAAGATTAATTACATGACTCGTATGCGTACGAACGCGTTTCATAGCTGACACCCCCAATACAATTGTAACTATGCGGTTATAGAGCGTTTTGAAAGAGAAACGTTTGCGGTTAGACTAAAATGATATAAAAAGGTGGTCTGCCTATGCTATCATTATGGTAATCTCAAAGTATATTCTGTTTTCAAGGCGATTAAAACATGTGCTACTGGATTACATAACTGATGCTTTTAGTTTTTCATGACTGTTTTCGGTTTTTATTTTTGTGAACTTAAAGCTATAACCTTAAAGTTAAATTGTGTAAACAGGAATATTCCATTTGGTTCGGAATATTCAATTTACTATGGAAAAACATTTAGAACTCAGAAGAACATGTTTACAACCAAAGTATCACTGGGCAAAAATGTTCCATGACTTTTTAAATCTATGAATCCATGACCTTCTATCGGGCATACGATAACTCTTGTAAATATTTATGGATCATCTTGAAGTTCTGCACCAAGTCATAGCCGGGGATTGAAAAATCGAATCAATCCTTTTGGTACTTCAAATATACAATGACTTTTAATACCGTCTCGCTTAGGGATGAGGGTATATATCATTTGGACGTGGTAGGTCCGAAGTATCTTAAAACCAAATTTCGATTTAGTATTTTTAAGAGATTGAACCATGTCCATCTGGTGGCTGGATGGTGGGCAGGATAACTCGAGTAAATCTTAACTATTCCTTCTGAAAATCTGTCAGTATTAATATTTTTCAAAATGAAAAAAAAATTGCCTATTTTTGAATATTAATATTTCTCCCATAACTTTTAAACACACAGTGAAGGATATTTGAATTTGGACAGTTTAATTTCCTTGAAATAATAGATAAATCCTAAGAAACCCGTATGCTTTGCCACACCCCCTCCCATACTAAAGATCAAATTGAGCCTTATAGTTTTACGTCTCTATTTTGTAAGTGCCCTGAATTCAGGCATATTTTGCGTAAGATGTACGCTTGCGAGAGTTTGACTCAGGAATAAATGTGGACAATAAAGGCCGAATCCTTCTGGTACCTCCCATACAAAATAAAATATTTTTGGAAAAAATAGTATCTCTCCAATAACTTCTAAACGGAGAGCTAGAGGGCATACAAATTTTATCAGTTTAAGTACCTTGTAATAACAGAGAAGCCCTTAGAAAACCTTAACCTCTGCCTCTTCAGCTCAGGTACCTCTAATAACATGGCGCTAATTGTCACCGGCAAGGATACTAAACTACTCTCTGTGCTTTTGGAATCTGCGCTGAAACTTCTTTTAAAATGGTGTCATGACTGTGGACTAGGTGTAAACCCGAGAAAAACGGAATTGGTGCTATTCACACGGAGATACAAAATCCCTCAATTTGCCAAACCCAGATTAAATGGAGTCGCACTTACACTGTCTGCCAAATACCTTGGGCTAATATTGGACAGTAAACTGAATTGGAATCTGAACACTCAGACCAGGACTAGCAAAGCGGCAACGGTCCTATAATACTGCAAAAGGGGCAATCGGCCTTAATTGAGGATTTAGCCCCAAAAATGTGAACTGGTTATACAACTTAGTTATTTAACCCATCTTATTTTAGGGATTGGCAGTCTGGTGGCCGGCGCTAGCTAGAGCGTCCCAAGGGCTGAAATTCGAACTTATTATGAGACTGGTGGCAATCATGATAACAGGGGCACATAGTACTTCACCAACTAAGGGATTTGTTTACGATCCTTAACTGGATACCCCCGGACATTAAGGCGAGGAAAATAGCAGAGAATACCGCAATGCGTTTAGGCGCCACAAAAGCATGGATGCACAGGAACTATGGCCATGCCAAAATTCTAGACCTATTCAATGTGAGCTGTCACACGGATTAAACCATTCCAAAACCTGTCTTCGATCCGAGTTTTATTAGGAACATCCCGGATAGATCCTACTATGATGATAATGCCCTAAACTTTGGGAAGGATGTCAGCCTTATTTTTACGGACGGTTCGAAATTAACGGAAAGAGCAGGCTGTGGAATCTTTTTGGGGGAGTTGAATTTGCAACTATCAATCAGACTACCGGTAATCACTGTTGCATAGTTCTGGCCGAAATCGCGGCCATTAGAATAGCCATAGAAAAAAATTCAGTATCGTGGGATATTGGGGGGCAATACTCATATTCTTATTGATAGTAAAGCGGCTATCAGATCTCTGAATAACGTGAACACTACTTCAGTCGTATCTTGAGGAGATAGCGAGACATTTGACGGTTACGCTTACATGTGTTCCAGGACATGGGGTAACCAAAGAGCCGATACATTGGCAAGGACCGTCATAACCGTGAACTCGGCCGAAGTTTTCGGTCTCATTGGAATCCCCCACACAAGGGGGAAACATCTAATTGCGGGGAAAATGAACCTTATTGCTAAGGAGAGATGGGGGAGAGAATGCACTTGCAAGGCGACCAAACAAATTTGGCCGACAATGGATATACAGAGTACACGATTTTCGCTGAACATGTGCAGAGTCCACCTGAGGAACATCATAGCTATATTACCTGGTCACTGGGCGGTTGGTAAACACGTTAAGAGGTTGAAACTACCGTACAATGATAAGGAAGAAGACAAGACTACGAAACATCTTCTATGTCACTGCCCTGCTTTTTGATGACCTGAGACATGAAAAGCTTGGTCAATACTTCTGTCTATCAGTAGGCGATTTGCGAAACATCCATGCCTTCATCAGAGCAACGAAATGGCTTAATAGCGACGTTTACCAAACAGAATATGAATATTTGGTGCGAAAATTTAAAAATGGTATTACAACGGGACTCATACTAGGACCGGGACATGTCTTCTATCCATTTCACATCCTTTAAGAATTTTGTTTGAATTAATAAGAGACTTTTTCCTCAGTTCTAAGTTAATACTGTATAAGACCCTTTCGGTAACATCATTCAAAATTATCCAATGTCAAGAAATACTAAAATTAAACTTTTTACATTGGTTGACGAATTTGTTATCATTTTATACACTGTAGCCTTTATGTACAGTTTTACCGAAAGTCTTATCTCTAACCGTCTACGCTCCACAACCAGGCAAAAATAATACATAAGTTATTTCTATTTAAAATCGGTTAATTTCACTAACTTATGACTGAAACAATATCATACATCGGGTATGAGTATTTATCAGTCAGGTTATCTGACAGAAATTTCGCTACCGGTTAAGCATAACTTGAATGATAACAAAGATTGATGTACGAACTGTAACTGTAAGGAAGATGTCCTGAGAAAATGACAGATTCTTATGTTAAATGACCTTAGAATCCGAATATCATCCCTATTATTTCCTATTAATTAACACGATTTCTATTTTTAGATTCACAACTAACGGCACCTACTTGTTTATCGACGAATGCGAACGTCACTGTTTGAGAAGCTTTTACTAGACACGCCGATTGACTCGACACTTAATACTGCGAAGTTGCTGTCAACAAAATTCGAGGGGAGCCGACAATGAAAAAACAATTTTTTTAAGATGACTGGAGCCAGGTTTGAACCTGCGATCTCCCGCATGGTAGTCGCGTGTTCTAACCATTATGCCACGGCCCTATTGCCCACCGTTTTTTCGGGCAGCCTCCCTTTTTGTTTTTCTTGAATGATGAAAAGAAAGTGAAGTAAGTAACTTAAACTGAAAGCTGGCGTTCTGAGAAATAGGTCGATTTTTCAGTAAATTGACTTACTGAATCCGAATATTACCCCATTTTTCCCCATCGAACGCGGGTTTCTCTTGACTTAAAGTGAAGAAAATAACTAAAACTGTAGGATGGCGTTCTGAGAAATAGGTTGATTCTTCTGTAAAATGACTTCCTGAATTCGAATATCACCCCAGTTTTCTCCATATCTTCTTAATGAGACGACAGAGGTAGAAACTTTAAATGACAGTTTTTCATATAAGCAATTAGAATCAATAATGTTAGGTTAAACAGCTTGCACTACACCTCTACAATACTTAGGCTAGCGAAGCATTACCCAGTACGACACATGATTTTGGGACTTAATTCTGAGAACTGCACATGAAAGTAGTCCCAAAAAGAAAAAGTTTTGCATCATTCGTTTTGTCTTGTTACATGCCATAATAATTTAATATCGATTTGAAGTTATTAAATATCGTGTGGGAGAATTAGTCACGTTTTAAACTCTTCTGTTTGACATAACATAAATACTATATGGTGGCGTATGATTATCATAAGTAATATGCCACGTTAATCATACGCCACGCAGTTCAACAGTTTTATTGTAACTGTTATAAAATAAACCCAGTTCAAAACCATTTGATGAATAAAAGAGTGAAACTGTTGCGTATGTTGGGCAACGTTATATGAATAGATTAATGCAGCTATGCCCAAAGTCAATGTATGCGAATTGTTCGAGTGTGTTGGATATGAATAAAAGCTCTTATTGCCATTTCGGCAAACAGTGTGGTGCAAAAGTGACGCACTTCGTCACAATTGACATTAAATATCTTTGCATTACAAATAGCATATTATTTTTGTTAAAAATAAAAATTAAGACTTCCGAAATTTTCGGTAATTATACACATTTTAAAAAGAACGCAGTAGTACATCTATTTCACTATATGGTTATTGGTCAATCTACATATGTCGGTATTTATTTAATAATATTTTCATGGTAGAAAAGGCTAACACACAAATATACGAACTAATTTGTTCTGTTCTACGGGTAATTGTGTTCCTAGATAATAGTACTGTTTCTAAAATGTTGGCCATATGTCAACCATTACTTTCAAAACAACCCAGCACTTCTTTAGAGAGCACCTTACCAAAAAATGTCATCGTCAAACGCACATTATTTAAAATGTTTCCTGCTTCTCCTTCAACAATGTTTTTTTTTCAAATTTGCAATAAAAATTTCTCTTTCCTCATCTACAATATTGAAATATTCATTACGGCAAGAATTGTAATGTCTTTCGATACTTAATTTGTGATTACGCTTAACATTTCGTACAAACATACTGGCTCATCCACGCTGTTTTGCGTAAACAAAAAATCATTTTCCCAAACATCATTAAACATTTTAAGCAATACTGTGATTCGCACAAAGCTCTTGATGTGTACATGTAAAAGCACAAAAAGCTGTTTTCGCTCGCGAGCTCAAGCGGTGGGCATAGCTGGATTTAAGGAATTGTAATTTTTTTTTAATTTGTTTCAGCTCAATCGGACTAGTGGTTCGAGTTTTGTGAAACAAGAGAGCCAAATTCCCCTATACGATACTTACTAAATTCAAATCGATATTAAATTATTACGGCATGTAACTTGACAAAACGAATGATGCAGAACTTCTTTTTTATGGGGCAATTCTCAGAATTGACTCCCAAATCAATGAGCTGAACAGTGATTTCTGCCTCAAACATGGTGCAATTGTCTTGGTCTGTAGGAGACATTCTATAAAGGAACGTTGAATAGATGCCACTTTCATATAAATTGTTATTACATTAATTGTAATAATTTAATTGTTTTTGCTCTCAGCCACATTAAACAATATCAATCTGCCAAACTGCGGCAATATAGATTTGCCACACAAACGAAAATACATTTACTTTGTGTTCTTTGTCAATTCAGGTACTTGACACAGCATTGAATAGTTGTTCACATTTTTTTAACAATCAATTAAAATCACTAAGGGTTATAAAATGTAATTGTATTTTTGACATTATATTATTTTTATTAATTTTCTTTCTGCTTCTGCATTCCCTTACCCTTAACTTTTTTTCGAGAGAGTACAAAAAGTTGTTTTTAATGGTTTTTTATGACCTAACTGTGCAAAAAATAATTTGCTCAAGCTGAGATTTAATTATTTCATTTGTTTTTTTTTCGAACGTTCCCACGCCTCACACTTACCCGCCCCTAAAAAATTATAAAGCGAGTATAAAAATTTAAATATGTTTATTGCACTTGATGTTTAACATTTGTATAGATTTCTGTTGTGTTTAAACTCTATCACACAATATAATAGATAACATTGATACCACATAAGTGATGTTTCCTGTCTTTTTTGTTTACTTTAAGGCTAAAATAAACGCTTTTGCGAATTGATCATTTTGATTGTTCATTCACCTTGTTACAATTTGCGACAGTACCAAAAGTTACCTAAAGGCTTCCTTTGATTATGTTTTGGAATAGGTGTCGCCAAACGACATAAATGCTTTGCACTGTGCAACTTACACCTCACACAATAATTCATTCTTCCATTCTAAGCTAACTACTTTGTAATAGTATGCATGACTATCGTATTCTTCCTGTAAGCTCTTGTCTTACTAGCAGAAGAATGATAATATTGTATCACCATCATTACGAAACTAGAAATAGCTGTGCAATTTTCCCAGCCGAACACCAACTAAGCATTGTACCTATTTATTAGCGGTGACGATAGCAACATACTGAGATAAACTTTTACCTTCATAATTATGAACGGACACGTAAAGATTTAAAGAATTTAATGCATAGAATAATTTATATAGCAAATGCATTTTAATTTCTCGCAAATCCGTTTGGAGAGTTAACTGATTGCAAAAAGCTTAATTTCTATGTTGGTGGGAGGTCTCTGTTTACACTAGTCTTAAAGAAATTCAAAGCGCGTAACGTGGCGCCACCGCTTACTGGAGCCATGCGGGTATAAATAAATGTAATGCACAAACATTTATACGATTATATACCTGCATTGCAATGCTACTAGAGTGTTGTAATGTATGGCATTTCTAGCAAACCGGGTTTGGTTTATTAAAAAAAAGCAAAAAAAATGGTTATAATATGGAATTACAAAGAAACATGAGAACATGCGAACTTAAAAAATAGATAGTTATAATCTAAATCTCAAAAAATTTTGTTCAAAATTTTGTCTTTTCTACCACTTGGATGGGAAAACATTGAATTGCTAATAGGGAATAGTAGTCGTTAACTGGTTCAATAAAGACCGCACAATACTTTTTTATATTGTTTATGATAGATTTTTTTTGTCTCACAGTTTTTATATTATGTTAACTGTTAAACAAGCTTGAGGTGACTCATCCTCAAACAAAAAACTTTTTATTAAATTTGTTAAATCTAGCTAAACGATAAGAAAGGTTTTTTATTATCAATATTAATGGCAATTCATTGTCACTCACTAATGTGGAATGTCCACATGTGAAGTAAAATATCAGCCGAAAATGTCAGTCACTGAAATAACCATTTTATATTGACATTAGAATGGAGGATTGGTTTTCCCCACAATCCCCCTTTTTCCTCGTAAACTTTTTGACTGCATAATTATTATATGGGTATTTCCTAGCGTTGCGGACGCACGTTTTTTTCTTATTTTGTAGTTTTCTCGAAAAGTTGAAATATTTTGAAGATTATGTTCATATTAAAAAATGTAGATTTTGGACAGTACTATAATGTTCTTTTAATATAACTTTACTTAAAATGTTGTATTCAAAATTATGACTAAAACAAAGTGCGTTATGGACACGCACAAATTTCCACAGTAACTTGAAGTGTCTATGAAAGTTTGTGAAATTTAGCGAAATTTCTTATGTGATCAGTATATTCTCCTTTGTAAAATAAAAAAGACATGTTGGGGTTTTATAAACAACTTACATCATACTTAAAAAAAGTTTACCTTTTATGTTTCAATCTAAATGTGCGTTGCGGGCACACGTTACGGTTACACACATATTTCTATGGATAACACAGAGCAACAAAAAAAAAAAACAATACCTGGAAAATTATACTATTTTTCTGGTATGTGCTGCTGAGCACTACAAGAATCTGTTTTTCAAATTTCCCAAAACCCCTAAAATTTTTAGTTACGGGTAAAAAACCGGTTTTTCGTACGTTTACGCACTTATAAGCCAGTTACGCGGATAAATATGAACCGATTTGGAAAGAAGATACTTTTCAACGATATATAAAGTTTGTTTTGTTAAAATTCAATAAATTCATTCTATGATTACAAAAACAACAAGTTAAAAATATAGCACTTTCTACTATAAAATCGTCCGTCCTTCCCTGGAAATACCCATATACACCCTGGATATTCTGATGGGAAAACTATTGCCTTCCAACATCATACTGTTTATAGATGTTCCTTACTGAACCTAGAGCTATCCTCAAAGCTGAATTAAGGACTACTATGAGCTTCGATTTTATGGATGATATGGTGGATGAGGTGAAATGGGCTATAAATACTTTTGAGTCCTACAAATAGGATCTTCGGGTTGGTAAAATGCCAATCATGATGCAGACCTCTATACATGATATAACTCCAATTTTGGTGGACATCTTCAAGGCTTGTTTCCAGAGAAATGAAGGGAGGTTTATGTGGTTTTTATACCAAATGTTAGTAAGACCTTCCACGCCTCCCCAAGGACTACAGACTAATTAGCCTCTCATTTGTTTGCTGAAAGTTTTAGAGAGATTCATTGATATGTACTTAAGGACATCTTTAACCCTGTACACTTTGAGCACCTCTCAACATGCGCAAATCGCTGGAAGATCCGTAAAGAGCGCTCTTCATGTGACGTGGTTGGCTTGACTGACGTTATGCGCAATAAAGAACACTCTAGAGAACATTAATGTATCACGACCGGTAATGAATTGGGTAGATTACATGCTATGAAACCGTCAACTCAGAACTTAGTGGAAGCAGCGTGAAAAAGATAGCATGGCTCCTTGTAATAAACCGAGTACTTAAATCATACGAAAACTGTGGCATATTCGGACGATGTGGTCATCATGAAAGGTTGCGAATTTCTACCAACGATGTGCGATCTTAGCAAACTGCTCTTGAAAAGCTGCTACTATGGGCCATACCTTGTGGTTTGGGCGTGAATCCTCAGAAAACGGAATTGTGTTTTTTTACTCGTAGAAGACTTCAGACCACCAAAACTGAGTGGTGTGGAACTGAAGTTCTCATCGGAGGCCAAGTTCCTACATAATTATTGTTCTCGATCAGAAGCTACATAGGTCAAGGAACATCGACGAGAGGTTAAAGAGGGTTGTCAAGGCCACCAAAACTAAATGATGTGTAACTGAAGCTCCCAGCGGATACTTAGTGCTGTTCTCAGTCAGAAGCTAAATTGGTCAATGAACATTGACGAGAGGCTAAAGGCGGGTGTAAAATCTGGGGACTCAGCCCAAATGTGATAAAGTCAATGTATACTGCGATTGTCCGATCAATAGTTACATATGGGTGTCTAGTTTAGTAGGACCGGCCGTGGCATAGTGGTTAGCACGCGCGACTACAAGGTGATAGATCCGCGGTTCGATTCCCGGCTCCAGTCATCTACATTTGACTTTCATTGCCGGCCGCCTCGATGTTGTCGATAGCAACTTCGCATGTCTAGTAATAGCTTCTTAAACAGTGACGTTCGCATTCGTCGATAAACAAGTAGGTGCAGTGTTAATTCACAACAACGCAAGATGCATCCCATACCTCATTCATGGTGTGTTGAGCATTGATCGGCAACTGCACTGCACAGGGCTTTTGCTCCCCGACATTACTCACACATATTGAAAAAAAAAACTAAATCATTTACTCTTGCTCTAGCAGTCGATCGTGGTGGTTGTTTTATTGCACATTGGTT
This sequence comes from Muscina levida, assembly GCA_964034835.1. NCBI lineage: Eukaryota > Metazoa > Arthropoda > Insecta > Diptera > Muscidae > Muscina > Muscina levida. The sequence continues at coordinate 122,769,969 of OZ035880.1, forward strand.
TGTTGCACAGCATACACTCAAAAAATTAAAATGAATGACAAGTGGGAGAATTATTTTTTGTTGTTAAATATATTTTAAATTTTATTTATTCTATTCAGTAATGTTTTGTATTGCTAATTTTTATTTTGTGTTAATTTTTGCAAATGGCTGCTATGCCAACCGCCCCTGGACTTGTACTTCAAGGTTTTTGTAGCCCAAGGGGCTAACAGACTGAGGAGAGCTGGCGATTGGCATCAATATACACATGGTCAAGCGAATATTCTACGGCTTTTGGATAATGGCGATTGTTTTAATCTGCCACGTCTAACTGATTTTTATGTGTGGATTTCCATAAAGACGTTGAATCTATTTCTAGCTTTACTGAGGGATCGAAGATGGAAAATTACACAGGAGCTGGTGTATACAGAGAGGACCTGAAGCTAAGCCTTTCTTTCTGCCTATATAATGAATGTAGTGGCTTTCAGGCTAAGGATCTGGCCATAAAAAAGCTGTGAAGGCTATTATGGGATGTGGAATTGAATCTAGCAGAAGGATAATACTCTGTGTGGATAGTGAAGCTGAAAAAAAGCCACACTATATGGTGTAAACCAAAGGTGGTAAGGAACTGTAAGTAGAAGTTGGATGGACTAAAGCCTTAGGATGTCAGCCTCTGTTGGGTTTGGGACACTGCCAGATCTCTGGGAATGAATCAGCAAACTTATTGGCTAGACGAGACTGTGCTATGCCAAATCATGGCTCTCTGATAGATGTTGACGCCCATTTGTTACTTTTTTGGTTTTGTAAATGATTGGATGTGGAAAACAGCCAGCAGAAATTAAATCTCCAGACCTGACTGTATATGAGCTAGATCGCTGTGGCCTGAATAAAGCAAAACCTTATCGGAATACCATGGGCCTGTGCAGATGTGATTTGAGACTGGATTGTGGAATCCTTACTGGCCACTGCAATATCAGACACCTAAGAGGCAAATGGAAAATATCTATACCGGATTACAGGCGTGTGTGTGAAGACGAGGAGGCGATGTGACATTTTCTTTGTAACTGTCCTGTTCGAGCCCGTAGATTGCTTAGGTACTTAGTACAATGTTATGTATGGGACCTAGAGTCTATGTCCTCAGTCGGAGTTAATAACTAGGTTTCATGCAGTGCATTCCATGTGTCAAGATAACACTGTTATAAAAAAAAATATTTTTAATTTTTCTGGGTGTCTGTATTGAGATGGTGGTTATTAATATAATGATTTGAAATATGTTTTTAGATTTTTTTTCATTAGGCACAGTTTTTAGTTATTCGGATTTAAATTTTTTCAGATTTTTTAATGTTGCATTAAAATACATTTTGCATAAATGTAATAAATGTAGATAACAAAGTTTTTTTTTATTTTATGCTGAATATCCTTGCAGACTCCTAAAATGTTCTAGGAGCAGTCAGCGAATATAGTAGGCATATATTTTCCTTCGTAACGCTTTTCTAAAGTTAAAATGTCTTCGTGGAACCTTTCACCATATTCATGGAACACGTCGCTGCAGCATTTATAAGAGAAAACCAAATAAAAGGGCAAAAATGCATATTCAAGGAACATCCCAATTTTACGTAGAATATGAAAAAGCCAATAAGGTGATTATAAATTGAAAAGGGCGATAATTGCAGCCGAAAAGACATGTTGCTGATGTTGCCACCTGTTTCTATTAAGTTTTTAAGCAATCGCCTACATACAATTTTTTAATGGAAAACAAAACTTATTTGCAAATAGCCAAAAAACTATGCGTGATAGCAAAATTCCGATTACGTATTTGAATTTCCCATGTCAAAAACTCTAAGAAACACATAATGAAACACAAGAAAAAAACCGTTGTCGAACAGTGCAATTGACTATAAGTCAATATAGGTACATCTTGTAATGGTTCTCCACGATCTTCAATTTCTTCATTATCTATACCAAGACACCAATGAGACCGTAAACTTCACCCGAGCTCACGGTTGTGGCAGAATATGAATTACCGCCCAATGGGTCTCATGCTTAAAACGTGAGCTTGAGCTCGGACTCGATTTTTTGAGTAAAAGGTGCTTGTCGTATGCATAATAAAATTTGATATATTTGCTTATACTCACTGCTCACGTTTGATCTCGTCTTGCTCAGTTTGAACTATGTTAGATGTGCTTGTGCTCATTTTCATATGCATAAAAACAAGCTTTTGCTTTCTTTAGTGAGCTCTTGCTTGAGCATGCCTTATAGTTGACTCGCGTATACTAAAAAGGAATCATAGCCGAATTTTTTTGCCACAAAGAAATACAAAATGTTATTAACAGCGAAAAACAAATTTAGAAAGTGAGGAAAAAAAATTATACAGGTTTGTATTCTTAATTATTAATTTTTTTTACCCTCACCCTACGGGTAGGAGGTTATATATCATTTGATTCGGCCCAAAAGTGTAACACATCAAAGGAGTCACTTTAGACCCTAGATTTCTTTGAACCACATTCGATTCATGACTTTTTAAGTCGTTTGAGCCATGTCCGTCTGTCTGTCTGGCTGTCCGGCTGGTGCGTACGATAACTTTCGAAAGACGCAACCAAATCTTTTGAAATTTGCACGGGTTCATATTTCCCAAAACTACTTACGGCATTGCAAATGGGCTACTTGGCCCCGCCCCTTCTGGTACAATTCATACAAATATTATACATCATTCCGCCAACTATAGGGATAAAGTAATAATATCAATAAATCCAACGTGATCGTACCCAAAGTCAGTATTTAGTAAAGCCATAACAGGATAAAGTTTTGGAGATAAAATCTGGAAGTTTGGACACGCCCCTTCTGGTACCCCCCATACAAATGTACAACTCCGCCCACTTTGGAAATGGAGTAATAATATCAATACACTCGACACGACCGTGCCCAAATTCTGTATTTTGTGAAGCTATAACAGGACAAAGTTTTGGAGAAAAAAACTGAAAGTCTAGCCGCGCTCCTTCTTGTACCTCCCATACAAATGTACCACTCCGCCCACTTTAGAAATCGAGTAATAATATTAATATAATAAAAAATTTTATGTTTTACTAAGGGTGAGGGTATATGTATGACGGCCCGACTAAGTCTTTCTCACTGGTTTTTATTTTATTTTTCCCCGTTATTTCAATGCCAAATTTTTGCTTATTGGTAATGCTTGGTAATTTACTTTTTTCTAGTAAATATTTTTTTATTTTTCTACTAAAAATTTAGAAATGTCGTCAGTTTCTATTTTATTATTATTATATGATTCTACTTCTACTTTACTTTCACTTAACGACATGTTTGCACTTAAATAACAATTAGATGTTTGATCTTCCTTTGCTCAAGTAATTGCAATTGGTTTGAACTCATTTTTATGCATACGAAATTGAGCAAAAGCTGTTGCTGTTTGATTGAACTCGACTTACGAGCAATTGCTCACCTGACTCAACTCAGCCCTTTTACTCGTTTTTATGCATGAAACCCAATGTCCAATGTAATGTAAAAGTAGTTCTAAGTATCTCTTTGGAAGTCAATTTACGTATTCTTGAATTTGAATTTAATGACCATTCTTTACACATTTTTTTTACCGGTAACCCAACCACCAAATCTATTTGTTATACTATTTGCGGAGTCAAACCCGGTTTAGCGGTTTTTGCTTTCAATTTCCTAATTGCTTTAAAAGACAAATATGAAGTGAGTAATTTTATACAACTCACGCAATCCACTTTTATGATTTCAAATTAAAAAGCAATTAAATGTTCACTTTTATTAAATATATTTAATGAGATAGTTATGAAGTGCACTCTGTGGTGGCGCGTGATAATTTACAGATATAAATGGATAATTGTTAAGAGATAACAATAGAAGTTGAGGTTTAGGGAAAACAAACAGTCAGTAATTAAACTGAAGACTGAATCATAAACCATAAAATAAGATTCTTAATGGGCATTGTCGTAAGTGACAAGCTTGTCATATTTAGTATAAAATAAGAAAGTTGAATTCACTAAAATTGTGGCTGAAATCAGCGATTGATATGTGTTAAAGAAATATTAACAGCAACAAAATACATTAAAAAAAAAAAATCTTAAATGAAAAAATTGGATCAAACGTAGTTTGCCATATGTTTACGCAAATACTCTGCCAATTAAACCGGAAGCAGTTGTTATAATCAGGGCAACCGGAAATATGCTCTAAAAATCGCGTTTTATGCGAATAAAATATGACCTGAAAAATGGCATAATATGACCAAAAAATCAACAAAAACATACCCTAAAAAATTAAGGTCATACAATTTTTTTCATATGAATTAGAAATTTTTTTTTTAAAAATAAAAAAAAAACAGCTTAAAAATTAAAAAAAAAAAACAATATAATTTTAAATTCAGACTTTGTTCTAGTTTTGATAAATTTACATACACAAATGTTGAGTAAAATAAAACAGAAATAAATATTTTCGAGGAAATATTCCCCGGAAAATATTAATGCAGGTCTCCGAAGTCACGAACTATCCCAAATCTATTTTTACACATGATTTATCATTTTCTTTTATTTGACATTTGACCAAAAAAATCTTAGTTTAAACTACTGTAAACCAAAATTGTGACTTATTGGAGCAAAATGTACTTTAGAGTTTTGTTGGTTCACTCCCGAAAAAGTGCGTTGCACTGTTTGCCTGAAAATAGACTTTTTAACATTTCATTTTGATTTTATTTTGGAACCTTTGACTCATAGAGGTTATTTGTTTTCGGTGACTCCTAGTAAAGTTTTTCGGAGAATATTTCTATAGAATATTCTAATCCTTGACCTCCGTCCAAAGTTGACTTTTAAACAGTTTTTCAAAATTGGGCCAAAAATGTCCTATACGTGTGGGAGCTAGAGGGTTAAATAGTTCCGAGAAAATATTCCCCTGATTGTTTTAATAGAGGTCTCCGAAGGCATGAAATACCCCAAACGTATTTTTACAGATGATGTTTCATTTTGACCAAAAAAAACCAAACTTTAAACCACTGTAAAAAAATTTGCGACGTATTGGAGCAAAATGGAGTTTAGGGTATTGTTACTGACGTCAAATGCTATCGTTTGATATTGGTTTGGTTCACCCCCGTATGACCTGATGTTTGCAAATTTTTAATATGTTTTGCAATAAAACTGTAATTTGAAGCAATATAAATCAAGTCAGATCTAGTTTGGGGGTCTGTCAAGACATTCTTTGAAGTTTTAATGAATTGTGCATCTTCATCGTTTAATGCACTTAGGACCTATAAAATGTCTTCATAATTGTTGGCATAGTAGTTAACTGCTTCAAGCCATGTTACGCATCGTGTTGTTATAGCTTCTGGACGTAATGGAAGGTCTGGAAACATTAGTTTAAAAAGTTCCTCTCTACATGGAGCTTTTAAAAATAACTTCTTCACATTAGCAATAGTTATTTACGTTTTCATATAAATTCCAAATACATTCACACAATCGATGGACACCATGAGCATTACATGTCACATGCGTCACTTTCGGATTGAATGTCACTATTGCTTTTGCAGCCTTTACCATGTATGGAACTGCATCCGTCACAAAAAGCTAAACATTATTCTTATTGAAGTTGACGTCCTGATTTTTGTGGCGTCGTCCCACAGTCTAGCAATTGTTGAGTAATTAGCCCTTTCCAAGGCTGCTGTATTTAGTAAAAATTTCTCATATGCAATTACCTTAATACACCTGCTAAAATGTTTGCCACATTTCTGCCCGTTGCATCTATAGTTTCATCGATTGACATCCATATAAATTGATTTTTTAGTTTTGTTCGTTTATTGTCCATGCAGTCGTTGTATAATATTTTTAAATGTTTAGTTCAAAAAACTGTTTCGGATGGCACTTGGTAGTCCATGTATTCCTTAAATCGTGTTCTTATATTTTGATTTCTCATTTTGTAAAGTAGAATGTCAGCAGACTCAAAAGCTCGGCACAGTTTTTTCTTGAAAATCATGTTCTTTTTAAAGTCTACCGGAACATTCTGGCAAAAATAAATGTTTGGTCTGCTTATTTTCACTTCTATGACTTAGATGAATAAGTTTGCTGTTTTCCGCATGTTGCTTCACTTGAAATCTGCGATTTGCTGCAATAACTTTGCTGCAGATTTTAGAATAGAGTAACCCACCATTAGCTCGTAAGTCTGGAAACTTTTCTACAACCGCCTTTAGATTTGCTTTAGCTTTAGGCATTATGTCCAGGGTCGTAATCGGTGGTGGTTAAAAAGCACCTCTTTTTATGTTTTGTTTACTTATTGAATAAGAAAGCGCGTTAAAAGATTAATAAACGTTTAACATTTCACAGTTGTGTAAAACATGATTTGGCTGTTACATTTTACAAAACCAAAGTTGCAAAGACACTTGTTTATACGAACAAAAAAAATAATGTCAAAAACAAAAAATATGCTTCAAAAAAATATTTTTCAAAAAATATGGCCAACAAATATAAATTATGCTTTATTAAAGGAGATTTTTTTTTAATTATGCTCCTAAAACTAAAATTTCCGGAAATATGACGTTATGGGTAAAATATGCCTAAATATGCTCTAACAAATAGGTCTCAAAACACTTGTAGAAACATGAAACGTGTAAATACATTACCCATTTGTTAATATCTCGTTGTAAAAAAAAACATGCTGTAGCATATTTCCGGTTGCCCTGGTTATAATATATATCACTGCTTTCAATTGGTTTACTTCTTAATGTGTTTCTCAAATAATGAGTCTTGATTTACTACAAATGCGATTTGATGGTTTAAATTCAACCATTTTAAATAAGTTTTTAAAATACTTATATAACGCACTCCTTTAAATTATCAAACTAGCATTTTGATATTGTTAAATAACGTTGCAATATTTAGCTGAGGAATTTAACTTTAATACATTTAATATGTAACTTTTATAATATTTTTAAGTTCTTAATATGTCACCTTAACGCACCTATAAAACCATACAGTTATGCATTAATTTTAATATTTATTGAAATTAACACTAGTTTTCGCCCAGTAATTATTTAAAATGTTTTTTCTCAAAACAAACATAAAACCAAATCAATTATTTCCGATGGTTAGCGACAATAGATGTAATAGAATGTTATGTAATCTATACTTTATATTTTATGTGGAAACATAATATTTTTAACAAAAACATTAAACTCAATACGGAAGCGTAAAAACCACAGAATCTATGTAAACACTGGTCACGCACTGTTTGAGGTGAAGCCAATTTGCTCTTGACCGTGCGTATAATTGCTGTAACATAACAAAAACTTGCAACACGCTGCAGAATGTTAATGCAAAGTAAACATTAAGAAGGATTGCCACAGAATCGCAAACAATTTTAGAATAACTAAGTGGCATACATAATTTTCACACACACATGCGTGACTGGCACTCGCGTTAATTTGCTGTTATTTCAATATGTTTCTGATACAGCAACAGTGTAATTTTAAAGTTGTACACAAAAAAGAATAAAATTATACGTTAAAGTCCATTCTCTTATGTATGTGACTATTTAAATTTTTAAAAACAACACAAGTTTACAAATTCCAATCTAGTTTTGGTTCGAAACCGATGAGAACAGTTTGAGCCGCTGAATTTTAATCCAGTTTCCTTTTTTAAGATTGGTTCTAGTTTGTTAGTTCTTGGCCATGTTGTTTCCCAAAATTATCATACGCACAAATCGAAGAGGAAATATTTGTCGGATCTGATACTCAAAAATTAATGGTCGAAGTAAACTTTATAACATGTTTAACATCCAAGATGATGTTCACAACATTCTCGGTATTGGAGTACGAATGTCTCTCAAACTTAATTTTCTTCATTGCCATTTTGATTTTTATACCCTTCACTATGCTCGCGAATGGAGTTATTTTGTTCTTTCATGTGTATGATGGCGTGGTTGGTATGATAATCTATATATATAAAAGGCTTGGGTGACTGACTGATCACTCGCCAGCCCAAACGGCTAAAGCTAGAACCGGAATGTAGGTTCCTTTTATGAAGTAGGCACGCACTTAGACGGGATTTTTGAAATTCGGACTGCAAGGGGGTAAAATGGGCGTGGCACCGCCCCAAACAAATCGAATTTTGAAATGACTGTATCTTTTAAACCATTATACGTACGATGTCGAGATTTGGTGTATATATCGGTCGTAAAAGAAAAATAATTTGATTGTGAAAATTGGACGATGCCACGCCCCTTTTTAGAAAATCGTTATATGGGCCAAATAATTAAGCGATAAAAGTTACACCATCAAAGAAAAAAGGACGAAAAGGTATTAAACTGGTACTAATGCATGCTTACTATAGAATTAGGCAGGGGGCAGTCCATTTTTATTGAGCGATACGAGTGTGTATATTGGAATTCATACTTCTAGGGATAAAAATTGACTTAATCGGTAAAAACACTCAGACCGATGGGTAAAGCTACAATCACATAAATGGGGTGTTCGTTCGCCTTATGAAGCGTTTGTAGTTTACCAGTGTTGCTTAAATTCATAAGAATATTTATTGTAAGTACGGGTGAAGCATCGCGAGCCGGGAAAGCTAGTATATACGGGGTCGTGACATAACCCCACACGGACATAATCCCCAAAACGATTTTGAGGCTTATGTCCGGACAACTTGCCGGGCATAACCCCAATTGCATTGGATGTTATGTCCGATACTAATCTGCGGACATAAGCCTCAATGGGGATTATTTGTTGTTGTATTTAGTATTTCAACATATGAAGAGAACAATTTGAAATGTGGTTATTGTAGCGAGGGCGAATGCGGTGGGGGGCACGCTCCCCGCGGACTTCATCAACTTTATTATCAAGCTTTTTCATTACTTTAAGTCGCAAATTTAGTTTGGGTGTTACGTCAGTTATATTTGTTGGGACTTATGTCCGCTATGCCCCGCGGGGGTTATGTCCGCAGAGCGTGGCTGACATAGGCCCCAAAATCGTTTTGAGGATTATGTCCGTGGGGGTTATGTCCGGGAACCGTATGTACATATATAAATTATCAGCTCCGATTTCTGAGTCGATTTAAAGATGTTCATCTGTCTGTCTTTGAAATACATGCTTACATCATCAAAGCGGAGGTTAACAAACTACCCCTTTTTGGAGAGAGTCCCTGCTATTACAGCCGTAGTTACTGAACTATCGAGCTGAAACTTTGTACGCAATCTTCTGTCCTTTAAAAGAAGACTGAGTTCGAAGATGAGCCCGATCGGTTAAAAACTACAGCCACCTCCCATACAAACTATCCCTTTTTGGAGACGGTCCCTGCTATTACAGCCGTAGTTAAAAAACTATCGAGCTGAAACTTTGTACGCAATCTTCTGTCGTTTAAGAGGAGACTGAGTTCGAAGATCGGTCAAAAACTTCTTCCACCTCCCATATAAATTGCCCCTTTTTGGTGGTTGTCCCTGCGATTACAGTCGCTGTTTTTGAGCTATCAAGGTGAAATTTGATGTGCCAGCTTCTTTATTCTAAGTGGAGCTTGAGTTCTAAGACGAGCAAGATCATGCAAAAACTACTACCACCTCCCATAGAAATTGCTCCTTTTTGGTGGTTGTCCCTGCGATTACAGTCGCTGTTTTTGAGCTATCAAGCTGAAAGTTGATGTGCCAGCTTCTTTATTCTAAGTGGAGCTTGAGTTCTAAGACGAGCAAGATCATGCAAAAACTACTACCACCTCCCATACAAATTGCCCCTTTTTGATGGTTGTCCCTGCGATTACAGTCGCTGTTTATGAGCTATCAAGTTTCTTTTATGATGTGCCAGCTTCTTTCCTCTCAGTGGAGATTAAGTTCTTAGATGAGCAAGATCGTTCAAAAAACTACAGCCTTGTCCCATACAAACTCCCTTATTTTGAGGATGCCAGAATGTCTCTACCGCCGATTACAGATGTAGCTTAAGAGCTATCAAGCCTCCCATACAAATTGCCCCTTTTTGATGATTGTCCCTGCGATTACAGTCGCTGTTTATGAGCTATCAAGTTTCTTTTATGATGTGCCAGCTTCTTTCCTCTAAATGGAGATTAAGTTCTTAGATGAGCAAGATCGTTCAAAAAACTACTGCCTTGTCCCATACAAACTCCCTCATTTTGGGGATGTCAGACTGTATATAATGCCGATTACAGATGTAGCTTAAGAGCTATCAAGCTGAAATTTGGTACACATGCTTTGATTCTCTAAGTTCAATAATAAGTAAGATCAGACATAAACCATTTCCAAATCCCAAACAAAAATACCCTTTTTGGCGTTGTCGGATTGTCTGTCCCCACTATCATAGCCGTAGTTTAGGCGCCTATGGTAACCTAAGAGCCGCCACAACCGTGAACTCGGGCGTAGTTTACAGTCTCATTGGGATCCCTCTCACAAGGGGGAAACAGGCCTACAACCGATATACAGAGGACACGAATTTTGCTCAACCTGTCCAGAGATCAACTGAAACATTAAAGCTGTGATGACCTATGTATCACTGACAGGTTGGTAAACACACTAAGAGGTTGAAACTATCCTACAACAATTTTTGTAGAAGCTGCAATGATGAGGAAGAAGAGGGGCCACGGAACATCTTCTATGTCACTGCCCTGCTTTTGGTGACCAGAGATATGAAAAGCTTGATCACCAGGCACTTTTAGACAATTTCTGTCTATCTGTAGGCGATTTGCCAAACATCCATGCCTTCATCAGAGCAACGAAATGGCTTGATAGCTACGTTGACCGAACAGAATAGGAATATTTGGTGCGAAAATTTAAAAATGGTATCACAACGGGACTCATACTAGGACCCTTGTGAGCTGTGTTGAACATGTCTGCCGAAAATCAACCTAACCTAACCTTCTATCCCACAAGCGAAGAGTAAGTTCTAAGATGATCCTCCTATACCAATTCACACGGTCCCGCGATTACAGCCGTAAATGTACACTGTATGAGTAATACCAATATATGCGGATTTTATATTAATCATACCAACTTAATTTTTTACTTGGATGTGTTTATAGCAATTATTTATTTAAGCCTTAACAACGATTCTGCAATGAGAAATCGTCAATGGTTCTTGAGTTATAACATTCAATTACAAAGAAGAGAAAAAAATATAAAATGTCAAAAAAAGTTTGACCTGAGAAAAACAAACCCTTTGGGGGTTTTACTATACCGGCATAGTATCTTCGCCATCACTTTTAGTGATGAAGTTAAGAACGAGTATCATTTGATACGACCAAAAGTGTTACGCATTAAAGACGACGTGTGAGAACCAAAGTATCTTAAGACCAAATTCGTTTCAGGACTTTTTAAGACGCTTGAGCTATGTTCGTTTGTCTGGCTGGTTGGATAACTCGAGTAAACCTAACTGATCCGTTTGCAAATTTACTAGTATTAATATTTTCCACAACGGAGTAAAGTGTTTGTAAACGGGCAGAATAGCCCAACCCATCTAGTTCCTCCTCAGTATATTTATTTTGCTTAGGATATACGCTTATAAAAATTTGACTCCATACAAAATGACCTATTTACGGAAGAATAATATTTTGCCATAACTTTCGCACAGAAAACTAAAGGCTATTTGCATCTGATCAGTTTATTTATCCTGTAAAAAAAAATGCTTTCATTGTCGGCTCCCCGCGAATGTTGTCGACAGCAACTTCGCAGTATTAGTGTCGAGTCAATCGGCATGTCTAGTATGAGCTTTTCAAACAGTGACGTTCGCATTCGTCGATAAACAAGTAGGTGCCGTTAGTTGTGAATCTAAAAATAGAAAGCGTGTTAATTCACCACAACGCGAGAAGCTATCCCATACCTCATTCATGGGGTGTAAAGAGAAACTAAGTTTTTTTTAGGTAGGCAAAATTTCAGAAATCTTAAATATTTGACACATTCCTTCTGGTACCTCCTGTACACATGTACGAATTCATCCTTATAGTTTTACATCTTATTTGTAAGTACAACCAATATGGTAGAATTTCGTACAAGGCAAGCGTTTATTGAACGCTTACATGAAAAATTACATGAAAAATTATTACTAAAATAATGTAGATTCTTGCTATACTGTTACACATACTTCAGAAATTAATCAGGATCCATAATTACTCATGGCAGCAAGATTCCACCCACTAGCATAACACTGTATAGTTTGCACATTTGGTCACCCATATGTAGACACCTCTACACAATAGAGACTTCATTGCAGTTGACAGTTGAATAGCTCCCCCACAATGTACATATTTTCGTTAAAGCTGATTGGGTTTATTGTGTGTGACAACGTTTAATTGCTTGAATTAAAAACAGTAAGTGTGAAAATATCATATGGATGAGTGTGAGATATGACAAATTCATATCAAATAGTAAAATACGGGCTTACAGAGAAACGTGTGAGCATTACATTTGAAAGCTATTAGTAGCTATTTCATACCCGAAAGGAGGTCTATAGGGATGACACAATTTTATTAATTTTTGGGATAAATTACATCATATCGTTCAATGTTAGAATCTATAAAAACCAATACGATAATTTTGAGGTTTTTTTTGACAACTATGTGAGGTCTTGCCGTCATTCCCTAATTAAACACAAATGGATAATAGATATCGTAATCGTTGGGAAAACCTGTTACATAGAATAAAAAACCGGTACAGAAATTTTAGTCACGTAGACGAACTGGGGGCCCGATTTGAATTTTAGACCAATTTTCTCAAAATTCATCTTAGATTACGATTTTGATAAGTTACTAACTTACTTAAGTGCCCCATTACAACTAACGAAAGTAATTCATAAATTATAGGCCTAAAGTATTAAAGAATTCCACACGCTTCGGTCTTCTGCGTGCTTTCTTCAGTATGTGGCTCTAGTGGAATATAGTGCCAGACATGTTGACACCAGCCTTTCTCATCACCATCTCCATAACTATATTAAATAGTGTACAGAACAGGCTATCACCCTGCCTGTGGCCTCTTTCTGGGTTAAATGGCTCAGAGTGATCCTTACCAATCTTAACCAAGTATTTGGTTTTATCAAAGGTTTATCTGCAAAGTCGAATTAGTTTTGCAGAGAATACCAAACTCAGACATGGTCTCATATAGCCTATTCCTTATTGGAGAGTCGAAGGTAGCTTAATAGTTGACAAAAAGTTGGTAAGAGTAGATCTGCTTTTATGAGTTTTTTGCAATTGTAAAGTGTATATTTGATCCATCATAGATTTACCCGGTCTAAAGCTGCACTGATAAAGTTTTTCTATAATTGGCTTTAGACGCTCACACAATAAGCTCGAAAGCTTGCCTTGCACGCAATTGGTAATAGTTTTATTCCACTGTAGTTTTTACACTCACCACGATCTCCTTTCTTGTATATTGGACATAACAGACTGAGACTCCAATCCCCGGGCATGCTCTTCTCTAGATGTTCTCTATGAGTTGATGCATGTTCCTAATGAACTCCTCCGCCTGCTTTAAACAATTCAGCCGGGAGAACACGTACCTCCCTCTGGCTCGGTGGTGGCTATACCATCGTCATGATTTGGAGCAGGGTCTACTGGAGTGGTGTCCGTATCCACCGTATTTCTGAAATGTTCACTCTATATCTTCAGAACATTATCCGGGTCCGTCACCAGCTGGCCATCGCACAGTGGCACAGCCCCATACATTTCTTGAAAACAAACAGAAGGAGTGGTCGTACAGCAATGCAATTTTGCAGAAACACTTCTCTGAGCTAAATTAAGAAATTTTTAAAAAATTTTGGAAAACCGCCCACTGCCACACCCGCCTCCCATATAACTGCACTTGTCAAAAATTTTAATTTTTGGACCTAGGGACTTGAAATTCGGGACAATTCTTATTTGAGTTATCCTTATGAAAAAAAAATTAAACATTTTGGGGATGCCACGCCTACTTTAGATTTTACGACCATTGAAAATTGTAGGTTTTAGGTGTTTTTTTCCCTGTCTAGAATCATATGAAAATTTTATATAAGTTAACAAATTTTAATTTTTATTCAACAGTTTAAAATGTGTTGTCTCATTACAAAAGAAGAAAATATCCCCAACAACCCTCCGCGAAAGATATTAGCCTTCAGATACACCGATAATATCGCACAAATGCATGCATTAAAATCGATGTTACAAAAAGGGTCGGTATTTGTCGGTAATTTTTTTTTCTGAATTAAAAGTACAGACTCGGACCTAAATTTTTTTTATAGTTAGGGGGCTAAGCAAGGCTAAGCACAGAATGTTTTATTTTCATCAAAAAGTGAAAAGTTGACATTTTTTAGTATAATTTTCGATAAATTATAATAATTAGTTTACTTTTCCAAATTCAATAATTTTTTTTTTATAAATAAGTAAGTGCTATATTTTCACTAAAAACTAAAACAAAAGCCATAGCTATAAATTTTTTCCACCGAAATGCCACTGTGCATCGCAGTCCTTTTAGGAGGGCAACCCTGTTCCACGCATTCTCGCCATAACTTTCTGGTAGATTTTTCGGGCTTCCCCTCTACTTCGGATCAACTCTGTGCACTCATCCTGTCTCTTCTTCACCTCCTTTTTTCTGTCTAAAAAGATGAGTTTCCTCTCGTCTTTTCTTCCTGTGCCGTTCACGAACAGCTCGCGTTGCCATTGGCTAAAGTTTCGCCCTGTATGCAGCATCCGTCTCGCTCGTGGAATTGCGACATTCATCATCGTACCGGACATCTTCTTGAGACGGCTTTGAGTACCCAAGCACGCTTCTTGCAGTCCGTTCTATGGAGTCAGCTTTATATTGTCACTGCGAGGTAATATTATCAGGGGTTGGAGCATTCCGTAGCAGTTGAGTTAGGTGGTTGGAGTAAGCATCCGCTACCTCTGTGGCCCGCAGTTTACAGATGCCCAACTTTCATTGTGCCTGGTTACGTACGTTTTGCGCCATGCTTAGCCTTGTGCGTACCTTAACTGCGGTAAGGTGGTGATCGAAGTCAATGTTTCCACCCCTGATCACTTGTACGTCCAGAACACTCGATGTGTGCCTTTCATTGACTACCACGTGATCTATCTGATTCCTCGTCGATTGATCTGGAGTTAACCATAATGCCTTATGAATATTTCTATGGTCAAATCTAGTGCTGCTAACTACCATATTTCTAGCCGCAGGGAAATCAATCAGTCTGATACCGTTGTTCGACGTTTCGGTGTGTAGACTGAATATTCCGATGGTAGGCTCGAATGCGGTCTCCCTTCCTATTTTAGCATTACAATCGCCTAGTACAAGTTTGATGTCATGGCTCGGCCTACGGCTCTTCGCTCTTCTCTTCTGTCGGAGCATGGACACTTATGAGTGTTATGTGGAGAAACTTTGTCTTGACTCTCATGGTGGCTATTCGTTCACATACCGTGAAACTAGATGTCACAATCTCTTGCTCAAAACAAATCCACATCCAAACTCGTGCTTGTCCGCATGTCCATTATAGTAGATGTCGCACGTCTTCATGCGCAAGCACCCGTGTCCAGTCAACCTGATTTCCTGTAAAGCGGTTATGTCAGCCTTATATTCTTTGAGAACATCTGCCAGTTGAATGAAGGCACCTGGTCTATACAGTGTTCTAACATTCCATGTGCATATCCTCAAATCATGGCTCTTAATTCGTTTGCGGTGGTCGTTAACATTTTATTATTTTCTTACTTCTTTTCATTGCAAGGAGTCAAACGTCGGTGGCGGGTTGGAAGCCCAGCGCACCACGTCGCGGTTTTCTCCTCTTGCCAGGATTTTATTACAGCGGCTCATTCTAGGTCAGACCAGGATACCGCTCACTCTGAACCGAAGAGACTGGGTTTTAGGTTTGCCCCTCATAGTTAGCCGTGCTCTGACGGGTGCCAAAGCGACGTTTTCAAGCGTCACGACATGGAGATACTTCGTCTGCTGTAGATCCACGAATACCTGAGTAGACTGGAAGTGTAATTGACAAAGATCACCCTGGGTTTACCAAGTTAAACCGATCAGAAACTTTAGCTTGCATCACACTTCCGAGGCCGCTTAATCAAATTTTTTCACTACAAATTGACCTACTCAAGTATACAAGCTTAAAAATTACACAAGGGCAGTGTATTTCTCATTCAGTTTACCTAACTAAAATGTATGAACTGGTTATTACTCGCAGCTTACTCAAAGCCGATTTAAATTGCTGTTTAACATACGATGCCCATTAATTTGTGGAGTGTCTGGTCTTATACCACCACATATTTGGAATGTTGGTTTATTTATTTTCGATCTTTTTTCAGACAACAATTGGCGACCAGAATCTAATATTGGTTTTATCGAAGTCTATACAGTGAAAGATATGAAACCCAATCGTTATCAGAATCCAGAATCTAATATTGGTTTTATCGAAGTCTATACAGTGAATGATATAAAACCCAATCGTTATCATTTCATTCGAAGATGCTCCTTCTTGCTGTCCAGGCATGGGATTCAGATACGTATTTCACAAATACTTACAATATCAAGTAATACACACTTCAAATATTAAAGAAACTTATACTTTTCCATACAAACTCTTTTGTAGTAATTACGAACCCGCTTTTGGTCGTTTTAAATACTCCATTTAAATTTCTTTGAACTCGTTGGCAATCACTCTCACATACTAAAAGTAACACCCTATGCGAAATAATTTCTCGTGCACATACAAATTTATACATAAATATAAATTACACAGAAGAAATAAACGCTTTTCAATTTCTTGGCATTCATTTGGAAAAACTCATTCAATTAACAACAAACAACAATCACAAGTATTTATGTTGCTAGCCGGACGGAGGGACTGGAGAAAAACGTTCGAATGGCACGTTTTTTTTTGTGTAGCTCCTTTGTACTATCGCATGGATCCACTATGGTTACAAAGATTATGACTACGAACGACCACGGGCGATGACGACAACAATGACTACTAAGTTGCAGTTGCATATACAGCTTAACCGCATCCAATACAATATGATAAGTTACGATCAGAAAACTCATAAAAAAAAGTCGGCACCACGAATGCAAAGGAAAGTGTGTGGTGGTGTTAACTATATTTGCAACAATGTTGCATGAATATTGCTGTTGATGACGATGACGACGATGATGATGGTGCATAACTACCAGCACAGTACATTCTTGTGGTTATGGCCTTTTTCTATTAAGACTTTGCCCATTTGGAATTGTTGATGGTGTTGGGTGTTAATGTGCATTTTGCATTTTACCAACAGTATTAACACCGGTTACAGATGTCTGCACATTGTACACATCTTGGTGGTGTAGTATACATAGACATAGACATAGAAGCTAACACCGACTACAGTGCATTGGGTAATCAGTCGACTTACCATAGGAAGTTAATAAATTATTTTACTTTTCGCTTTAAATTCATACTCATTTCACAATAATAATTTATTACTATTTCCTTAGGGACATAGATTTGTAAGGAAGTTTCACAAATCACTGAAGGAAGGAAGCAATTTAAATGTTATTGTTAAAATACATTGTCTGCTAATGTATTTTAATCCAAAGACGTGAAATTTGAAATGTTCGTAGTATTATTTTCATCGATGAATTTGCCATTGCAAAGTAAGTCATTATGTTAAATTTTCATAAGTCTTTGTGATTGTACAGTGATACTAAATTGAACTTTCCTAAACGGAATGGTATGAAACCAAAACCAATGATAGTTGACATTTTGCTTAATGAAACACTCAAGAGATTTTTTAGATTAGTGCGAGATTTTTTTACACACATTTGACGTTAATGGTTGTGGTACGCAGGCTAACAAGAAAAAAAATTAAAATAATCCTTTTATGTATTATCCTGAAAAGTTGTGATATCTTACTGATTTTGGGGTTGAGGAATTCAATTTTTCATATTTATTTTAATTTTTGAGCGACGCCAAATGTCGCTTTAGTGATTTTTTTTGATTTGATCCTATTTTTACTGTCCCCGCGGTAACAGCTGGTATGCCAGCTTCTATTCTCTAAGCAAGTGCTAAGTTCTTAGATGAGCAAAACCGGATAAAAAATGTTCCCCACTTCCATGCAAACTCCCCTTTTTTGAGGTGTCAGTAGTTCAATTTAATATATCTGGAGATATAGCGATATGTATGGGGTTACCGAATAGGTCTTTTACAGGTTTCCGATTTTTTATCTTAAGGAAATTTTCTATAGATTTTTACCTTGTGCAAAGTTTGACAGTATACAGGGTACTTACAAAAAAATATGTATGTTGGATAAAGTGAGTCAATTTGTCTTGATTACAAAAAAATGCACCAAGCGGTTATCAAAATCGTAATCTACAATGAATTCTAAAAAAATTTGGCCAAGAAACCATGGGTTGAAAATCAAAATCGAGTCCCCGGTTTTTAACGAGAAACTTTTCGTATTGGGAAAAATATCCACGACAAAGCCCACAACAGCCCCGGAATCGCCCCTAGAGGGTTCAAATGTATGACCGACCTGCAGAATTTTTTTCCTAACATTTTACATACTGATTTTTATACCATCACCCTTAGGGATGAGGGTATATATCATTTGATACGACCCAAAAGTGTAACACATAGAATGAGTCACTTCAGACCCTATGTTTCTTAGAACCAAATTCGATTCATGACTTTTGAAGTCATTTGAGCCATGTCCGTCTGTCTGTCTGTCCGTCTGGTGGCTGTCCGGCTGGTTCGCACGATAACTTTCGAAAGACGCAACCAAATGTCTTGAAATTTTGCACGAATTAATATTTCCCCAAAACTACTTACGGTATTGCAAATGGGCTACATGGCCCCCTTCCGCCCCCTTCTGGTACCACCCATACAAATACATCATTTCGCCCACTTTAGAAATCGAGTTATAATATCAATACACCCAACGGGATCGTCCCCAAATTCTGTACTTAGTAAAGCTGTTACAGGATAACGTTTTGGAAGAAAAATTGGAAGTCTAGCCACGCCCATTCTGGTACCTCCCATACAAATTCACCTTTCCGCCCACTTTAGAGATGGAATAATAATATCAATACACTTGACACGATCGTGCCCAAATTCTGTATTTAGTAAAGCTATAACAGGATAAAGTTTTGGAGAAAAGATTTGGATGTCTAGACTCGCCCCTTCTGGTACCTCCCATATAAATGTACCACGCCGCTCACTTTAGAGATGGAGTAATAATATCAATATTCTCGACACGATCGTGCCCCAATCTGTATTTTATTAAGTTATAACAGGATAAAGTTTTGGAGAAAAAATTGGAAGTCTAGCGGCGCCCCTTATGGGACCTCCCATACCAATGTACCTTTCCGCCCACTTCAGAGATGGAGTAATAATATCAATATATCCAACGCTATCGTGCCCAAACTCTGTATTTAGTAAAGCTATAACAGGATAAAGTTTTGGAGGATAAACCTAGAAGTCTAGACACGCCCCTTCTAGTACCTCCCATACACTTTTACCACTCCACCCACTTTAGAAATCGAGTAATAATATCAATATAATAGCAATTTTTTTTATTTTACTGAGGGTGATGGTATATGTAAGTCGGGTCGCCCGACTGAAACTTTCTTACTGGTTTTCGTATCAAATGTTATATACCCTCAAGAAAGTCATCAATCGTATGTTCCATCGAGAATCCCGTACACAAAATCGACAGCAGGCTGCTGCATTTTCCACTCAAACAAAAGCCCATAAACTGCATCCGCAATATGTTTGCATTTTCCTATACCATACGTTATCTTGATGCGAGATTTTTTTTGTTGCCGACTTGTAGGTTCACCAACATTTTGCCATATCAGTGTCCATTGAACAATTTTTCTTCAACCAACTGTGGGGTTTCCATTAACAATGCAGCAACCTTCTATTGATTTGTGTACGCTTCTTGTGTGATCTCACACAAGCATACCATATTGTTGTGTACGTGCATTCGGCTATGCCCACCACTGCCTAAGAGTGTACAGAACCCAAGACGACTCGAAAATTCAGCCGGATATTTACAATGAGCCATGAAATTCTGCAAAATAGGCCAATTATTCGAATTACGGCAACTTTTGTTCCGTATATATTTATAGCCTCGCCCTACGGGTAGGATGGTACCTCCAACACAAATATATTATCCCGCCCACTTTAGATATCGAGTAATAATAAGCAATAGACCCAACATGGTCGTGGCCAATTTGTGTATTTAGAAAAGTTATATCTGGAGAAAAAAACTGGTAGTCTAGCCACGCCCCTGCTGGTAATTCCCGCACAAATATATCTTAAAACTTAAAAAAACTTAATTTCCCTTTGCACCCCATGAATGAGGTATGGGATAGCTTCTCGCGTTGTTGTGAATTAACACGCTTTCTATTTTTAGATTCACAACTAACGGCACCTACTTGTTTATCGACGAATGCGAACGTCACTGTTTGAAAAGCTCATACTAGACATGCCGATTGACTCGACACTAATACTGCGAAGTTGCTGTCGACAACATTCGCGGGGAGCCGACAATGAAAGCATTTTTTTTTACAGGATAAATAAACTGATCAGATGCAAATAGCCTTTAGTTTTCTGTGCGAAAGTTATGGCAAAATATTATTCTTCTTGACTGGAGCCAGGTTTGAACCTGCGATCTCCCGCATGGTAGTCGCGTGTTCTAACCACTATGCCACGGCCGGTCCAAATATATCATTGAGTTATAATATCAATACACCCAACTCGATCGTGTCCAAATTCTGTATTTAGTAAAGCCTTAGCAGGATAAAGTTTTATAGACAAAAACTGGAGGTCTAGTCAAGCCCAATCTTGTACCTCCCACACCTATCTGGCTCTCGTACCTCCCACATAAATATATCATCCCTCCAACTTTAGAAATCGAGTAATAACATCAATAGACCCAACGTGATCGTGCCTAAATGCTGTATTTAGTAAAGCTATAGCAGGATAAAGTTTTGGATAAAAAAAATCTGGAAGTCTAGCCACGCTCCTTCTGGTACCTCCCACACAAATATATCATCCCGTCCACTTTAAAAATCGAGTTATAATATCAATACACCCAACGTGATCGTGTCTAAATTCTGTATTTAGTAAAGCAGGATAGAAGGATAAAGTTTTGGAGACAAAAACTACAGGTCTCGCCATCCCGGTTTCCCGAGATTTCCGGTATTTTCCCGGGAAACACAAATGTATGAAAATAATAGAAATTTCTTCGTTCCCGGCATAATTTTTTGGAAGAATACAACGAAGTCTCTGTTTATGATCTGTCCAAATTTGCAAGCCATTCTGTGCATGTTTGCTTAACAAACCGAAGAAAAAATCTTTTTTTTCCCGGAATTCCCGGGATACACGGGATGCTAAAGCAGCATAAAGTTTTGGAGAAAAAATCGGGAAGTCAAATAAACCACTTCAATAATACACCCAACGCGATCGTGCCTAAATTCTGTATTTGGAGAAAAAATTTAGAAAGCTTTGTTTCACTAACGGCATAACAATTTTGTAGTTCATGATCAACTTTAAATTTATTCCATGAAATTAGTACAAGACATCTTATCTTACCTTATCAACTATCATCAAGCGAAGTAGTTATCAAAATAAAGTATTAATCTAAAGCAAATTTGTGATCGTAACGACCTTAACATAGAAATATATCTCCAGATTCATCAATATCATTCAGTCAGCAAAAGTGTTTACTATTCATTTCTCTTAATATAACATTCTCAATTAAAAACCAATTTTTGCCGAAATGATCATTAACATAACATAATTGTACGTTGTGCTGTTACTCCTGGCAATACATATGAACTGGTAACCTAAATACACTAACTTCATCTAACCGGACACAATACTATAAAAATTTACAACAAGAACTAATACAATAAAGCACCATCTCAAAAAAATGCAACAGCAGCAGCAGAATACTATACTCCCAGAGTATTCAAGTTCCATAAAATGATGGGACGGATGCAATGGAATGTCGCGCAATCGCAAAAGAGAAGAGGAAATAACGTGAGTTGTCCCACTCATTCTCATTCAAAAATGTGGTGCATGTGATGTAGAAATATGTTGCAAATGTGCACGAATTACATACACATGAGAGAATACCACATTCAAGATGATACATATAAAAGAAACCTTTTTGGAATTTGTGCATCATGATCACAAAATGCTATAGCACAGCAAACGAGACAGTGGCCTCATCCCCTATGCCACTGAAACCAGTAGACAAAAATGTCTAAAACTTGGGGAGTGAACTAGTGTATGTTGTATGTCTGGTCGGTAACATCCTCGATATCTTGACTTACTGTTAAAAAAAAATTTATTCGTAACTTCCTCACTTAAAGGCTTATGTAAATTCTCAACCAGTTTGATTTCTTAACGGTTTTGGAATTTCTCTGATTAACATACTTAGTCTTGTGGAAGATTAGACATTTTTCGTTAAAACATCACTAAAGCCAAGTTTGAAAAATTGGTAAGCGAAATATATTTGTTGGAATACTTCTAATGGATGAAGACGCCAAGAATTAACTAAAGAAATTGCTATAAATCATCGTTCAAAAATTGATAATTTTAAATATTATGAAATTTCTGTATCTATTTGCTTGCTATAAGAGTTGCACATTATAAAGTAAGTATTGATGAGCTTTCATAATTATCTCTGCTCCCACCTATCAATGCACATATCACATTTAAAATGCAACATGTGTTGCTTACATCCAGAAACAGCAATCAGAGAATTCAATTCAGTCTATCGTGATATTATTTCTTTGATACAGCTTCTGATGTCAGACAATTGTATTGTTGCTTAAATACATGTACACGTAGATATAAAGCTGACTGTAAGTACGCAGTTGTTTGAAACACAATGCTGTGTAGTGGATGTCGATAGATATATTATTCACAACAGGGTTTTCGACAGAAATAAGTAAATAAAAAAAAATACATTCCAATTGGGAAGTGGACTCGAATTTAGTTGCAGCAAGTACACAGTACAATTAAAAATTTAATTATAATGTTAAAAAAAAACTGAATTTCACTTACATCCCATGAGTGAAATATATAAGTACTTCTAGCTTTAAAGTATTTTGAAGTTTTTTTAAGACAACACAAAATACATAGATGGCTGCGGCGGCATCCACCCCATCTCAAAGTTCAAAATTTTGATTTTTTGAGTTAATATTTCCTGTGTTGGCCGATATATTATGTTCTATGGAAAGCAGCTGAATCGTTATAGTGGTAACGAATATTATACTTCGATATGTTAACCAGTACAGAAATTTCAGTCAGGTAAACTGACTGATAAATACCATCACCGAATAATAATTCTTATTACAAGATAAATGAACTGACCAAATTTGATTATCCTCCAGGTGACGGTTTAGAAGTTATGGGAGAAATATTAATTTTCCAAACAAGGTCATTTTGTATGGGAGGTTCCAGAAGGGGTGATCCGATATTTGCTGATTCAAATTATCATAACCGTACAACTTACGCAAAATTTTACGGCATTCAGTGTACTTACAAAAAAGATAAGATAAGACTATGGTGGTGAGATCGGTCATTTGTATTGGAGGTACCAGAAGGGGTGTGTCAAATAGTTATGTTTTCTGAGGTTTTGCTTCCTATCACAAGATAAATTAATTGACCAATTTTCATTACCCCCCAAGTGTCCGTTTAGGAATTATGGGAGAAATATTAATTTTTCAAAAATAGGTCATTTTGTATGGGAGGTACCATAAGGCATGGACCAATATAGTTCATATTTATTCCTGAGTCCTATTTTCATAAGTGAACATCATACTCAAAATTTGAGTGAATTCAGTT
Organism: Muscina levida; assembly: GCA_964034835.1. NCBI lineage: Eukaryota > Metazoa > Arthropoda > Insecta > Diptera > Muscidae > Muscina > Muscina levida. The sequence goes on from OZ035880.1 coordinate 122,793,751, forward strand.
TACTTACAAGAAATATATGTATGTAAAATTATAAGGGTCAATTAGGTAATTTCTATGGGAGGTACCAAAAGAGGTGTGGCAAGAGTTTCGGTTTTCTTAGCGTTTGTCTACTTTTGCAAGATAAAAAATCTGACCAAATTCAAACATCCTTCAGTTGTCCGTGTAGAAGTTATGGAAAAAATATTAATTATCCAAAAATAGGTAATTTTGTATGGGAGGTACCAGAAGCGGTGGGGTTATTCTGCCCATTTACAATCCCATAAGTTCGTTTTGAAAAATATTATTGCTGGTAAATTTTCATACCGATCCGTTAAGGTTTACTCGAGTTATCCTGCTCACCAGACATCCAGCCAGCCAGCCAGTCAGACGGACATAGGTCAATCGTCTTAAAAAGTCCTGAAACGAATTTGGTCTCAAGATACTTAGGGTCTAACTCGTCTCCTTTAATGCATTACACTTTTTTCGTATCAAATAATATATATCCTCATCCCTAAGGGTGATGGTATAAAAACGCTGGAGCCGGCCGTGGCATGATGAGAAGAATACGCGACTATCATGCTGAAGGTACCACTTTTGTTCTATTTATCGCCAAATTTTCTAATTCCGAAAAATTCCTTTGTTTTGCACAACTTATCTCTAGAAATAAATAAATAAATATTCACCCAATTATTATGATTGCAGCTATTGTTGTTTGGTCTGGACGATAGTAAAACTTTTGTTTACTGGTTATCCCTCATAGAGAGTCCGCGAAAGTTTAACATGATGTGCTTAACACACTGGGCATATAACAATGCGATTTCAGCGATCCCCGGGTAAGTTCAAGCAAGCTTGATCTATTTAGGAATATGAGCAGACAATTTTGGAAGAAAGATACCGTAATTAAACGTTTTTTTTTTGAAGCCAGAAGATACCAAATTGGATATGACAGTATGGGATATACCCCTCTTTGGCCAATTTGAGGCATATCTTACCACCTCTGCTGCTCTTTGGGTCTGCAGCACCCGGTAGAAATGCAACTCCATATTCTATGTCAAAGAAACTACCAGCGATTGCGGTATCAACCACAGCCCGAGTGATGCTCACACTAGGAGGCCAACACCACTGATCAGGCGAGAACAAGTCCGGGGGTTCCTGATCCCCACACTACCGACCACTCTCACCGGTGGGATTTCCGTAGAGCATCTGCTACCAATTTTGATTTAATAAACTATAATTCGCAGGATTGTTGGGCTTTTGCAAATCAGACAGGAACTTTTACATACTGGCGAATACCAATGACTCACATCAATACCCTAAGCAGGTGAAACAGTCAATGCTAGTGCCCTAAAGTACGCTCACTCGTAGGAAACGTGAAAAGTTCTAAACCTCTTTCGCTACAGTTGAACAAAAGCACGCACTGGCGACCTTGCACGTGTGTATCAGACGTCAACCGCGGCACCAAAGGCCCCTCGCGAGACCTCATAATCGAACTTACAGCACAGAGACTGGTGCCCCCCGACAACGGGCAGTGGCAACAGTTATTAGGCAGAATAAGATTGTGGGATCTGATCCAACAGCCTTGCAACCTCAAACACCCCAGAAAGATCTGCCTAGACAAGGTCGGCTACCTCGTGCAAACAGTCTGGAAACAAACTCCGTTGCTCTATCCAACGCTACTGGAATAGGAAGCATCTCACATATATTCCACTCATTTCATCTTATAGTTATCGCTTATGCCTGGAGATCCCTAATATCATCATATTAGGGACAATCGCATAATACGAGCAACTAGTCTTCAGAAGGTTCTCCACATGTGCACGTAGAGCGATCGGGCAGGGCACTCTTATGCAATAAGGTTTTGATGCCCTGATAGCAGAAAGCCTAGACAAAGTCTCTCATACCAATGTGCCATCTCAACAAGGCATGCTCGTCAAAGACCTACGTTGAGCCCTAATCTAACTTCTCTTTTCTCCCTCAACAAGTCAGTTTAAACCCATGAGTGGATACTAGACCGGGTCGCGAAAAAAATTTCCAAAGTCGAGGGCAAATATTAAAGATCAACTCGAGACAACTTTAAAAAAAAAATGTTTTCCTCCCCCACCCCCCGGAAAAACAGCCAAAATCGTTTTTTTATCACTGTTTTTTTGTTTGTGGCTCAATCGTCAAATCAAAGACATCGGTGTGTAGGTCTCGACGAGTACTACATTTGTCCTATAGATGTCGCTGACATACGACATCATCTTGTAATGATGGCCTCATTTAGAGCAATTTCTACCCCTAAAATTTAAAAATATTTTTTCTCAGAATTAAAGTCCTTTAAAAACCAACAACATTTTGCTTTGGAAGTATACAGTTTTATTCAAAAACAAAAAAGTTACGTATGAAAAGATGTATTTACAGCATCAACACTAATATTTTTTCCTGTTGCTTGCATCCACAGGCCCGGTCTAGTGGATACCCTTTCTTGGAATTGTAATATGCAGCACGACGGATAATAACAAGATCCAGCGAGGCAGCATCCATCAAAACCTCTGTCGATTCTGTACGACATACTGTATATTACGGTATTCCAAAGCAGTACTCACAACCACACAGAAGACCCATATACTGGCATAACAACAAAGAGTTCTTGATAAACATAGCTCGTCTGCTAAGACCCCAGTCGTTCCTAAGATCTCCTCTGCTCACGGACAGGGCCAACCAGGTTGTCTGTCTACCTATTTAAATGCGGTAAATAGTTTATCCTCCGTGACACATCTGAGAAGACCCATTCAACAGACTGACTAACGGCCTTTGCGACAATTTGCCACGTAAAAGCAGCATATTAATCTTGTTCCGGCCATAACCGATAATACTGTTCCGACCATAAATTAATACTGCTTCAAAAAAGAGCAAAACAAGCTCTTAACCAACTGCATACGTAGCAATGGATCTATCATGAAGGACCATATAAATGAACCACAGATAGACCGTTGCGGACAGCCACGAACAACTTTGAGCTCCACTGAACTATTTGCCCCAACTACTCTCTCATTTCTGCAAGAAAATTAACTTCGTCATAGGCGAAGCTCCTGGCACCCTACTTCTTAAAGCCTTTGCAACACACTGTCTCATCACTGATAGCAAAAAGTGTCCTTAAAGTCCACTAAAACAACTACAACATAGTTCTCAGTGGATTCGCTCACGCATCTATTAACATGCATACAGGCATCCTCAACACTTCAACCACTTTTAAAGCCGTATTGCCAAGGCCAAATGATGTCACGAACTCTATGATTCAGCCTATGTACCCATTATCCTTTCAGTAAAGTTACAGCCGTATGGTCTGGACAGTGATTAATTAGTCAACCAGTCAATTAGAAACGCAACAAATTTATATATAGACTAGCTTTCCCGGCTCGCGTTGCTTCAACCGTACTTACAATGAACCTTCTTAAGAATTTAAGCAATACAGGTAAAATGCAAACATAAGATGAATTTATGTGATTGTAGATTTATCCCATTGCTTAGTCCGTTTTTATCCCAAATGTACGAATTTCAAAAGATACATTCGTATCGTACAACTAAAATAGACTAGTACCACCTCTTATTATATAGTAAGCATGCACATATATGATTATATCTTAGGCCGTTTGGTCTGGGTGATGGTTTCATGTAGTCTACGATGGGGGCCATACGAATAGTACTACACCGTGAAAATTTTATTGCAATCGGACCATTTATTTCGCCGAGATAACGATTGTTTCAAAAGGGGTGCGGCACCGCCCATTTTCCAGCAAGACACAATCTCCTTGAAATTTCGGTTTGTCAACACTGTGGAAAGTAGTTGCATTCCATGAAATTGATTAAATATTTCACTATTAGTGATAAATAACTCTTACTCACATATTGAAATATTAACCAAAGTTTCATATGCAATCATAGCTTACGTAAAATAAATTCTGTCGAAAAGGACTACGCTAACTAGCAACATGAACGACGTCTACATATGAAATCAATTTCCAATTCTCCAATTTCAATTACCATTGCCGTTATTGTAAAAATAATATCTGTATATATGGGATTATGGAAAAAAAAAACTCTTATTCAGTAATTAAATATATTCTCAAAAGAAGAAAGCGATACTTTGATGCCATAACCATTGTTGTGCTGAGGCCGGTGAAGATGCCATTGTGGAGCATTGCAACGGAGGTGGATTGCTATTTAATGCAGTAAATTGTGTCTGCAGATTTTCATATGAATTTTTTTACTCCGTTTGTTTGTCTCCGTTTTGATACTTTTGACACTACCCAACAAACCAAATTTCCGATATCATAATATTGGAACGTTTTTTTTTATCCAAATTCATAAAGTAATCATATTAATTGCTAAGGTTTTATAAATGGAAAATGTCAACTCCGTAGCAAATCTATAATTAATAAATAAATTATATGCAAAATATTCCGCCTTTTCCTCGTGTCAATTTATTAAGTGACATCCATTAATTTGTATCCTTCGAACAAAGAATTAAAACTCAAATTCAATTTTCATTCACATATGTCGCATATGGACCACTAAAAGTTTTTTAAAGGTTATCTAAGACATCTTTTTTAAAAACGAAACTGCAACAAAACTTTTAGCAATTTGCATCAATAAATATATGTTGCAGAAATTGATCATCGTTTTATGTATCTACGTACCATAATGTTATTTATATTGCCACAATAGCAGAATAGCAGATATATTGTTGTCAAACAACATTCAAGCACTATACTGGGAAAATATGTATTTGTGTAACATATAGGTATGCTTTTTTTATTTACAACAACAACAAAAGAAAGGGAGAAGAACAACAACAAGTGAAAACTATTTCTTACATTGGTTTGCGGTTGGGGTCGCATGCAACTCAAGTAAGATGGCCTTAATGTACGCCCAGATTGAATGCCAAGGAATGCAGTGCACAATTGATATGTATGAACTATTTCATACATCATAGGATGGATGTACGTATGTGTGTTAAGAACATATCAACTGTTGCATTTGTGGTGAATATTAAGCAGATTCAGCAAAATAGGATGCAATTCTTGAAGCATTGAAGTTGGTAAATATTGTAAAATTTATACTGATCTAATTATACTTTCAATATATTCATGATGGATAATATATGAAATATTAATACATGAAACATATATGACATAACTGCCTTACAGGAAATGAGATGGACGGGACAGAGATACACACGACGAAAGAACTGTGACATCTAGCTGATATGCAGAAAGACACGAATTTGGATGTGGATTCACTAGATTGATCACGTAGTAATTGATGGAAGACATGTGTCAAGCGTTATGGACGTGCGTTTTATGCGTGGTGCAAATAATGACTCGGATCACTACCTAGTAGGGTGATCAGTTCGGTTTTCAGAAACCGGCTACTCGGTTTTTTCACTCATAAAAACCGTCGGTTTTTTTGAAATCCCTGTTTTTCGAATATCGAATAATCCGGTTATTTTTTGTCGAATCTCGGTTTTTTGGCGTTCGATATTTTTTATTTAAATTTATTCAAAATTGTGTTAAATGTGTACTCGTACATGTTTTTTCCAGTGTTTCGGCCGAACAACCAAATTGTTAGTTTTATAAATCTTCAATGTCGTATAAGTCGACTGAAAAGCGAAAGAAATTACAAATGTTTGTAAAAGCCCAATTTAATAAGGAGCTTAAACTTATTCATGATGTAAAGCACAGCTGGAATTCTATGGCCAATTTGGTTTCTCAATTTTTAAAAATGCACAAATGTGTGAATCATACTTTATTGTACTTAGGACTGACACCATTTAGTGAAAATGATATCGAAACTTTGTCTGTGCTTAGTGACATCCTTAAACCATTGGAAATGTCTATATAAAAACTTTCTGCAAACTCTTCGACTTTAGCTGATGCTGAAGGTATTTTTAAATTTTTACTAAAACACTTTTTAACAATTCAAAACCAATTATCACTAAATTTATATGAAATTTTAAAAAGACGTATTCAATCTCTGAATACTCTCATTTTGTATTTATGTACGAGTAATCTCCCAATTAGTGGCGCATTTCTAAAATATTCAAGTAAAATTGATTTTTGATTTTTTTTATATGCATAAGAGCGGCAAAAGGACTCGAAACCTTGACAGACGCCTTTTACACTATAAGTCCAACTAGTACATTGAGTGAAAGGGCATTTTTAATGTCAAGTTTTTTAAAAACCAAAGAAAAAAAATAGGTATACACTCACGCACTTAAATTGTATCTTATTTCTTAAATGTTACTTTAGGGAAAACTAAAGATTAAATATAATATATTTATATAAAATCAAGTATTTACAAATTAATTGTTTTGTTTTATTTGTCTCTGTTAAAATAACAAACTGATCTCACTAATGTTTTGCATTGTAATTATAATTAAACTAAAAGTTTACTTTTTATAGGTATAATTGAATATTTTTCTGTTATTTTGCAATAAAATTTTTTGTCAAAAATTGTGTTTTAATTTGTTATTTGGCATACATTTGAAAACCGGATTATCCGGTTTTTTGTGAATTTCAAAAACAGCAACCGGTTTTTTTTAAATGTAATTTTTCGAATAATTCGAAAACCGGTTTTCGCAAAACCCCGAATAATTGATCACCCTACTACCTAGTTGCAGCCAAGGTACGCATACGATTAAGTAGTGCTAACAACGTTCGTTACCAAACGCAAAGGAAGCAAGACATCACAAAGCTGCATACCACCGAGGTAGCCAATGCCTACGCCAACCCATTCTCTAAATTATTTCAAACAAACCCCCTAGTTCTGATGTTCTCGATACACAGTGACAGCATATTCCGAATTCTATGACCAATGCCGCAACGTGCATACTGGATTATGAACCAGTAAGAAAGTTTCAGTCGGGCGACCCGGCTAACATATACCATCACCCTCAGTAAAATAAAAAAAACTGCTATTATATTGATATTATTACTCGATTTCTAAAGTGGGTGGAGTGATAAATTTGTATGGGAGGTACTAGATGGGGCGTGTCTAGACTTCTAGGTTTATCCTCCAAAACTTTATCCTGTTATAGCTTTACTAAGTACAGAGTTTGGGCACGATAGCGTTGGATGTATTGATATTATTACTCCCATAAGGAGCGCCGCTAGACTTCCAATTTTTTCTCCGAAACTTTATCCTGTTATAACTTAATAAAATACAGAATTGGGGCACGATATTTTGATATTATTATTGATATTGATATTATTACTCCATCTCTAAAGTGGGCGGCGTGGTACATTTGTATGGGAGGTACCAGAAGGGGCGTGTCTAGACATCCAGATCTTTTCTCCAAAACTTTATCCTGTTATAGCTTTACTAAATACAGAATTTGGGCACGATCGTGTGGAGTCTATTGATATTATTATTCCATCTCTAAAGTGGGCGGAAAGGTACATTTGTATGGGAGGTACCAGAATGGGCGTGTCTAGACTTCCAGATTTTTTCTCCAAAACTTTATCCTGCTTGAATTTTACTAAATACAGAATTTGGTCACGATCGCGGTAGTTCTAATAATAATATTAATCGATTTCTAAAGTGGGCGGTACCAGATGTATGTGGGAGGTACCAGATGGGGCGTTGGCAGACTTCAGTTTTTTTCTCAAAAACTGTATCCTGCTATAGCTTTACTAAATTAAGAATTAGGGTACGAGCGCGATGGATTTATTGATATTATTACTCCATATCTAAAGTGGGCGAAAAGGTGAATTTGTATCGGAGGTACCAGAAGGGGCGTGGCTAGACTTCCAATTTTGTTTCCAAAACTTTATCCTGTATTAGCTTTACTGAGTACCAGAATTTGGGTACGATCCCGTTGGGTGTATTGATATTATAATTCGATTTCTAAAGTGGGCGGAATGATGTATTTGTATGGGAGGTACCAGAAGGGGCGGAGCCATGTAGCCCATTTGCAATACCGTAAGTAGTTTTGGGGAAATATTAACTCGTGCAAAATTTCAAGACATTTGGTTGCGTCTTTCGAAAGTTATCGTGCGAACCAGCCGGACATCCACCAGACAGACAGACAGACAGACGGACATGGCTCAAATGACTTAAAAAGTCATGAATCGAATTTGGTTCTAAGAAACCTAGGGTCTGAAGTGACTCCTTCTATGTGTTACACTTTTGGGTCGTATCAAATGATATATACCCTCATCCCTAAGGGTGATGGTATAAAAACCAAGCCCTGGTACGGTGATGAATGTCGCGACATGTCTGAGGAAATGGATGCTGTATACATGGCAAAACTGCAGGTAATGGTAACGATTGCGATGCCAGAATGATAAAATGAGATGAAGAGGGAGATGAAATGCCTATCGAAAATTACTGGAATAGAAGTGAAGTCCGAAATTTGTCTACCAAAAGATAGAAAAGGTTTTGGAAACGAGACGCGGACACTGGTGCAAATATGGTGGAAATACTTTCGTTCTTTTCACGATCCCGAAGGCAGCAGAGGTGACAAAATCACGCCAATCAACGACAACGGAGTAGATTGTCCATCATCAAACCAAAACGATATCAGCACTGCAATTGCCCGGCTTCAACATAATAAAACTGCGGGAGCCGATGGACTTGCCGCAGAGCTTTTCAAAGCACCAGCTCATAAACACGATTTGGCTTTGGGAATGCATGCCCGATAATTGGAATCTGAATGTTCTATGTCCTGCGCTTAAGAAAGGCCATCCAAATGTGTGTACCAACTATAGCGGAATCAGTCTTTTAGCCATCGCATACAAGGTCCTGTCTAGTGTGTTATGTGAAAGATTAAAACCCATTCTGGGGAACCTGATTAGACCACATTAATGTGGCTTTAGACCTGGTAAATCCACGACCGACCAGATTTGCACACTACTACAAAGCTGCATTTGACAGTAAGATACGACAGAAACTATTAGATGCTATGGCTGAGTATATTATCCCCTCGAAGCTGATACGACATCGAGGAAAGATACTGACTGACACGAAATCTTCAGGGAAAATAGGCACAAATCTAACAGAGCCATTTTCAACTAAGCGATCTCTTTAACATCGTAATGGAGATGATGATGCGGAAGGCTGCAGTCAACAGGAATGGTTCCATCTTTAACAAAAGTCACATGCCGCTCGCGTTTGCCGGTGATATAGATATAATTGGCCGTGGTTTAAGGGATGTTACTGCGGCCTATTCGAGCATTGAAAAGCACTCGGTAGAAGTGGCTCTGGTGATAAATGAGGACAAAACCAAGTTATTTGTTTCAACGAACAAAGAGTCTAGTCATCTGTGAAGCTGCGTGAACGTTGAAAGTTATATCTTTGAAGTGGTAGATGATTTTTTTTTCTTGGCCCCGCCATAAACAAAAACAATAATGTCAGCCTGTACATTAAGTATTGATCGCTAACCGCTGCTACTCTGCGCTAAGCAAGTGATTTATCGAAGAACAATGCTCCAACCCTTCCAGACTCTGATCCTACCTGTCTTGCTCTACCGCGCAGAATCCTGGATAATGACACAAGCGGATTAATCTATTCTGGGAGTCTTCGAGAGAAAAAATCTTCGCAAAATATTTGGACCCATCATCGGAAACGGCGAGTATGGTCGTCAAATGAACCACGAGCTGTATAAGCTGTACAACGATTTCGACTTAGTCAAGCGCGTTGAAACAGACCATATACGCCGGCTTGGACACGTTATATGTATAGAAGATAAAGTTCCAGCTCGAATGGTGTTCGTCAGTAAACTCGATAGGCGGCGCAGGAGGAGGCGACCAAAACTTCGTTGAATGGACCAGATGAAAGAGCTGTTATCTACACCTGGTGTGACTACGACGCGTAAAAAAAACGAAGCGCTTGGAATTCTTTTTTACGTGCGGTTACTGATACTTGAATTTCTGTTGTTGCTGCTAATAAGGAAGAAGACGTTGTGTAACATAGGAAGGTTTTTCCAAATTCTTAATTTTAGACATAAAAGAGAAAAAATGTGTCTATAATCCGGTCTAAACATCTAAAGATAGATCCACAAAAATCAATGTGAACATTATTGAACAGTTTTGCGATACGAAAGGATTGTTCGAGAAAAAAGAAAAAATCAGGTAAACTGACTGATAAATACCATCACCCAATATAAGATATTGTTGAAGTCTTGAGTTATTGAAATTAATAGATTTTTAATTAAAATAAAATTACTTATGTATAATTTTTCACCTGCTTGTGGTGCAAAATCGTCCAAAACTTGACTTATTTGTGTAGGAGGTATAGGTGCCGGTTTGGAGTTTATGTGAGAAATATTAATTTTCCAAAAAAGTTCATTTTGATAGGGGTACCAAAGGGGTGAATCGACACAGTCCTTATTCATTTCTGACTCAAATTTTCATAAGTACATCTTACGAAAAATTTGACTGCATTCAGGGTACTTCCAAAAAAGATATGTATGTAAGACTATGGGGGTGATTTCGGTCCTTTGCATGGTAGGTACCGGAGGGGGTGTGTCGAATTGTTAGGTTTTGTGAGGTTTCGCCTCTTATTACAATATAAATTAACTGACTAGTTTTCATAACCCCCCAGGTGTCCGTTTGGAAGTTATGGGGGAAATATTAATTTTCCAAAAATAGGTCATTTAGTATGGGAGGTACCAGAATGTCTGTGTCAAATAGTTAGGTTTTCGGAGGTTTTGCCTCCTATAACAACATAAATTAATCGACCAATTTTCGTTACCCCCCAAGAGTCCTTTGGAAGTTATGGGAGAAATATTAATTTTCCAAAAATATGTATGGGAGGTACCAGAAGGCGTAAACCAATATAGTCCATATTCATTCCTGAGTCCCATTTTCATAATCGAACCTCATACTAAAATTTTTAGTGAATTCAATTAACTTACAAAAAATATATGTATGTAAAACTATAAGGGTCAATTAGGTCATTTGTATGGGAGGCACCAGAAGGGGTATGGCAAAGGTTTGGGTTTTCTTAGGGTTTGTCTATTTTTGCAAGATAAATATACTGAACAAATTCAAATATCCTCCGATGGTCCGTTTGGAAGTTATGAAAGAAATATAATTTATCCAAAAATAGGTAATTTTGTATTGGAGGTCCTAGAATGGGTGGGTCTATTCTGCCCATTTACAATCCGTTAAGGTTTACTCGAGTTATCCTACTGACCAGCCATCCAGCCAGCCAGACAGACGGGCATAGCTCATTCTTCTTAAAAAGTTTTGAAACGAATTTGGTCTTAAGAAACTTGGGGTCTAACTCGTCTCCTTTAATGCGTTACACTTTTTATACCATCACCCTTAGGGATGAGGGTATATATCATTTGGTACGACCCAAAAGTGTAACACATAGAAGGAGTCACTTCAGACCCTAGGTTTCTTAGAACCAAATTCGATTCATGACTTTTTAAGTCATTTGAGCCATGTCCGTCTGTCTGTCTGTCTGTCCGGTGGCTGTCCGGCTGGTTCGCACGATAACTTTCGAAAAACGCAACCAAATTTTGCACGAGTTAATATTTCCCCAAAACTACTTACGGTATTGCAAATGGGCTACATGGCTCCGCCCCTTCTGGTACCTCCCATACAAATACATCATTCCGCCCACTTTAGAAATCGAGTTATAATATCAATAAACCCAAACGGGATCGTATCCAAATTCTGTACTTAGTAAAGCTATTACAGGATAAAGTTTTGGAAAAAAAATTGGAAGTCTAGCCACGCCCCTTCTGGTACCTCCCATACAAATTCACCTTTCCGCCCACTTTAGATATGGAATAATAATATCAATAAATCCATCGCGCTCGTACCCTAATTCTTAATTTAGTAAAGCTATAGCAGGATACAGTTTTTGAGAAAAAAACTGAAGTCTACCAACGCCCCATCTGGTACCTCCCACACACATCTGGTACCGCCCACTTTAGAAATCGATTAATATTTTTATTAGAACTACCGCGATCGTGACCAAATTCTGTATTTAGTAAAGTTCAAGCAGGATAAAATTTTGGAGAAAAAATCTGGAAGTCTTGACACGCCCATTCTGGTACCTCCCATACAAATGTACCTTTCCGCCCACTTTAGAGATGGAATAATAATATCAATACACTTGACACGATCGTGCCCAAATTCTATATTTAGTAAAGCTATAACAGGATAAAGTTTTAGAGAAAAGATCTGGATGTCTAGACACGCCCCTTCTGGTACCTCCCATACAAATGTACCACGCCGCCCACTTTAGAGATGGAGTAATAATATCAATATTCTCGACACGATCGTGCCCCAATTCTGTATTTTATTAAGTTATAACAGGATAAAGTCTTGGAGAAAAAATTGGAAGTCTAGTGACGCCCCTTATGGGACCTCCCATACAAATGTACCTTTCCGCCCACTTCAGAGATGGAGTAATAACATCAATACATCCAACGCTATCGTGCCCAAACTCTGTATTTAGTAAAGCTATAACAGGATAAAGTTTTGGAGGATAAACCTGGAAGTCTAGACACGCCCCTGCTAGTACCTCCCATACAAATTTACCACTCCACCCACTTTAGAAATCGAGTAATAATATCAATATAATAGCAATTTTTTTTATTTTACTGAAGGTGATGGTATATGTAAGTCGGTTCACCCGACTGAAACTTTCTTACTGGTTTTCGTATCAAATGATATATACCCTCATCCCTAAGGGTGATGGTATAATGATAAATTTTCATTATCGTACCAATGGGTTATGGGAGAGGTTTCACACGATAATTCAGATTTTTTTTAAATGCTTTAAGTAAACAAAAGATTGACTCATATGTAAACCATTACCATTGCTGATATATATTAATTTAACAGAGTCCTCTGTTTTTAATCTTTACATTTTAGGCACTTTAGCCAGATATCAAATTGTGGTAAATAGCGACAATCAATAACTATTTTTTCAAGTGATTGATTTGCCCCACCAACTGACTGCAGAAATAACTTACGTCTCAGCGCATTGGTATGCAGCATTATTCATCAACTAAACCATTTGATAGATGAACCCACAACGCCATAGAAATATATATGGCCGTGTTCGCAGTCTTTCACATTACATTTGTACACACAAATGTGAAAAAATTGGTTTGAAACTAGTTAAATGCTAATGTTTTTTGCATGGAAATTATAAAGCTTAACAGTGTGCACATTTCCTTCAAAGAAATTTTTTTTCCAGGTCCTATGGTTTTCATGGTATAAGCAGTTAAAGACGGTCTTTCACATTACAAATTTTGGAAGTCACTTTTGAGGTAGACAGATACTTTCTAAAAGTTCTGCTCTTATAGACAACGGGTTGTCCCTGTACTTTTGGAGATAAAAGTTGAATAATGAAGAAAGGAAATTGCATTTAAACGGTTTAAATATGTTGCTTAGAAACCCCAGTAGGACTAAAAATATCAAGTCTTTCACATTACAACGAAAGTCTTTCACATTACATCGTACAAATTTTTGCATTTAAAAACGACTTTTAGTGCTTATAAATGCTTCTTAAAGACATTTTTTTACAACCAAAGTCCAATATTAGGTCTTGGGGCTAAGGGATCGTAATAAATATCATGGTTTGGGAGGTGGGGGAGAGGAATTTGTGACAGGTGGCGCAAAACCATGTTTTTATCAGCTTTTTATGACAAAAAAAAGAAAAGTGTCAAAAAATTCGAAAACAGCATGACAATATTTAAGGGCGTGCCCACGCCTGGCCGTGTTCGCGAAAATTTTTTGATGTGTATGAAATAAGAAGTGTCTAATAAATTTGGCAACACTGTTTTTTTGGTCGAAAATTCCAGCCCTAGCATGTTTTTTCTAGTAAGCTTTAAAGTTTTATGTCACCATTGTTCCGTATGCCAAATAATACTACATTTTTTGAAAACGGTTATATTTGCGGAATTATAAAAAATGTAAAAACAAAGTTTTTCAAACTCTATTTTTATTTTGTTTCTCTTTTGATTTTAATTTTTTATTTTTTAAGATTGATTATATCCTTCATTGGAAGTTGAAAAAATGCGGATATTGCCGGACTCTTGCTGTATTTGATGGGCCGACGCAATATAACGAATATTTTTTGTGTTAAAAAAAAAATCGGCAACATTTAATTTATTGTTTATTTTACAAAAGTCTTCATCAGTGACTTCTTCGACAGAAATGGTTGAAGGTGTAAGGTTGAATGCATTTACGTAGTCTTTGCGACGTCTTTCTACAAGAGACTCACGATCCTTTCTTGGCATTTCACTTTCCTTCAGTTTACGGTTTTCTCTCAATTTACGCATAGCTTCTGCCCTCTATCTTTTGTGTTCTTCCTATTTACCATTCTTTTTTAGCTTTTCGATGTAATTTTTATTTATTTTTCCACTTGTGAGTGGATCCTACCAAAAAAAAAATTTAAGTGTTTTTTTTTTTTCAAGTGGTCTTTCACATTACACACATTTGATGTCAATTTAAACTGAGAAACCAGCATTAATCTTTAAAAATACCACCATTCCAGATATTAGGAACTCCAGCTCAGATATAGTTATGTTTTCATAACAAAACAGCAGCGTGCAACCACCGTTATTAAACTTTTCCAATTTTAGTCTTTCACATTACACTGAAATTGCGCAGTTTTCATTGCCATCAAATGTGCATTTAAAAATTGTTTTTAATTTTTTTTTTTGGTTTCAGCACTAAAACAATTCTTTATCTATTTATTGCAAAAGAAAACAATGCAATTTTCTGAGCAAAATAGGTTGTTTTTACCTTTTTCTGTGAGCTATCCATTTTGTTTTACATCTCAGTATAAAGTTTACTAGAAAAAACATGCCAGGGTTGCCACTGTTTTGCAATTTTCGACCAAAAACAGATTTTTCCAGATTTATTAGACACTTCTTATTTCATACACACAAAAATTTTTTGTAAAAGTCACAAAAATTGTTTTCCCCTCTGGTTGACATTTTCCCGAACACGGCCATATGGAGATTTTCAGTAATGTTGTATCGACCGTCATTATGCAGGACCAAATTGTTTGTATCGTTTGCACAGACGGATGCACGTAAAAAAATTGAAGAAAGAAATAACTGTTTTAAAAAAATAAGATAGCTTATGAACAGAAATATACAATTTAAATTACTTTTAAAATAAATGAAGCGGATTGTTCAAAAATTTAAAATGATGATATTACATATGGTCGATGGTGTTAACAAATACCAATAGCAAAACATTAAAGCAATTTTAAGGTGTAAACTAGTACTGATATATTAATTGTTTTTTCTCATACAAAACAAAAAAAGATTTTTACTTTAAATATAATTTTTGGAAATCTTCTAGATACCTTAAAATAATTTTAACCATAACCGAACTCATGCTTATGTTTGACTAGTATATGGTGCTTAAAAATTTACCATATGTTGTAAATTAAAAGAAACTTTGTAATTGAGTAGAGAAAGTCGCAGACATAACTTTGCACCTAGCTAACTTTGCACATGCTACATTCTTTGCGACCTCAAGTAATTCCGCAAAATCCACTGTGACTGAAGAGATACATTCCACGACCATCATTGCTGACAATGAAAAAAAAATGGCTTTTATCCCAGTTGGTTAGTAATGGTACTTAGGTATTCAGTCAAAAGATCATATGGCATAAATGACTTGCAGACTTTCACCTACTTCATTCTTCTCCGTTCAAGTTATCACGATAATGAATAATTCATCGAGAGCTTATGGCTGTTGCATTTTATGAACATTATGAAAAATCAAAGAGATAGTAGTTGTTCACAATAGCACTAAACACAAAATCCTAACGGAGCGAAATATGTGGTATTGTGTGGTATTGGTATTTTCGGTTAAGCATATTAGGAACGTGATGTCTAATATGATAGTTTAATGTTATGTCGAATAAAATAAGAAAAAGCTAATTCAAATAAACATTCTCTTTTGTCAAAATAAAAATATACATAGTTCTATTAATTTGTGTAATTTTTTTACTTTGTAAGTAAAATATTACAGTATTTTTGTTTGTCTAATAAAGAAGAAATTTTCACGTATTCTTCACTATCTCGGTATCTAGGACAAGAAGACAGAAATAAGGCATTTCAAATTTTAATAAAAAACCAAAAGTATGAAAATTGAAAATCTCGATAACTTTATTTGTCAACAATTCCCTGCTGCTGCAAAGCGTAATTATTTACTTTTTAATTTTTTTTTTTTGGGATGGGTAACTTGCTAATTTGATTCTTCTGATTGTTCATTTGGGAATAACCAGAAGCTCTTTTTGGAGGTACCCAAGCAGCTCACAATGTCCTACCACCGATGCGTCTTAGGAAGTAGGTAACAGAAGTTACTGAAGCTCAACACATAGGCTCTCTTAGTTGCTTTGGCATCCCCAAGAAACTTAGCTCGGGCGCGGTGGCCTTATAAGCAACTCCTTACACAAAACAATTATTATAAAAACACGAAGAAAAACAGTAAGAAAGTTTCAGTCGGGCAACCTGACTTGCATATACCATCACCCTCAGTACAACAAAAAATTTATATTACACTCATATTATTACTCGATTTCTAAAGTGGGCGGAGTGGTACATTTGTATGGGAGGTACCAGAAAGGGGCGTGTCTAGACTTCCAGATTATTTCTCCAAAACTTTATCATGTTATACCTTTACTAAATACAGAATTTGGGCACGATGGCGTTGGGTGTATTGATATTATTACTCCATCTCTAAAGTAGGCGAAGTGGTACATTTGTATGGGAGGTACCAGAAGGGCGTGTCTAAACTTCAAGATTTCTTCTCTAAAACTTTTTTCTGCTTGAAGTTACTAAATACAGAATTTAGGCACGATCGCGTTAGATCTATTAATAACATTAATCAATTTATAAAGTGAGCGGTACCAGATGGGTATGGGAGGTACCAGATAGGGCGTGGCTAGACTTCCACATTTTCTTTCAAATCTTTATTCTGTTAAAGCATTTCTAAATAAAGAATTTGGGAACGATCACGTTGGATTTATTGACATTATTACTCCATCTCTATAGAAAGGTATGGGAGGTACCAGAAGGGGCGTGGCTAGACTTCCAATTTTTTTTCCCAAAACTTTATCCTGTTATAGCTTTACTAAGTACAGAATTTGGGTACGATCCCGTTGAGTATATTGATATTATTACTCGATTTCTAAAGTGGGCGGAATGATGCATTTGTATGGGAGGTACCAGAAGGGGCGGGGCCATGTAGCCCATTTACAATACCGTAAGTAGTTTTGGGAAAATATTAACTCTTGCAAAATTTCAAAACATTTGGTTGCGTTTTTCGAAAGTTATCGTGCGCACCAGCCGGACAGCCAGACAGACAGACGGTCATGGCTCAACCGACTCAAAAGGTCATGAATCGAATTTGGTTTAAAGATACCTAGGGTCTTAAGTGACTCCTTCTATATGTTACGCTTTTGGGTCGTATCAAATGATATAAACCCTCATCCCTAAGGTTGATGGTATAAATACAGAGATGGTGCCTCTATCCAATTTGCGGATGTCTTCGACAAATAAAAGGCTGACATCACTACCATACAGGTAATAAGGTGAACGGGACAGGGATGTACGCGGCGAAAGAACTGTGACATCTTTTACAGCTGCCATGCAGAAAGACGCGAATTTGGATGTGGTTTTATAGTCGGCAAGAGACTTTTACACCTGGTCTCGCAGTTTAACTCTGAAGTGGCCGAATAGCCAATATTCGCATCCGCGCAAAATATTTTTACATTACGCTGATTTGTGTACACGCCCCGACGGAAGACAAAGACGATGACATTAGAGATGCATTCTTTGAGCGCCTGGAGGAGATATATAATCACTGTCCTGCAAATGACATTAAAATTGTTTCGGGAGTTTTTTTATGCTAATATAGTAAGGGAAGATGCTCTTGATTCAGCAGTCGGAAAATGCAGTCTACATAACAACACCTCCGATAACGGATTCAGACTGGTTAGCTTCGCGTCGGCAAGAAACATTGTTGAGAGTGGAACCACATAAAGATATCCACAAGGCAACCTGGATATTAATGGAAGCAATGTCTCAAGCATTATGGACGTGCGTGTGATGCGCGGTGGAATCGGATTACCACCTAGTCGCAGCCAAGATACGCACACGATTAAGTAGTTCTAAAAACACTTGTAACCAAGCGTAAAGAAAGCTAGACATCGCAAAGCTGTATAACACCGAGATAGCCAATGCTTATTGCAAACATCTCTTTCAATTACTGCAAGTTTTACACTAGTTTTGATGTTCCCGACACAAAGTGGCAGCAGTGGCAAGTGACAACGACCTTATTGGTTGTTATGAAAAACCACGCTCAGACATGCCCTGGTACTATGATGAATGTCGCGAAATGTCTGAAAAAATGTATGCTGCATACAAAGCAAAACTGCAGCCAATGGCGACACGTGCCATGACAGAGCTTTAAAATGGGAGGAGGAGAGAGATGAAACGCCTGTTCAAGCAGAAAAAGCGTCCGAGGAAGAAAAGTGAAAGCTAGGATATCGAAAACTACAGGAATAGAGGTGAAGCATGAAAGTTCTACCAAAAGGTTAAAAGCAAAGGTTTTGGAACAGGGATCACCACCATCAGACATCAGAGACAGAAATCTGGTGACAGATACTCAGAGTGTGCTGCAATTATGCAGGAAAAACTTTTGATCTCAACTCGTTCCCGAGTATATTGTCCCCCACCGGGTCAAAACGAGATCAGCACGGCGATTGCAAGTCTTAAATATAATAAAGCTGCGGGAGCCAATGGACTACCGGCAGAGCCTTTTAAAGCCGGCGGCGATAAGCTGGTAGCATGCATGCACCAGCTCATAGGAATCCATGCCCGATGATTAGAATCTGAGTATCCTATGTCCCATGCATAAAAAAGGTGATCCAAGTGTATGTACCAACTATGGCAGGATTAGCCTTTTACCCATCGCAAATAAGGTCTTGTCTAGTGTGTTAAGTGAAAGACTAAAGCCCATTATGGCGAACCCGATTGAACCTTATCAGTGTGGCTTTAGACTTGGTAAATCCAAGACCAACAAGATATTCACACTACGACAAATCCTGGAGAAGACCCCTTAAATGCAGATGGACAACTACCATCTGTTTATCGACTACCAAGCTACATTCGACAGTTCGATACGAGAGAAAATATTAGACGCCATGGCTGAGTTTGGTTTCAACGCGAATCACCCAATATAAAATATTGTTAAAAATATTGAAACTAATAGATTTGTAACTAAAATAAAATTACATATTTATTATTTGTCTGCTTGTGGAGCAAAACCGTAAAAAATATGACTTATTTGTATAATACCAAAACCTTTGCCACACTCCTATTGGGACCTCCCATACAAAAAACCGAATTGACCCCAAAGTTTTACATGCGTATCTTTTTTGCATGTTCACTATTTGGGATGCATGAGCATGGATAAAGCATAGTGCTTTATCGTCATTTGATGTCTGATCGGTACGAGGCGCATATCGTTATCAATAGTTAATCAAGGGCTACCTATGTTTATTTTATTGGGCTATTTTTTGGTAAACAACAATTCATTGCTAAAAAATATTACAATCCTGCCAACTACAAAGGATGAGTTGAGATTAAAAGATGAGATTTCTTTAGATTTGAATTTTGCCTTCTGGCCTTTTAAAGTGATCAATTTTAAATTTTTTATTACTGAACTTTCCAATCAAAAATATCGATTACATTTAAAGGTTTATTGTAAGCTAAACGAAGCTTTGTTAACTCATTCCATACACTAGAAAATTTAAAGAATCTTTTTTCGGTCAGGTATTTTTTGTCACACCAGGTTATCCTCGTAGATTGTAGCACACCAGCTTCAGTGAATATAATAAATAAACATCCACCCTTTCGCTTAACAGATCAAGAAACTTTGTATACTCAAATAACTGCATAATTTTTCACCTGCGAAACATAGGCTTGCAGATAGACGATGCCATTAAACTAATGTCCTTTTGTATAATTAATTTAAGAATGCAACAATAAACGCTGGTGGCCACTGAACAACAATTACAGCGAATCATCACCAGGTTAGCCATTTTATTTGTACTGTTTTGCTTTAAGCAAATATCATTATACAAATGGTTTGAGCTTAAGGTGCTAATAGGTGTTGACTGCCTCTGTCACAACCGCTATTATGACCATCAAGGCAAATAATGACCAACAACCACGGTCTAAGTATCGACACAATGGCTGGAGCCCCAGTCAAATTGCGGATTGACATGAAGAAAACTTTTTGTTGTGGTTTAGCGTTTCAAGCTTATTTCACATCCAAATGCCCAGTATGAGGAGCAACAACAACAACAGCAACATAGTCGGCAAGGAACCCCACGTTTATTAACGTCCATGTTAAGGGGAAATTAAAAACAAAATACAAATCCCTTTATTTTTCATCATCATAATCAAGGTGCCATTGAATATGCAGATGTTTTCAGAGTTTATTTTTTTTGCGCTTCTGTTGTTTAGCAATTTTCCCACTCCAGTTGGGTCATTTACTCGGAATATGTTTGTGTGGCTAATTAATGATCATAAGGCATAAAATGCCATATCTGAGTCCGGCGACATTGCATCCGGGATGGGGTAATGATAAGTACCTCAATTTAATGTTATCACCACTCCCTACCAATGTCGTCCTTCGTGAAGTCTATAAATTAAGTTTTGAACAGTCTGTACATCCTGTGAAATAATAATAAATGGTTATGGTGAATGTTAGTATTTAATTTGTGGACACAGTTTAAGAATTAAGGCAGATTACACCTTTGGATTTCGACCATACAATTTTGGCTGCCGGAGAGAAAAGAAGTTGGCACAACAAAATTTGCTGTAAAATTATTATCAGTTTACACGAATAGCTTTATAAGGAAATCATGTGCAATTTATTAACTTATTTTGTGGGTTATGAAATTCCAGCGAAAAGTTTGTTGGCATTTGAATGGATTCATGGAGTAGACATACTATCATGCAGGAGTCAGTTAAAAACGTTAGTCGAAGCGAGACAGAGTTAAAAATGAGTTTTAATAAATATTTTTAGCTACAAAATTCTGTTGGATTATAAACAATTAAGCATCAATAACATGTATTGAAATTATGTAATACATTTATGTTGACACATTTTATTCAATTACTATCTTGGTAATTAAATTGCAATAAATCGCTTAAATGAATTTAATCGGATGAAATCAAATTAAAATTCTAAACGAAGGACATGTAAATTATTTGATGCAGCCTGCGAAAGATAAGTGCAGCACAGGCAGCCGCTGCACAAGGACAGGAAAAGTGGTTAGCAACATTACACGAGAAATTAGTAATATGAAAAAGTACATGCAGATAATCGTCTTTAGGATGACAAATATAATCCATTATTACAAAATTCTAGACAAAACATTGATATTATTGCAATATATATATTGACTAGCTGGCCCGGCAGACTTCGTCCTGCCTCCAAATTTTTTTTAAAATATGTTGAGCGTAGTTGGAGTCTAATAACGATTGGTTTATTTCTTTGACCTCTAAAATATTTAAATATAAAGGGCGAGGTTTCCCGGACAAATTCTTTTCTTCATATATCTTAAAGATTATTATATATTATTTTAAGAATTGCTAAAACGGATCAGCAGTGTCGTCCATGATGTGATGAAAACTTACTTATTGATAGGCATATATTCTAAAACCAAATTTTTAAGCCGATTGACTGACATAGAACTTTCTGCGTTAGTGTACTGGGTGATTGTACCTTTTTATCCTAAGGAGTACGAATTTAAAAAAATGCCTTCATTAGGCTCAGCAACGCCATTAAAAGTATGGTCTGGGTGATATCAACAGTTATTCCTATTTTCGTTATTGTCCTCTAAAATTTCGAAATGGGAAAAACCACTTTGTGAAGCTCTCTAATTCTGTAGGAAGTGCGCCATTGTAAAAGTTAGTCATTTTTCTTTAAGCCTTTTTGCGGTCAGGGTGACTACCTAATGCCAATCCCCAACTTTTACTGAAATTTTGAGACAAATAGGGTTAACCGTTTTCACAATTAGTGATGACATCAAAATGTACATCTTTTTTATATATATAGACTTCTGAATAACTATGGTGTTAAAAAAGTGACTAAATGACATTCCAAAAATTAAGTGTATCATAAGCTAAACACCGACAACTGGTTTCAAACATACATTGAAAATTTTCTCATGCCAAAAAAATATATATTTTAAGTTAAGGTAAAATCGGACGATCGATATAAATTTTCGAAATAATTCAACCCCAGCCAAATCAACTGCGGGTCCATATATACAAAAAAAAATTCTCATAAAAAAACATTCTAAATTTCAGTCAAATTGTTTAATTCGTTAAAATTTTCATTATAATTCCACCCAAGCGACACCTACCAAGTCAATTTATACAAAAAAATTTTCTCAGGGTTACACAAACATAAATACTAAATTTCAGTTAAATTGGTACATACATTCAAATTTTCGATATAAATCCACCCTAGCGCCATCTACCGGCCCCATTTGTACATACAATTTTTTCTGATGATCAAACAAACATAGATTCTGAATTTCAGTTAAATTGGCCCATTCTTTAAAATTTTGATTGTAAACCGACCCCAGCGCCACCTACCGGGTCCATTTGTACATAAAATGTTTTCTCATGATCAAACGAATATCCATTCTAAATTTCAGTTGAATTGGTACATGCATTAAAATGTTCGATATAAATTCACACTAGCGCCACCTGGATTTGATTTTTTTCAACACAAACAATCTACGAAAAATTTCGAATCCAATAAAAGAAAAATCAGGCAAATCGCTCCAGCCGTTCTCAAGTGATGGTATTACATACGTGGACCATTTCATTTTTGTATATATAGATGCTATAGAAAAGTACTTCCAAAATTTCAATCATTGTTTAAATGTTTCTATACACTCACACTACGGGTAGGAGAGTGTATATCATTTGATGCGACAGAAATTTGTAACACATAGAAAACGTCACATTAGAACCTAGCTTTCTTTTAACTAAATTCGAGTTATGGCTACTTAAACGGTTTGAGCTATGTCCGTCTGTCGGTCCGGTTGGTATCAAATGACGCAACCAATTATTTTTAAACTTGGCATAGGTTAATATTTATCCAAAACTTCTTACAGGATTCCATATGCGCCACGCCCCTTTTGGTACCTCCCACACAAATATACCATTTCGCCCACTTAAGAAGTCGAATAATAATATCAACACACCATATGCAGTTGTGGCGAAATATTATATATTTTGTAAAGCTATTACAGTATACAGTTTTGGTGAAAATAATAATAAATAAAAAGTCCAGCCACGCCCCTTCTGGTACCTCCCTTAAATTTGTATACTTGGGAATTTTCTGTTTTTACTGAGGGTGAGAATATATGTAAGTCGGTTTACCTGACTGAAACTTTCTTACTTGTTTTTTTATTTATTAAGTTAAATTTATGTAGGACGTTACTCCATTGAAATTAAAAAACACGCCTTATGTTGAGGTTGAAGTTGGGATGACTACTTCGGGGACATCACAGGAGGAACGGTGTAGGATCATTAAGGATCTTGATTCTACCTCGCAATCTGTGTCTAATTGCGGTGGCATGAATTTAGGAGTTAAATAGGCGGCCAAAGGTGACCCCCAATATTTTTTGGTGTTTCACAGTCGGCAATTGGACATCGACTACGACGCGTATATTAAGTTTTAACACCTACGTCCCTTTGGTAAAAATTAGTGCTTTGACTTCGCTGGTTATAATTTCAGGTAACGTCCACTAAAGAAATTGTGTATTACTGCGAGATAACCATTCATCGTCGTCATAATGGCCCGTCGCCATCAGTCGTCCGCTTATGATTTCACTTAGTTATACACCTTGAGAAGGTCTGGGAATTTAAGAGAGGTAGAATAAAATAGTTGGGTGAATAAGACTGACCACCACTCAGATAATTCACAATCCACCTCTTGAAGTTGTTGGGCGTGGTGGATTGCAGGATGTCCTGAAAGATTGTGGTGTGGCTGACTATATCGGAGGTCTTCGACAAGTCCAAAGCCACTAGGAGTGTCCTGTCATAAGGCCGCTGGTTATTTAACTTCTTTTGAGATCTAAGTGGTTATGACACGTAAATTGGTGGTTCTGTGCATTTTACGGAATCCATGCTGTTGGCTAGCTTCTAGATAGCTGGGGGTGGAGGAGTGCCTCAAGAGTTTTCGCGACTGGTGACATGAGGGAAATCGGTCTGTGGGATTGTCGCTAGTTCAAGAATCATGATGACTCTACCCTTTTTCTGACATTGCGAATTATCTGGCCACTCGTTGGCAGGTTGAAAAACTTTGTTGAGCAGTATCTTCACTCCTGCGCCACGTACAAGGTCAATGTATATACTTATCATGGTCAAACAAACCTACATTCTAAATTTCACTTAAATCGGTCCATTTGGTAAATTTTTCGGTACAAATTTACCCCACCGTCATCTACCGGATC
This sequence comes from Muscina levida, assembly GCA_964034835.1. Lineage (NCBI taxonomy): Eukaryota > Metazoa > Arthropoda > Insecta > Diptera > Muscidae > Muscina > Muscina levida. The sequence goes on from OZ035880.1 coordinate 122,818,252, forward strand.
CATTTGTACAGCAATTTTGTTCTCATGATCAAACAAATATACATTCAAAATTTCAGGTAAATTGGTTCATACGTTCAACCTAAAGATGTTTAACATTTTTATCTTAGGGACTTCAATTTTTCAAAAACAAAAAAAAATGTTCTAAAAACCCATAAATGCACATTTTACATTTAAATATTCGTTTACAAAACTGCATCATTACTACTACTACTTAATTTCCCTTTACACACCATGAATGAGGTATGGGATAGCATCTCGCGTTGTTGTGAATTAAAACGCTTTCTATTTTTAGATTCACAACTAACGGCACCTACTTGTTTATCGACGAATGCCAACGTCACTTTTTGAGAAGCTATTACTAGACATGGCGATTGACTCAACACTAATACTGCGAAGTTGCTGTCGACAACATTCGAGGGGAGCCGATGACTGGAACCAGGAGTTGAACCTGTAATCTCCCGCATGGTAGTCGCGTGTTCTAACCACTATCCTACGACCGGTCCCACTGCATCATTAGATTTTCGAAATTCCAAAATCTCACTGTCCCAATAAATGATTTGGCTGCATTGCTGGACTCTGCAACTTCAGATTGGGCGAAGGAATGTAGAATGTCCGAAACTGGAAGGATGTGATGCTTTCGAACAACACTTCGTATCGCCTCGTCTCTCTCTCTGGGTGCTCAATTAAAATCTGCAAAATGTGCGCGAACACCATTCAGCGTCGGAAATGGTGGTATCCGAAAACTTAATTGCGACCCTGTCACCCTTCTTCGTCGAGTTGAAGAGAGACCGAACTGTAGACCACAACGTACCAACTCTTGAGCACAAGTTGTGGTTCTTCAAATGATCTAATCTATTATTAATTTACCAACTCATGCTCGTATTTTGATTCACCTGGACAATACGTGGGACATCGGGGTTGGTACTTCGGATGTCATAGCGCTCATCTGCTAGTCTCACTGCCTCTGCTGGAAAGTGCGATTAGTCGACCAGCAGGAATAAAGATCGTTGAATAAGATAAACAATAATGGGTAAGTGGTCTGTGGGCTAGAGTAGCTACTGCTCGCCAGTATTCTAACGCAGTTGCCCAAAATCCGTGTGGGGGTATTAACATCCAACGTGCAGAAATGGGATTTGTCAATTTGTTTCATGAGTGACACCACTACATCTAGGCTAGAGTTCCAGAGCTATTGGTAAGCGTTAAGGTCAACAAAAACCAGACCCATATTAAACGTAAAATAACAAAAGCTCCAGTAATTTGGATTACACACTGTATCAAAATGGAAAAACTTTAAGGAACTTGGGGTGTGGGCAGGTGCATGTTGGAAGATCTGGTCGAGTACAACATGACCCTGTATACCAAAGTTTCCTAACTTCCACACTTATGAGATTATAACTCAGCCAATTCTGATTTCTTAATGGTTTTGTAAAGAAGAATCTTAGTCGTTTCCAACTACATATATATAAATTTATATAGATAACTTGTCACGTCTGTCTGTTTCTGCCCCCAAAAATGCAAACTTCTATGTTTTTTCACTATTTTTTAAGTTTAAAGGAATTGTTAGCCTTGATAAAATACCCCAGCATTTTGTTCCACTATGTGGCTCTCCTTATTTCTCTTGTAACCCTCGTAACATATTAAATACATTTTTATCAGTTATAAATCTCTGCTGACATATCTGTATATCGCTTTATTAACTCACTTCATTTTAAAGCAAAGATATTTTCAATGTAAACCCTTTGCATATAATGCCATTTAGAATATCCTACAGCATAATTTGAACGCATTAATAATTTCAGACTTAATTGTACATTTGTATCACTTAGTTAAACAACTTTCAGTGCTTACACAATTTTATGAGTTATCTCATAAGATAAACGTTTCATTTTGTTGTGTCCCTTACCATTACCTTGCCATTTCCAATTCATGCAAAACTCACCTGAAAAGAACAAAAGGAAAATAATACATAAGTAATATAAATGTAGAAATATAAGAATAATTTATTAAAATTATCACACATTTTAAATCTACAAATGCTATGGGAAATATTTTCTGCAATAAATTTCAATGCCAGTATTTGCCAAATATATGTGTAAATGCAAATACCTGCATACATGCATACGTATATAAGTTAGAATATTCAGCAACAATGAACATTGTTTAATAACTTTTGGTTGTCCAACTGAAAAGTGTTTTTCTAGTCGGAATCCACAATTTCCATTCGGATATAGATAAGTAATTTGGAATAGTTATGCTGTTTTTTAGAGGTTATTCTGTAGTAATTTGAATTAGATTAGGTATTTTTATATATACCTCGGCCTCAAAAGATGTTGGTATAGATAATTTTAAAAATAATAGTAATGCAGAGTAGGATATCCGTGTTATCGCAAACAGTTGGCTTCCAAACCGATAACTAGGATAATTTTTTTAAAATTTATTTTCGTGATAAGGAGGTCGAAGTCCATAAGAAAATCATGTTGAAATCATATTTGCAGACAAAAGTAGAAAATTTGCTGGTGTAATCGTTCATATATATATATATGCAGGTATAACTGACACAGTGCAGCAAAGTTTTTGGGGGGCGGATAGGAATAATTCATATACAAATTGAAAGCCTTATGTGAGTATATAAAAATTCAAGGATGTTAGATCCCCCTAGGTCCCCCTGCGTTTTTCATCTTATTAGCTTATGCAGTTGCTCATCCTAATAATGGTGAAGACAAACCATTGACAGAAAGTGTAATAATATGCGTTGTCGTTGTTGGCATAACTAACTGGTGAACATGGAGAGTTGACTTAAAAATGTGTGGACATGAATATGCTGTTGGCACAAGAAAGGTGAAGCACACCCATGTAAGCAGTCCGAATCAGATAAAAGAGATATTTAACATCATAGGAAAAATAGTATCTAGATAAAAACAAACTTATTTTATCGTTGTTTTTGTATTTATTCGGTCTGTTTATTAGAACATTGATTTGGAATTTATTTCAAGCTCAAGACCAGTGTTTTCGAAAGAAGTTTATATATTTGGTTCTAAGAAACCTAGGGTCTGAAGTGACTCCTTCTATTTATTACACTTTTGGGTCGTATCAAATGATATATACCCTCATCCCTAAGGGTGATGGTATAAAATTACCATAAAATAAGTTTGATTTGGAATTTGTTTCAAACTCAAGACCAGTGTTTTCGAAAGAAGTTTATAGCAGAATGATATTCTTTTAATGCCAGGCAGTCTGTACAGCTGTTTCGGATTCAACCACGAATCCTCGTTAGCAGACTTTGGTATAATGGTTGCAAATTGTTTATCAAGTCTTATGCACCAGAATCTCACAACGAAATGAGAATTCTTTCTTGATTGCATAGACTCGAAAAACTTCACAACCATTCACTATGAGATACAAGAAAGAAGTTTTGCAAATGGTATCTCATAGTGAATGGTTATGAATCTATGCACTCAAGAAAGAATTCTGGTGCATAAGACTTGATAAACAATTGGCAACCATTATACCAAAGTCTGCTGACGAGGATTCGTGGCTGAATCCGAAACAGCTGTACAGACTGCCTGGCATTATAAGAATATCATTCTGCTATAAACTTCTTTCGAAAACACTGGTCTTGAGTTTGAAACAAATTCCAAATCAAACTTATTTTATGGTAATTTTATACCATCACCCTTAGGGATGAGGGTATATATCATTTGATACGACCCAAAAGTGTAACACATAGAAGGAGTCACTTCAGACCCTAGGTTTCTTAGAACCAAATTCGATTCATGACTTTTTAAGTCATTTGAGCCATGTCCGTCTGTCTGTCTGTCTGTCTGTCCGTCTGGTGGCTGTCCGGCTGGTTCGCACGATAACTTTCGAAAGACGCAACCAAATGTCTTGAAATTTTGCACGAGTTAATATTTCCCCAAAACTACTTACGGTATTGCAAATGGGCTACATGGCTCCGTCCCTTCTGGTACCTCCCATACAAATACATCATTCCGCCCACTTTAGAAGTCGAGTTATAATATCAATACACCCAACGGGATCGTACCCAAATTCTGTACATAGTAAAGCTATTACAGGATAAAGTTTTGGAAAAAAAATTGGAAGTCTAGCCACGCCCCTTCTGGTACCTCCCATACAAATTAATCTTTCCGCCCACTTTAGATATGGAGTAATAATATCAATAAATCCATCGCGCTCGTTCCCTAATTCTTAATTTAGTAAAGCTATAGCAGGATACAGTTTTTGAGAAAAAAACTGAAGTCTACCAACGCCCCATCTGGTACCGCCCACTTTAGAAATCGATTAATATTATTATTAGAACTATCGCGATCGTAACCAAATTCTGTATTTAGTAAAGTTCAAGCAGGATAAAGCTTTGGAGAAAAAATCTGGAAGTCTAGACACGCCCATTCTGGTACCACCCATACAAATGTACCTTTCCGCCCACTTTAGAGATGGAATAATAATATCAATATACTCGACACGATCGTGCCCAAATTCTGTATTTAGTAAAGCTATAATAGGATAAAGTTTTGGAAAAAAGATCTGGATGTCTAGACACGCCCCTTCTGGTACCTCCCATACAAATGTACCACTCCGCCCACTTTAGAGATGGAGTAATAATATCAATATGCTCGACACGATCGTGCCCCAATTCTGTATTTTATTAAGTTATAACAGCAGAAAGTTGTGGAGAAAAAATTGGAAGTCTAGCGGCGCCCCTTATGGGACCTCCCATAAAAGTGTACCTTTCCGCCCACTTAAGAGATGGAGTAATAATATCAATACATCCAACGCTATCGTGCCCAAACTCTGTATTTAGTAAAGCTATAACAGGATAAAGTTTTAGAGGATAAACCTAGAAGTCTAGACACGCCCCTTCTAGTACCTCCCATACAAATTTACCACTCCACCCACTTTAGAAATCGAGTAATAATATCAATATAATAGCAATTTTTTTTATTTTACTGAGGGTGATGGTATATGTAAGTCGGGTCGCCCGACTGAAACTTTCTTACTGGTGTTTTTTTGCAAATTTTCCTACGATGCCGGTCAAATTTTAACCTTTTTAACCGAATAAATTATGTGCTCAACATAAACCATTATTATATTATCCAACTACAGACATACACATCTTATTAAGTACACCTTACTATTTCTTTCAACTTCATATAATTTAATTAGTTACTTTTCTTCCCATCATAGACACAACGACAATAATGATGCATTGTCATCTACAGCTCTCAGAGAGTACATATATACTCGTACAACCCATAATCCCATGTAATCTGACACATTAATGAATAAACTTAAGTGATTACTGTCATAGTTTCTTTACCCCCAAGTGAATGTCAAGTGATGCGTTTACTGATGCAAACAACTTGCTTCATCAGTATTCTGGAAAAGATGCTTCTCTTGGCAGTAGGCTCGATGTCATACCGATTTATATTGATTTCAACCATAAAGTGTATTTGCATAAAACGCATTTTAACAACGATACCGATTATGATGATGCGTATAAACATTTGGATGGAAAAGTTCATAGACATTTGAACTGGGAAATGTTTATGGATGTAGAGGGAAGTAAATATGAAATGTATGCGACACTTTGAGGATTATGAGCAAGCATTAGGGTGGCAGTGAAAATCCAGTTTTGCTATTTCAATGCTATAAGCATTAAAAACAAATAATTTCCATTGTCATATTGTCACTCAGGATTGAATAAAAAAGTGTTTGATGTTTACAGTTTTAGTAAAATGTAATTGAAATAGTTGGGGTCAGTGATTCTGAAATGGAAAAAATTCATTATTTTCAAAATTGTTTTTAGTTCTGAACCAAATTTAACAAAATTTGTTTCTGACTGTATTCAATTAAATGGACACGCCCACCTCTCACATATCCTAAATTATAAAAAACTTATATTTTCTAAGATTCAATTTTTATAGAAGGTTTGCGCGTCCATTAAGATGATTTCATATAATTCAGTAATCTATCAGAGACAAATCAAAGGAAATTTGGTTCAATAGCAACATAAGTTTTGTAAAATATAAGTTTTTTCGATTTCGGGATATATGGGAGGTGGGCGTGCGTTTTGTGATAACTTTATTTAATTCAACACAGTTATCAGTAATATATCAAAGATAAATTGAGTCAAATTTTGTTCAATACTAACAACAATTTTAGAAATAATAAGTTTTTCCGTTTCAGGATATATAGGAGGTGTGCGTGTCCTTTGAGATTTCTTCATATAATTAAACACAGACCGGCCGTGACATGATGGTTAGTACACGCGACTACCATACGGGAGATCTATGGTTCGATTCCTGGCTCCAGTCAGCTACATTTTCTTTCATTGTCGACCCCTTCAATGTTGTTGACAGCTACTTCGTAGTATAGTGTCGAGTCAACGGGCATGTCTAGTAAAAGCTTCTCAAACAGTGAGGTTCGCTTTCGTCGATAAACAAGTAGGTGTCATTTGTTGTGAGTGTCAAATAGAAAGCGTGTTAATTCACAACAACGAAAAAAGCTATCCCAAACAACATTCATAGGGTGTAAAGGGAAATTAAGGTTTTTTTTAAGTTTTATAAATATTACATCCAGCGAAACGCCGGGACAGGTCAACTTTTTTTTTTTTTTGACTGATATAAATTTTCACGGTAGTCAGACTGTCGCACAGTGTAATCATAAACTAAGTCTGAATCGAGGGGACAGGCGAACGCCCCCAAAAAGGGGGAGTTTTTATTGGTGATTAAAGTAGTTTTTGTCCGAACTTGTTTGTCTTAGAACTTAACATCTCTTTAAAGGATATTAATTTGCATATCAAATTTTAGCTGGATACATCCTAAACTACGGCTGTAATCGCGGGGCAGATAGACGTACACCCCCAAAAAGTTGGAGTTTGTTGTATTAGCTCGATCACTCTTAAAAATTGCTGTAATCGCAGGAACAGACCCCAAAGATAGGGAGTTTGTATGGGAGGTGGGAGTAGCGCTTGACCAATTTTTATATGCCCTGTAAAATTATTAGTCAAAATATTACACACCTTACAAAAAATCACTAACTTACTTCATTAGATGCGGCATATAATCGTAAATTGTCCATTGTCGAGGTCAACACGGTTTTTGATGTCTGACTTTTAAATGTCAAATTTTCATTGTTACTAATCAAAGTAAAGACAGTACAAAAACTTCAGTCAAGTGACCTGACTGATAAATGCCCTCAGCCTTTGTAAGATATTGTTTAACTTTCGATTATTGGAATTATTAAAATTTTAAAATGAAATACTCCTTCTTTCGGTCGTACAGACAGACATTTACCCACATATTGTTATACTATATCAAAATCACTGGGTATATGGTAATTTTGTATGGAGATACCGAAAGGGTCTTATATGGTACCATTTGAAAACTAAGAACAAAATCTTAAAAACAATAATTATTTTGAATGGATGGAGTAAACCTATCGATTTCTTAATTTTTACCTCTGAATACAAAATATTAAGAGTAATCTATTTTCAACGTTTTAAACAGTTTCATTTAGTCGTCCTATAAAGATACTAATTTCAGGTCCTATTAAGATACTAAATTTTATCATCGCTTTGGATAATGTGGGAAAGAGCCCATTTAAAAATTCGACAGCTTCAGAATTTTCCTCCAGAGGTTTCAGAAATTGTCTCACAAGGCTTAATTTCATATGCAACGATGACTTTAATATACTTAAAAAAACTTAATTTCCCTTTGCACCCCATGAATGAGGTATGGGATAGCTTCTCGTTGAGGTCTAAAATTCTTTCACAGTTGGAGTTATGTTGAAGTCTTAAGTTGTATGGCCAGTTGTATTCCGTATATTTAAATGTTTCCTGTACCAATTATTGGTAGTTTTCAACTTTTTGGTGCAAGTAAAATAGATGTTGCTCACTCTTATTATTGATATGTATCTCTGGCTGCATGCAAGAATTATGCTCTATTATAAACTTTTGTTTAACAGTGTATCGTTTAATCGATATAAATCTCCAAAACTTTCCTATCAATGCTAAGTACACAATAGCAAACTAAGAGTAGATACATATATTGTGGTTTTTCGATGTCTAGCATATGCCGCAGTTTTTCGTTTACAAGTTTTTCAAGATATTCTAATCCTGTTATTTTCAAAGGAGATTTGCTTTGGCTTCTTCTACGCCGTCCTATGAGTTCATTGCCAAAGACTTCCGAGCTGGAGCATTTCAATACACGCATATAACAAGATACAGCTATAGGAACTGTTGTGTTTTAATGCGTTTGACCTCATCAATGTCAGATTTTATACCACATAGCTACTCTTCGGGGTATTTACCCTCGAATACTACCATAACCTATTCGTTCGCTTCTGGCATTACTAAAGATTATGTGACATACTTCATGACAGGTGAAACCAGTATTAAATAAAATTGCTTACATAGTCCATGCTAGCATCTTTTGAAAGCAGTATTCATCTTCGTATTTCCGGGCTGACGCCGACGTAGATAAAATCATCTATCACCTTAATGTATTATTTGTCAACTTTTACGTAGCTTCCCAAACTAGTATATTTGTTCGTTTAATCTAACAACTATATTTTGTCCGAGTTTACAGTTAGACTCATCTTGGCTGATTCCTTCTGCATACCTGAGAAGGTTGTAGTCACATCATGCAGTTTTGGACAAATGATGTCTATATCACCAACGCATGTAAGTAGGATGTGGCTTTTATTAAACATCTTGCCAGTCATGTTTACTGCAGCTTTCCTCACCTTATATCCTTATTCTTCCGGTCTCTAATTGCAGATTTTGCCCTTTAATAGGCAGCTCGTATGACTTTCTCCTTGTTTCGTTCCATAACAGTCCGTTGCTATGAATGCAGTACCCTTTTCCTCAGCCTCTGTTTTTCAAGCCAAAGTACAGCGGCAATTGGCATGGCATCGCAGTGGCCTTCGATAGCTCAGTGGAAGCGACGTAGACTAGCAATTCGAAGTTGCCGGGTTCGATTCCCGGCCGGGGGACTGGCCAAATCAACATCGATGATAAATTAATTACTTTTCAAATACTTTCGAGTTCTCCAACCAACAAAACTCATCCTAGACGCTTCCACTACAAAAAAAATCCAGATTGCGCAAGGACCAAGGAAAAAAGGAAAATGATTTATCAATATCTCATATAAATCAACAAGCTCAAATAACAACAACACCTAACAATCCTTGACACAAACCTTGTTATCTACCAAGGAACGAAACAGAGTTACCATCAATGTTCGTATGATAATCGGATTATATGCCCGATCGAGTGCCACTGAAAATTTCATGGAAGGCTTACGATGAAGATAATCCTTGCCCGAGTTGGCCACTAACAGCTCCATCCATGTATAGTTTATATCATAAAATAAAACTGGGTGCTATTTACGGGTTCGCAGCAGTTTTTACCGCACGCATAACGTAAATTTTAACTGTGCGAAGGAGTGTCGCATTCGTTCACAAGGTAACATATATTTTTGCGGTGTAACAAATGTTGTATGTAACATATACTTCTTTCGACTATATTTCTGAATTTCGTAAAATATTTACGGAAAGTAAGTTGTGAATGTTCCCGGTATTAAGTAAGATCACTTTTATATTTCACAAAGTTGACGTAAGTCATAAATTCAAAATATTTTCATAATACGAGTACTGATATATTAATTTTGTGAGGTGATAAGATTTCACAGAACAACTTACCACAAAATTTTAGGTGAATATTATATTGAATATTACATTATATGCAGTTTCTAATATTTAAACACCTACTTGCAAAAAAAGTTCAAAATGGCTGAAGAATAGAAAATTCGAGAATCAAAAATTTCTGCGAAGCTAAACTTTAAACTCAATACGATTTATTGAATTGCAAGGAAAAAACCCATACCATCAACTGAAATCTTCTGAAGACAAAGCCAAAATTGTCATTTTTTTTTTGACAAAACTAAGCTATGGCTCCATCGACGGTATCCCATATGAACTCTTTAATATTTGCCCTTGTGTCAGGGAAAATGCTTTATATGCAATTTCTACTCGTCCTTATATGAATTACCCTATTCTGTATGAGCAATAATGCGTTTGCTAACAGACCCTCTAGCGTATACGTAACGTAATTGTTTCCAGAGGTTTGTGAATCCTTTTGTTGCTGCTGCCGCTATTGTTGTTTCGCCGTCGTCGTCGTCGTCGTTGTTGTTGTCGTTCTTCTTATTTTGACTGCTACTGCGGAAGATGATGATGTTATCAGTCTGGAGCACAACGAACGGGCGAATAAAACAAATGTGCGTAAACTTTTCCATTCATCACACCACATCTTATATGCAAACAACGATCCTGGCAAAGCCAGTAAGCTTAACGGGTTGTTTGGTAGCCTAGTCACAGGACTCAACGTTGCAGACTCACGCACCGCTCATACTCGTACTCGGATGCAGCAGTACAACAACGAATAGTGAATGAAATGCACCATGTGAATGAATGAACGAAAGCAAAGGGAGCTAAGAAAAAGGGAGTCTATATACCGTCTAAGTACTTTCATTTCAGTAAAGTTTGTTTAAGTTCCCCAAGGGAATATAACTTTTATTTATGCAGGAGTAGCAGTGGAGAAAAGGTCATTCACCGTCGTCGTCGTAAGCATTTCAATACGATGCCTCTGATTTCATTTCATTTACTATCACCAACAGGACACTGTAAAAACTTTACCTAAATGGCTGACAAAGTATTTGAGACAGAGCTCTCTGGTTGCATTTCTTGCAAAGAGGAGCGATTACAATTCGTTAAAGAATGAAATTATTGTCTAGGGCATAATGTGGTTGTGCTTTAATTAACTATGAAAGAGATACGGCAACATTTTGGATGGAGAATCTTTAACTTATTGTCATGCAGCAGGTGAGGTTGAAGTAGGTGACAAGACATTTTCACTATTTTACTACTTTTAGTTGAAGAGCAACGAACGCCACATAGACAATAAATTCTGTATCTCATTGAGGGAACATGATTTTATTCTATTTCAACTTAATACCGGAATGCAAAGCGGAGGCAAGGAAAGAAAAAATTACAAATCGAATGAGCATAAATAATTACAAATTGACAAAATCGGCGGAAAACTTTCAATCAGGTGAACTGACTTACACAACAGCCTTATGATGGTTGAATATTGACGAAAGCACAACATTACCTTGATTCGTATGAACGCCCCGACGGAAGACAAAGACGATGACATTAAAGATGCATTCTATGAGCGCCATTTGCCATGCAGATGGCATTCAAATTTTTCTAGAAAATTTTTATGCTAAAACAGTAAAGAAAGATGCTCTTGGTCCAGCAGTCGGAAAATTCAGTCTGCACAATAACACCTCCGACAAAAGATTCCGACTGGTTAGCTTCGCATCGGCAAGAAACATGGTAGTGAGAGGAACCAGATTAGCGCTTAAAAATATCTCCAAGGCAACCTGGATATCCCATGACCAAAAGACAAGAAACCATATCGATAACGTGGTAATAGATGGAAGGCATGTCTCAAGCTTTATGGACATGCGTGTGATGCGCCTGCAAATATTTACTCAGATCACCACCTAGTAGAAGCAAAGGTATGCACGCGATTAAGTAGTGCTAACAACCCTCCCAAACCAACGCGAAGGAAGCTTGTCATCACACAGCTGCATACCACCGAGATAGCCAATGCCTATTTCAAACAGCTATCTCAATTACTTCAAACCAACCCCCCTTATTCTGATATTCCCAAAACGCAGTGGCAGCATATAGCGAATTTTATGACCACTGCCGCAACAACCGAAGATATGTCTGAAAAAAAGATATGTCTGAAAAAAAGGATTCTGCATACAAGGCAATACTGCAGCCAGTGGCAACGCGTGCAGTGACGGAGCGTTATAATGAGATTATGAGGAAGATAAGACGCCTCTTCAGGTGGAAAAGGCTTCTATGGAAAAAAGTGGACGAGGATATCGAAAACTGCAGGGATATAGGTGAAGCGCCAAAGTTCTACCAAATGGTAAAAAGCTAAAGTTTTGGAACCAGCATCCCCTACTGTAAAGACAGAGACGAAAATCTGTTTACGGACCAACAGAATCTGCTGCATATATCGAGAGAACACTTTCGTTCTCTCTTCGTTCCCGAAAGCAGCATAAGGAGCGGCAATTGCCCCTCTTAAAAATAATAAAGCTGTGGGAGCCGATGAACTGCCGGAACAGAACTTTTTAAAGCCGGCGGCGATGAGCTGGCAACGTGCACGGACCAGCTCATAAACATGATTTGGCTAAAGGAATGCATACGACCGACCAGATATTCACACTACGACAAATCCTGGAGAAGATCCAAGAAATGCAGATTGAATCCTTTCATCTGTTTATCGATTACAAAGCTGCATTCAACAGTCCGATACGACAGAAATTGTTAGATGATATGGCTGAGATTTTTGACAAGGCGTAGTATGTCATGCGATCTCATTAACATCGTAATGGAGATGATCTTGCGGAACAAAAGACACATGATGCTGGCGTATGCCGATGACATAGATATCATTGGCCATGGACTGCGGGATGTTACTGCGGCCTTTTCGAGCGTTGAGATACTGGCGGCGGAAATGGATCTGGTGATAAATGAGGACAAAACCAATGTTTTCGTTTTATTCAACGAACATAAAGTCCACTCGTTTGGGACGCTGCGAGAACATTGAGAACTATAACTTTGAAACTTTATTTTGGAAACCAAAATAATAACGTCAGACTGGGATCACAAACAGGAATTGATTGCACGGTGATGCTATATGTAAAACACACTCATGATTCTGTCTTTCTCTGTCAACGCAGAATCCTGTGTAATGATACAAGCGGATCAATCTATTCTGGGAATCTTCAAGAGAAAAACTAAAAAATATTTGGACCCATTATAAGCTGTACAACAACATCGATGCAGTGAAGCGCGTTTAAATCGACCGAATGCGCTGACTCGCAAATTTTGTAAGAATGTAACAAACGATCAAAACTTCATTGAATGGACCAGGTGAAAGAGCTGTTATCTGAGCTTGGTGTGATGAACTATCTACGGAGCGCAAAAGACTCAAGCGCTTGGAATTCATATCTACGTGCGGATGGATGAATTTCTGTTGTTGCTGTCATATAAAAGAAGAAGTATCACAACAAATTAAAAAAAATCGACTTCAGTACACCCACTAAATTTTTTACACTCAACTTAGGGATGAAGAAATATATCATTTAATAGGAGAATCAGTGTAGAAATTTAAGTCACGTAAACTGACTGATCAATACCCTCACCCTATATATAATATTGTTCATCCCTAAGGGTGAAGGCATACAAATAAAAGTTGTCTATTCATATATTATATAGGTGCCGTTGGGGATGTAAAGTGAATCTTGCATCTAAAGCCGACTCACAAACTCTCTCGTGATGGCACCTGGACAACGGTGATCGTGATTGTTTTTATCATGAATAGCGGCTGATAGTGAGCTACAAATCCTGATGGTTGGGCTATCCACCCGCCTTCAGGTCCTTTACTGGCTATAAAACCACGAGAAAAAAGAAGTAACAAACGGAACCCCACAAACGTTGACGACCCCAGCAAACGAAATATGGACCATGATTTAAGGATATGCACCTGGAACGTCCGGACTCTCTATAGAGAGTCGGATGTTTTTTGGCGGATGTCCTCAAAAAAATTTAAGGCTGACATCACCGTCAGCCAGCAGATGAGATGGACGTAAAAGTTGCGAAATCTATTACAGCCGCCATGCCGAAAAGCACGAATATGGATATGGATGTGGAATCCGCATCAAGACGAAATATTTCTACATCACTCTGATTTGTGCTCAGTCCCCGACGGAAGATAAAGACGATGAGATTAAAGATGCATTTAACCAGAGCCTAGAGGAAAAATACGACCGCTGCCCTGGCCACGACATTAATATTGTTCTGGGAGACTTTAATGCAAAAATAGGAAGGGAAGATGTTCTTCGTCCATCGATCGGTAAATTCAGCCTGCATACCGACACGTCAGCCAACGGGTTTAGACTGGTTAGCTTCGCAGCGGGAAGGAACATGGTAGTGAGTGGAACCAGATTCCACCACAAAGATATCCACAAGGCAACTTGGCTATCCCCCGATCAAAACACCAAAAATCAAATTGATTATATGGTAATTGATGGGAGGCATGCGTCTAGTGTCATGGACGTGAGTGTGGTCCGTGGTGCTAATATTGGCTCGGATCATTACCTGTTTCCAGCCAAGGTGCGTATAAGATTGAGCATAGCGAAAAACGCATGTAACCAAACACAAAAAAACTGGACATCGCGAAGCAGCAAACCTCAGAGATAGCTACTGCCTACTACAACCAGCCCTCCCAACTTCTACGACACAACGCCTCTACTTCTAACGTTCCCGATACACAGTGGCAGCATATTGTGCATTCCATGGCAACCGCCGCAACAACCTGCTAGGATATGCAAAACGGAGCTCAGACGAATCCTGGTACCATGAAGAATTTCGCATATCATCTGATGAACAGGATGCTGCTTATAGGGCAACGCTACAGCCAATTGTAACCCGTGCTGTTAGGAAACGGCACAAGGAGAAGGTAAAACAGGCGAGACAGCTATTTAGGCGAAAAAAAATCAGATGAAGGAACGGGAGAACAAGGATATAGAGCGATATAGGGATAGAAGTGAGGCCCGAAAATTTTACAAGAAAGTAAGAGCAAAAGACTACGCCAATGGGCTGAAAATCTGGTCACATGTGCGCAGAGTGTGCTGCATAAATGGAGAGAACACTTCCAGCAACTGCTGGTTCCAGAAGGCAGCGAAACTGGTACGCCTTTGCGAAATGTCGCTAACCGACACGAAGTCTTCAGTGATGATTAGCAAGGACCTTACGGAGCCATTCTACACCAGAAGAGGCATAAAACAAGTCGACGGCCTATCGTGCGATCTCTTCAACGTAGTGATGGAGATGATAATGAGGAAAGCTGCAGTAAACACGAGTGGCACGATATTCAACAAAAGCCACATGCTACTCGCGTACGCTGATGACGTGGACATCATCGGTCGGAAATTGCGAGAAGCGACTGCAGCTTTCTCAGTTATAGAGAAGGAATCAGCGAAATTGGGTCTAACGGTGAACGAGGACATAACGAAGTTATGATTTTCAACGAACAAAGAAAACGTTAACGTTGAGGTGGTAGATCATTTTATCTACCTAGGCTCCGTCATCATCAAAAGAAATAATGTCAGCCTCGAAATTCTGCTTCCTAATAAATGCAACTACGGTCTAAGCAAGCGATTCAATGACAGAGCCCTCTCTCGACGAACAAAAGCTATACCAGCTATACCAGATACTGGTTCTACCTGTCTTGATGTACGCTTCAGAATCCTGGTTTATGACATAACCAGATGAATCGGTTCTGGCTGTATTCGAGAGAAAAATATTTCGTTAAATATATGGGCCCATCATCGTATACGTTGCGTTGGCTAGGTCATGTTGTACGCAGGGACGAAAATGCTCCAGCTCGAAAAGTCTTCGACGATGAACTCGATGGACGGCGCAGAAGAGACCGACCAAGACTCCGTAAGAAAGACCAGGTTACTGAGAACCTTACAAAGCTTGGTGTGACTAACTGGAGAAGAAGCACAGAAGATCAAAGTGCTTATAATTTTTTTCTACGTGCTGTATATAATCCAGTGGAATTGCAAAGAAGTGCCAGCTAAGTAAGTAAGTATTT
The DNA here is from genome assembly GCA_964034835.1 of Muscina levida. NCBI lineage: Eukaryota > Metazoa > Arthropoda > Insecta > Diptera > Muscidae > Muscina > Muscina levida. The sequence goes on from OZ035880.1 coordinate 122,834,012, forward strand.
ATATATTATATCTTTGTGTTTAAGATTCCCGATAAATGAGAGGATGCAAATTTAAAAAAAAATTGTTTGTTGATATTTTTACTTCGAAAGTTTTTAAATACTTAACATTTTAAGCTTTCGGTATTAAGTCGAAGGGCCAAAATATTTATGTTTCATATTTTAAAACAAATTTAAATTATGGGCCAACAATTTCAATATCCAAAATTAACTGTGTTCATGGCTTTCCAGTTTATGTTGATTGCATCCTATCAAATTAGGTCTCCGACAATCAGACAAAAAGAAAAACAATATTACCAGAAGTTTGTTCAAGCATTTCACACATTTTGCCCTCGGTTGTAAGAGAAATTTATTTATTTTTTTTGTTTGTTTTGCACCCAGTTAAATTTTCAGGTCATAACACCATAAATGTTGCAATTCAGGAACTACGCATTTTGCAAGCGTTGCACGTTTTCTTTGTAATCTCATGAATTTGCTCGAATGTGTTGGCTATGTTAATTGCATCCTATACAAAGTTTTTTTCAACGCCCTCCGGGTTGCAGGACTGTGAATTTCAGTTTAAATGTTAATAATGTAAACTGTATGTTAAGTATGCCAGAGCATGTTTTGAGGGCACACATTGAGATATTTTGAATTAAATGATTTTAAAGTGTGCATTAAACCAATTATTGATGTATACATTACATAACTATTTGCTAGGCTCTGTTCTAGTATAGTTAGCTATGGTCGATTGCTTTTTACCCCAGCGTATGTTTTACAATTCTTCGAGTTTTCAAACGATCTACTTAAGTAAACTTATGAATACAATTTAGAGTGGCCAATAAAAATACGAAATCTACGAGGGATGTCTGACAGGTAATGGGTTATGAAAAATCACTTTTAGACAAGCCCTGCTATGATAAGGAATGTCGCGTAATGTCTGAGGAAAAGATGCTGCATACCGGGTTAAACTGCAGCCAATCAACCTTATTCCCGTAGTAGTCGTCGACGCAAAACGACGTCGTATTGTGACGACGCTGTAAAATTGGTATTCTCGTAGTCGTTTTCAATAACTATCGGTAACTATTGACACAAATTTGGTATTCTGTAAGAAAATGTGACGACGACTCTGAATCTGTCGTCACAGTTGTTAGTAACGACTTAAAACAATTTGAAGGAATAATTTTAGTTTATGTTAATTTAAAAAAGGTTTTGTTTAATGACGTCAAGAATGAAAATGTCGAGTAACAAATAGGGGCTTGGAAACAAAATACCTCATTGGTACAAGGATTTCCGAGGGAAACATTTCCGTCTAATTTTAAGGGACAATGTGAGAAAATTGGGAGAAAAAACCTAATTCCTTTGGACCGCCTTTAAGAATCCTTTGAGGTTGTAGTAACGATTCTGGTCTTCTTTATTTGTAGCGAAAATTTTGATATGGGTTCCATCGACATATCCAATAACTTCAGAAAATCCTGTATTGTTTAAGAAATTTAGTTTTTGCTTCCGATTTGTCATCTTCAGTTATTTCAAGTTATATCCAAGGTGGACAAATGACCTCTCTAATGCATTCAGGGTTTCGACAGGAATCTTGCAACTACTGGCTGCACTTACACTTAGGTAGTAAGGTCCATGTCCATAGGGCCTCAATATTGCTGACAACTTCATTATGGCTGAAACATATGCCCTGAGTTCACTTTTCATTATAGGAACTAATACGTAATTAAATGCTACCTTATTAAGACTTAAGTAATTCTCGAATCCAAAAAAAATTTGGAAGGCCGGCCAACTGGTAACCTCAAATTACGATTTTAACACCGATTTAAATTCTTGTTATTTGGCAAGTTTAAGATATCGGATCATAGTCGAAGTATTTTCCTTTCCAGTACAAGATAATTCTTGCTTTCCTCATCGCCTTATTCATGAAACACAAGAAAAATCAAAACAAATCAGCTGATGTAGAAATTTTACATCAGCTGTTATCATTTCTTTCCTGTTATCGATTACCAGTCGACGTCGTCTCATGGTAGTTACAGAATACAGAAATAGCATTGATGTGACTACGATGTTGAATCGACGTGATGTTGACATAAAAACGACGACGTAACGACGACCTATTTGACTATTTGACGGGAATAGGGGTGAATGACAACGTGTGCTGTGGCGGAGCGATATAATCAGAAGAGGAAGGAGTTGAGACGCCTCTTCAAGCGGAAAAAGTTTCTACGGAAGAAAAGAGAGAGTCAGGATATCGAAAATTATAGGTATAGAGGAAAAGCCAGATAGTTCTACCTAAAGGTAAAAAACAAAGGTTTTGGTACAGGCATTCCCACTTGTAAGTACAGAGAAGGAAATCTGGTCACGGATAATCAGAGTTTGCTGGAAATATGGAACACTTTCGGTCTCTTTTCGTTCCCGAAGGCAGCGTAAGTAGTATATTGTCCACCACCGAGCCAAAACGAGATCAGGACGGCAATTAAAATCTCAGTATTCTATTTCTATAGTGTTTACCTACTATTGCGGTATCAGCCTTTTACCTATCGCTTACAATGTCCAGTCTAGTGTATTATGTGAAAGACTAAAGCCAATTCTAGCTAACCAGATTGGATCTTATCAGTTTGGCTTAAGACCTAATAAATCCACGACCGACCAGATATTAACACGACGACAAATCCTGGAGAAGACCCAAGAAATGCAAATCGGCACCTACCATCTGTTTATCGACTACAAAGCTACAATCGACAGTCCGATACGACTGAGACTATTAGATGCTACGGCTGAGATTGTATTACCCGTAAAGCTGATACGATTTTGCGGTGAGAATAAGCAATAATATAATAATATTATAGAACCATTTTCTTCCAAGAGAGGCTTTAGATTAGGCGAGAGTCTACCATGCGATCTCTTTAACATCTAAATGGAGATGATCATGCCGAAGGCTTCAGTAAACACGACTGGTATCAACCATATTCAAAGTCACATGGTATAGATATCATTATCCGAGTACTGCGGGATGTTACTCTAGCCTTTTCAAGCATTGAAAAGCAGTCCTCAGAAGTGGGTCTGATGATAAATGAGGACAAAACCTGGCAAGCAAATATTAGATGCTATGGCTGAGTTTGGTATCCCCGCGAAACTGATACGACTTTGCGCGTTGACACTGACCGACACGAAGTCTTTAGTAAAAAAGCAAAATCTGACAGAGCCATTTTCTTCCAAGTGAGGCTTTAGACAAGGCGATAGTCTGTCATGCGATCTCTTTAACATTCTTATGGAGATGATCATGTCGGAAAGCTGTAGTAAACACGACTGGTACAATCTATAATAAAAGTCAAATGCTGCTCGCGTATGCTGATGATAGAAGTATAATTGGCTGAGGACTGTGGGATGTTACTGCGGACTTTTCAAACATTTAGAAGCATGATTATGTCTACCTTGGCTCCGCCATTAACAAAACTAATGTCAGCCTAGAAATCAATAGACGAGTTGTGATTGCAAATCCCTACTATTATGCGTAATATGCCAGCGATTTAATGACAAAGTCCACTTTCGACGAATAAAGATCTAACTCGGCCAGACACTGATTCTACCTGCCTTGCTATACTGCGCAGGATGGTTGGTAATGAAACAAGTTGCTCAATCTATGCTGGGAGTCTTGGAGAGTGAAAATATTTGCAACCATTATTGTTAACGGCGAGTACCGTCCAAACTGCTTAAGCCATACCTAAAAACTTTTATAATTTTTCCACATTTCCATGCTTAATAAAAAAAACATATTCATTTTGCATGAAATAAAACAAAGTTAAACAAATAAATAACAAAAGGTTGTTCTATTCGCTACGTATAGTTATGGTAATGATATTGGATAAACTTAACACACCAACATGGAATATTGAATATCAAACAACTTATACTTGTATACATTAAAAGACTTAAACACTTCTGTACAAGTAATTTCCAAACACGGACTACAGTCCTTCGTAATTAATGTGCGTTGGTGTTGAAACGTTTTCATTTGTATAGCAAATAGTACATGTGTGACAAAATAACGTACCCATAAGCCTGACTACCTAATTAAGTCGTAAGTTCCTTAGTTCTCACAATATGTATGGGGAGTGTCATTTATAGAGCAAACGTAATTACGCATGTCAGATTATCGAGGTAATTACATTCCTTTTCTTCTGAAACACAACCCAACGTATCAATACTAACATATAGGAGATCAACTTTTGCATTTAAGCTGTTAAGTTTTTCTTTGCACTAAATGCTGCTAAAACGAGTCTCTCTAATTCCAGTATACGAGCGTATATATGAAACAAGGTGGTAAAAACAAAACTAAAAGCAAACAATTTGCATGGAAAACTAATTGAGGTCATCTCAAAAAACACACAAAATACACTCAGACATTCTCTACGTACACGAGGGCGATACAATGGATGAAAAACCAACTATTCAGGCTCCATAATGGGAACAGTGTTTGTCTGCTGCGGTGGTGGTGGAAAGATCTATACAAGCCCAAAGAAAGGAGGTTTGTTTGGGTTTAACTACTTTTCTCATAAGAAGAAGAAGAACAACAACAAAAACTTAGAATTGTGTATGGTATTTTATTACCGTAATTAAAAGTGTTTTAGCACCAAACATAGCAGTAGAGAATACATAGAACATGGGCTCATTGTTAATTCTCTAACTGCTCTAAATCATGATTTTAAATTTAATGTAAGAACAGGTAAGATGTGTTGGTGTAGATTAGTATATTACAATGCAATGAGGTGGAACAGGACTACAATGGATTCTTCTTACCATATTGATCAAGGATGCGAAGTGATATGTATACTCCGAATTGGATATATTAGATTCTACATGCAAATTGAGCTATTTTTGCTTATATTTGAGTTGTTTATATATATAATATTATACTATTTAGGGATATATTACACTGTGGAACATTTTTGGGGCCATTGCCTGGGTTATGAGAAATTCCAAATTCAGGGTGAAGGTACTAAGTCAGTAGGGCAAAACCCCAAAAGGATTTGGCGTTCTCAGGCCTTTTATAATTTACGTATGTTAATGTTTTAGTTTAGTTTTTCAACTTTAACTCAAGAACCATTGATGATTTTTCATATCATTCTTCAGCAGGATTGTAGCAAAGGCTTAAATAAATAACATTGATCATCTTGTTTCCTTAAATTTTTATACCATCACCCTTAGGGATGAGGGTATATATCATTTGACACGAAAAAAAGTGTAACGCATTAAAGGAGACGAGTTAGACCCCAAGTATCTTAAGACCAAATTCGTTTCAGGACTTTTTAAGACGATTAAGCTATGTCCGTCTGTCTGCCTGGCTGGCTGGCTGGATGGCTGGATGGCTGGTCAGCAGGATAACTCGAGTAATCCTAAACTGATCGGTATGAAAATTTACCAGTATCAATATTTTTCAAAACGAACTTATGGGATTGTAAATGGGCTGAATAGCCCCACCCCTTCTGGTACCTCCCATACAAAATTACCTATTTTTTGAAAATTAGTATTTCTTCCATAACTTCCAAACGGACAACCGGAGGATGTTTGAATTTGGTCAGTTTATTTATCTTGCAAAAGTAGACAAACCCTAAGAAAATAAATATATGGGATATTTCCCCTTTTACAGACACGTTGTGCTGCCCCTAATTGTACCTTGTGTACAAATAGGAAAAATTTTGTCTGTTTTTGCTCTACATGCAGACAAACAATAATACATAAGTAATTTTAATTTAAAAATCTATTAATTTCAATAACTCAAGACTTAAACAATATCTTATATTGGGTGATGTTATTTATTAGTCAGTTTACCTGACTAAAATTTCTGTACTGGTTTAAGTGTTATTGGGTAACAAATACCCAATAAGCACTTTAGCTCTTGCAAGTTCGGTAGCATGTACTCAACAAGTTCGACATAATCGTAAGATTGATTTTTACCTAAAAAATACTTATAAATAAAAAAAATTTATTCCAAGCTTTGGATTCGACTTTTGTCATTGATTGGACAAAATTAGGATCTTTCATGAAACATAAACAAAACAAAAAATTTTTTAAATTTTATTATCTGGTATAATTTGTATAAATATATCAATGTAATATGTAATAACTATATGGTGAAAGTTTCATTTGAAACGGCATGGGTTTTTACTATACTGACCTAGTACCTTCACCCCGACTTAGTATTTCTCACCCCCTAGATTGGCTGTAGCACCGTCTTATTAAAATACGCTATTATCGCAACACGTAGAAAATAATTTTAATCGGTTCGGGCTTTTGGGCTCATACTTAACTTAACTTAATTTCCCTTTGCCCCCCATGAATGAGGTATGGGATAGCTTCTCGCGTTGTTGTGAATTAACACGCTTTCAATTTTTAGATTCACGACTAACGGCACCTACTTGTTTATCGACGAATGCGAACGTCACTGTTTGAGAAGCTCTTACTAGAAACGCCGATTGACTGGACACTTAATACTGCGAAGTTGCTGTCGACAACATTCGAGGGGAGCCGACAGTGAAAGAACAATTTTTTTAAGATGACTGGAGCCAGGTTTGAACCTGCCATCTCCCGCATGGTAGTCGCGTGTTTTAACCACTATTACACAGCCGGTCTTTTGGGCTCATAGCAAATTTGAAAAACAGCTCCTCAACCTAACGCACCCAATGACGTTCTAGTACCCCGCTCTTGCGCCGTCCGATAAGACTAATCCGCTGACAGATCCGTGTGTGTAAACAAACACGAATAGCGAAAAATTATTGCATTTCAAAATATCGATTTAAAAACTTAAAAAACTAGTTTTGTATAAAATTACTCTAAAAAATTTTGGCTTATCATCACTGAAGTCTTCAAGTCAGTCAGCGTCATTTCGTAATGTAAAATAGATTGTAAGTGACAATCTCCCTAACTTGAGCCTTTTCTATGGTTTGTCGTGGTGGGGGATTCTAGCTTGAGTTTTGTGATCGTTATTCCCCAGTAAGAACTTGGATCATTCTTAGATTTATTTTGGATCGCTCTTTTGTGAGTAATGGATTACACCACAAACATCCGTGCCTCGTACATTTTGTACTCCTTTTTAACACTGAATGTTCTTATGGGCGAGCACTCCTTTTGAGCTATTTCTGGAGTACAAGGGGAGTTATCTCTGTTATCTGCTGAAAGAGTAATATTTTTTATTTCGTAAAACAGCATGAAGATAGTAGCACTTATTATCTCTCGAAAGAGCGCAAATTAATATAAATTAAATCCCTAAAATACGTCTTTATATTTTGAAGACAAACACTTAACGTCTCTCTACTGTGAAGACAAATATTAAACTCAGAAAAGAGGCATACAAAGCGAAAACATCAACAATAAACAGTTATGGCAAGAAATATGGCAAGAAAAATGCATTGTTGAGTAGTTTTTTTTTTTTAACAAAACAAAACCCTTCGATTGCTCGCTTATTACTTCAAATGGATGTATAAGTCATTATTTTTTTATTGCTCGATATCGATATCAATCCATATATTTTTTACTGGGTCACTTCTTTCTGCGGTGACCATCAAGCAGCTCACAACGTCCGTTAGATCACGTGCTCCCCGGGCGTGATGTGAGAAGGCGCAATGTTGAGCAAATGCCTAAATGGTATACTACCTCCCATGCGTCTTAGGGAGTAGGTAATATAAGTTATACAAGCTCAATACAATAACTCTCTTAGTGTCCCTGTCTAGGAAACGACGCCCGTAACGGTATAAGGACCTTGAGGTATGGGTATGCAACTGTCATGTTCGAACTCTCTACAGAAATCGTGCCTCTATCCAATTAACGCATGTCCTTGACAAATACAAGGCGTCGCCATGTGAAATGCGACGGACGGGACAGTGATGCATACGACGAAAGAACTGTGACATCATTTACAGCTGCCCTGCAAAAAGACTCGATTTTGGATGCGGATTCACAGACGGCAGGAGACTTCAGCACCTGGTCTCGCGGTTTAACTGATTTTTCTACACTCCATGATGTAAGACAAAGATGTGGACATTTAAGATTTTTTTTAAGCTGAAATGGGAAGGGAAGTTACTCTTAATTCAGCAGTCGGAAAATTCAGTCTACAAAATTCAGTCTTCCCGTAGGTAAAAAATATCGTTGTAAGTGCAACTAGATTCCAGCATCAACATAACTCCAAAGCAACCTGGATATCCCCTGATCAAAAGACAAGAAACCAGATTGATCACTTAGTAATAGATGAGAAGCATGTCTCAAGCTTTATGGACGTGCGTGTGATATGCGGTGCAAATGTAGACTCCAATCGACACCCAGTTGCAGACAAGTTACACCTGCGATCAATTACTGCTAAAAACGATCGTAACCAAACGTAAAGGATGCTAGACATAAAAAAACCCGTATAACACCGAGATAGCCAATGCCTACTCTAACCAACTTTCTCAATTACTTCAAACAAAACCCCCTTATCTAAAGTTCCCGACAGCATATTACGATATACATGACCACCTTCGCATCCAAAAACCAAGCTTAGTATAATGAAGAATGTCGTGTTTTTTTTCTGAAAAAAAAGGATGCTGCATACAAGGGAAAACTGCAGCTAATGATAACGCGTGCTGTGACGGAACGATATAATGAGAAGGGGAAAAAGATGACACGCCTCTTCTGGCTAAAAAAGCGTCTATGGAAGAAAAGAGAGAACCAGAATATCGAAAAATAAAGAGATGGAAATATAAAAAGCAAAGGTTTAGGGACAAGTATCACCACCTGTTACGACAGAAATGGAAAACTGGTCACGGTCACGCAGATAGCATAAATGAGTATATTGTCAGCACCGAAACTAGCACGGCCATAAACAATAAAGCTGCGGAAGCCGACGGACTACCTGCAGACCTTTTTAAGGCCGGCGGCGATGAGCTGGCTACGTGCATGCACCAGCTCATAAACACGATTTGGCTAAATGAATGCGTGTCCGATGATTAGAACCTGAGTGTCCTGTGCTTAAGAAAGGCGATCCAAGTGTGTACCAATTATCGCAGGATCAGCCTTTTACCCATCATATACAAGTTCCTGTTTATGTGTTATGGAAAGGCTGAAGCCTATCCTAACGAACCTATTTGGACCTTATTAGTGTGGCTTTAAACCTGGTAAATGCACGACCGACCAGATATTCCCACTTTGAAAAATTCTGGAAATGACTCAAGAAATGCACATCGACACCTACCACCTGTTATTCGATTACAAAGCTACATTTGACAGTCCGATACGGCAGAAAATATTGGTTTTTTCCACAGAGTTTTAATCCTCTCGCAGATGCTACGACTTTGCGCGAAGCTGTCAATGTCAGCCCTCGAAGTCTTTGGTGAAAATAGGCTAAAATCTGATGGAGCCATTTTCATCCAAGCGAGGCTTAGGTCATGCGATCTTTTTAACATCATAATGAAGATGATCATGCGAAATGCTGGCAGTACCATCTGGATGGTACCATCTTTAGTAACAGTTGCAACCTGATCGCATATTCCGATGATATAGATATATGAAGATTGGCAAGGATCTTACGGAACCATTCTATACCAGACGAGGCCTAAAACAAGGCGACGGCCTATCGTGCGATATCTTCAACATTGTGATGGAGATGATAATGAGAAAAGCTGCAGTAAACACGAGTGGTTCTATATTCAACAAAAGCCACATGCTACTCGCGTATGCTGATGACGTAGACATCATCGGTCAAAAACTGCGGGATGTGACTGCAGCATTCTCAGGTATACCGAAGGAATCAGCGAAAATGGGCCTAACGGTGAACGAGGACAAAACTAAGTTATTAGTTTCAACGAACAAAGAATCTACACGTTTGGGAAACTGCGTGAACGTTGACAACTATAATTTCGAGGTGGTAGATAATTTTGTCTACCTAGGCTCCGCCATCAACAAAGAAAATAATGTCAGCCTAGAAATCCGGAGAAGAATCCTGCTTGCAAATAAATGCTACTACGGACTAAGCAAGCGATTCAATGACAGAGCCCTCTCTCGACGAACAAAACTCCAGCTATACCAGATACTGGTTCTACCTGTCCTAATGTATGGCTCAGAATCCTGGGTTATGACACAAGCGGATGAATCGGTTCTGGCGGTATTCGAGAGAAAAATACTCCGTAAAATATATGGGCCCATCATCGTTAACGGACAGTATCGGCGTCGTATGAATCATGAGCTGTACGAGCTGTACACTGACATTGACGTGGTCAAACGCATTAAGGTGCAACGGTTGCGTTGGCTAGGTCATGTTGTACGCATGGACGAAAATGCTCCAGCTCGAAAAGTCTTCGACAATGAACTCGATGGACGGCGCAGAAGAGGGCGACCAAAACTCCGTTGGAAAGGCCAGGTTACTGACAACCTTACAGAACTCGGTGTGACTAACTGGAGAAGAAGCGCAGTAGATCGAAGCGCTTATAATATTTTTCTACGTGCGGTATATAATCCACTGGGATTGCATAGAAGTTCCAGCTAAGTAAGTAAGTAATATATATTATTGGCAAAGGATTGCGGGATGTTAATACGGTCTTCGCAAGCATTGAGAAGCATTCGGCAGAAGTAAGTGTAGTCATAAAGGAGGACACACGATTGATGGACAAAGCTCTCTCTCGACGAACATAGATCCAACTCTACCACACACTGATTCTACCTGTCTTGCTGTACAGCGCAGGATCCTGGGTAATGACACAAGCGGATCAATCTTATTTGACTGTCTTCGAGAGAAAAATACATTGTAAAATATTTAGACCCATCATCGTTAACGGCGCGTCGCGACATCGAAGTAGTCGAACGCGTTCAAATAGACCGAATGTGCTGGCTTGGACACTTTGTACGAATGTATGAAAATGATCCAGCTCTAAAAATCTTCGACAATAAACCTGATAGGCGGTGCAGGAGGAGACGGCCCAAACTTCATCTTAATTAAACATGGTGTGATTTGGAGTTCTTTTAAATGTGCAGCTAATGATGGATGAATTTCTTTTGTTTATGCCAAATAAGAAGAAAAAGGTCTATTCCAATATGAATGAATTTTATCGGTCTGCATATGATTGTAGTATTTACATTGATTTGCTATCTTCGACAAGAAGTCTAATAGCCTTTTTGCACCAAAAATGCATTTCACATTTTGAGCTGAAGATGCGGAATGCTAAAAAGTGGTTTTACACTGCAGTTTCGCATATTGTCAGCTGATGTCTAGCTTACACATTTTTCCATTCGCCTTGTAAACCAGCAATATTTTTCTGCCACAAACCTATTAACATTGTTTCGGAGGCAGTATTCCACGAAGCGCGAATGGTTTAAACTAATTGGAATAATCATTTATTACTATTTTGGCAATAGTTAAAATTTTTTGTCCGTCCATGTTGTTTGGCATTTTTTCCAATAAATGTAAACAAACAACGAAAATTGTGGTTGCCGGATCAACATTACTGGAAAAAGCGCTTAAATTCCCATTTTCAGAGTACAACTCAGTGTATTTTTCCGCATCTTTCATGGATGCGAAAATATGTTAACATCTTTCCAACAACAAAATACATGTACAAATTTTAGCATTTTGACCGCATCCATCAAAGATGTGGAATAATGCGGAAATATTTAAATGCGTTCCGGTGTAAAAAGGCTGTAAGTATGGTAACCTTTTTCCGTTTGCTTATTAATATTTCTACAATAATTTTAAATTATTTAAAACCAATTTTATATTTACGACCACGACTTTTTTATTAAAAGCATTTGTTTATATAAAGTTCGTTTGCTAGATTTTAATAGACACTATTTTAACAAAACCCATATTATAAATTTATAAAAACACCGAAAAACTATAAAGCGATTAAATTTTGGTGGCAATAATTAACCACAACTCAACAAATCCTATTGCCCTATATCTACAATAAATTTAACACATCAGGATACTGCGCTCATTATGAACCAGAATCCTAGTCTTGGCATAGTATTTTCTACTTCCTTCTTCCTTGAATATCATTAAATCACAAGTAACAACATAAGTTAATGCCACCACCATAATCGCTGTTCCTCAATCATTTGCATTTGAAAGCGCCACACTGTCTGCCTGGATTGCTGTTGACAACGCTGCCATAGTTTCGCCATAAGACGAAGAGAGCAAAATAGGCAATGTCCGTCTGAATGGATGAACAAACAACAGAATGGGTAAATAGTAGAACACTTTTAATAGACTGCAAGTGTTTATTTAGCGTGCTATGATAAGAAGAGACGACCATGGGGGAAGGAGACGCAGAAGTATGCACAACATACAGAAGTCTGAGTTTGGAACTAGGTCTTCATCCTAAGCGACATGCTAATGCATAATTACGCCTGTAGATGGCACTGTCGTTATTGTAGATAAGTGATGTAGTGGTGCAGTCAGAGCACAACAACCCTTTTGTGTTGTAATGTAATTCTTTTGATTCCTCGGATGCCTTTAGTAGAAGCAGCAGCAGCAGCAGCGGTATCGCAAATTCATTAAACGCATCGCACTCTATGGCATTTTTAGTGACAAAGGGAAACTATTCAACCGAAATGCAAAACTTTAGTTAATAAATCTTAGTGTAATGGTTTTACTCGAATGCAAAAACAATCAAGCCGCTGTTTGCCAACAAAATCATATAAACTTTGCTATTAAAGTTAAGCGAACTCTCAGTTTCAGCATGGAAATGGGGAATGTCATTATTAGTTTAAGGAAGCAAGAGATGGTAAAATCTATATACATATACAAAAATGGTGTGAAAAATGTATAGTAATTCATCAATGGAGAACGGCTGGGCCGATTTCACTCAATTTTGTGAATGGAAATTTTTTGAAAATCCTCCAAAACAGTCGGAAAAATGGAAAAAAATCAAAACTACTATTTATATAGAATTTTGTGGGCAATAATTACGGAATGGATTTTCGAATGGAAAAATAGAAAATTCTTATTTGAAAACTCGGAAAATTCCGGATAACACACAAAAACAATAATTTTTTTTTTGCACGATGTTGAGGTAAAATATTTCGGATAATTGTGAAAATCTGTACGATAAAAAGTGTTTTGCGCACATTTTGGTTGGAGAAGTTAACGAGGTAAATAAAATTTAACAAATAATAATGCTGCCATCAATGCCACAACCTAATAGATGGTGCTATATGATAACTTAGGCATTGCGCAATTTGATAGGTGTCCTTTGTCATTTTTGAGCAAATGTGCTATTTTTCTTCCTGCAATTTTTTCGAGTTTTACGTATTATAACACTGAATCTCGCATCACATCCGCAAAGCAATTACGATCAATTGCTTTTCTATCCAATATTTATCAGTTCGATACTTTTTTTAGAACATGAGTTTACGTGTAAAATATGGCGTTTTCCAATTTTTCTTTCAAGTTTTTAGGAATATTTATTTGCTTGACTAATGCCTGATATTAGACGATAAAACCTTAGATGACGTTAACGTCGTGCAATAATTATATAATTAAATTGTGTATGATTCTATCTTTGCCATCCTTCGATTCCCTTCGTATTGGAGATGGTCTGCTGTGCGAGGGATTTCGGTAGGCTTGCCAACGTTTAAATTTGCTCGAAAACGGACTAAACGCTCGATTCAAACATTGTTTGCGATCATCGGAGTCACACGTCATCCGTCGAACCCGACCGCATTGTGAGACAAATACAACGACGAAATGGCTGTCGACATATTGTAAATCGTGCGCACAACACCTTCGAATTTGTTCTTGAAATTAACGACCAGATGCGAAACGAAACGTTAGTTCTGATCGAAGACATGTGCGTGCCCATAAGTGGCAATATGCTATCGATTGGGAATGGCAGCGCCAAGTCGTTCGACGCACGATGCATTCGATCGCGAAGTACAACGGCAGCAGGACTACAAACGAGATTAGTTGGCAGAAAGACTCCGAACAAATGCGCCTCTGTTGAATGCCGAGCAGATAAACATGTACGTTTATCTGATGAAGGTTTTCGACAATGCTTCCGGTGGTACATGCAAGACACTTTTCCGTTGATTCTGGCGACAATTAGGTCAAGATCTTAAAATGCGTTGGCTGCATCCTCTGGCATTGTTGGAAGGCAGTCGAACTGCAAATTCCGCTTCAAAGCTGTTGACGAATCTCTCACGGTTGAAAAGCCATGGTGCAACATGACCAATAATTCTGCGACACCGAAATTGATGCGAGAATTCAAAACCAACATTTGGGATGAATGCGTGAAGGCGAATAAACGAGCTTTAGAAATAATTGACCACACGGTAAAGGATTTACGAGATGATACAAAACGATTTGGTTGCGCTATGGCAATGTGATTCAACCGACGATGGCCAAGGGCTTATTGAAAAGAGAGAAAGTCCTTATCTCACAAATTCCGATTATTCCAACTGATCATCCATTCCCATTCCTCGTTCGGTTGGCTTTGGCGATGACAAACAAAAAACCGCAAGGCCAATAGTTGAAAATCTGTGGGATTAATATAAAATTTCCCTGTTTTTTTGCACGGTTAGCTGTACGTTGCCTTTTCGCGTTTTAAAAAGCCCGTCTTCGTTGTTTGTTTATGCGCCGGAATATATATCGAAAAACATGTTTTTTAAATCATAAATGTTAACGATCACTTAGCGTCCTAAACAAGTAGACTCTTTGCTCGTCTGCATACGGTAGCAGCATGTGACTTTTATTAGGGATGGTACAATCGTGTTTATCGCCTTGTCTAATATGCTGTTTCCACTACGGCCGCATCCACATCCACATCCAAAAATCAATGAACGCGCGTTTAAGCCTATACAAAAAGCATAGGCAGTTAAGTATGGGAAAAAGTTGCGTTCATATTGGATGCGACTTCCGATAAATTGCGTTTACTATGAAATCGACTATTTTTGCAATCGAAACCCACCCATACCTATTAATGGCAGCACTGCAAATTCCACATCCCTATTAAAACAGCTGTTTATCAGCATAAACATAAACATTGAATTGTAGAGGGAAACAGCGATCCGCTTTTCTAGCGGGATAGCGAGCCGAAATGAAGTGTCTTTCTTGGTCAGTGAATGAAGGCGCTGTACTAATATTTGAAATATGCTCCTCTCTACACGGAAGCTTTTTTTAAACACTTCGTCCGAATTCTGAGACACGCTTCTCTCCCAAAAGTTACCATAACGTAGCTATTAAATAAAAGTTAAAAAGAATTACTTGAAATCAATGAAAATTGTTCCACACTTACAAAACACCAGACGCTTCGTGCATTATCCATGAAATATGCAGCGCTGCTTGATCTGCACATACCCATTGCGCGCAAAACCTTACTCAATCAGCTGTTTGGATGTGAACGCCGATGCAAAACACAGTGGAAACACCATGCGTTCATTTTCGGTAAATCGTTAACGCGATAACCAAACGCAGGCTAGTGGAAACCGCATATAACAAATCGCTAGGTAGAGAATGGTACTGTCAGAATTTTACCTATTTTAGCTGAAGATTTCATGTCGGTCAGTGTCACCCCGCAAAATAGCATCATCTTTGCGGGTGTACCAAACTAAGCCATAGAATCTAATAGTTTCTATCGTATTGAATTGTCTAATGACTTATCTAGGATTTTCGTTGTGTGTATATCTGGTCGGTCGTGGATTTACCAGGTCTAAAGCCGCTCTGATTAGGGCTTAAATCTTTCACATAAAACACTCCACTGGATCTTCTGCGCTTATTCTCCAGTTAGTCACTCCAAGTTCTATAAAGTTCAGTAACCTGGTCTTTCCAACGGAGTTTTGGTCTTCCTCTTCTGCGCCGTCTATCAAGTTCATTCTCGAAGACTTTTCGAGCTGGAGCATTTTCGTACATACGTACAACATGACCTAGCCAACGCAACCGCTGCACCTTAATGCGCCTGACCACGTCAATGTCAGTGTACAGATCGTACAGCTCATGTTTCATACGACGCCAATACTCTCCGTTAACGATGATGGGTCCATATATTTCTCTCGAATACTGTAGGCCGCTTGTGTCATAACCCAGGATTCTGAACCGTACATCAGCATAAGTTAGAACCAGTATCTGGTATAGTTGGATTTTTGTTCGTCGAGAGAGGGCTCTGTCATTGAATCGATTGTTTAGTCCGTAGATGCATTTATCAGGAAGCAGGATTCTTTTTCTGATTCTTTGTTCTTTGAAACTACCCAATTTCCTAATTTCTTCTGTATACCTGAGAAGGCTGCAGTCACATCTTGCAGTTTTCGACCGATGATGTCTACGCCATCAGCGTATACGAGTAGCATGTGGCTTTTGTTGAATATCGTGCCACACGTGCTTACTGCAGCTTTCCTCATTATTATCTCCACCACTATGTTGAAGAGGTCACACGATATTCCGTCGCCTTGGTTAAGGTCGCGTCTGGTATAGAATGGCTCCGTAAGGTCCTTGCCAATCTTCACTGAAGACTTCGTGTCAGTCAGCGTCATTCCGCAAAGGCGTAACAGCTTCGCTGGAATACAAAAGTCAACCATGGCTTCGACTGATATCGGTATCGGGTCGAAGGCAGCTTTATAGTCGACGAAAATATGGTACGTATCGATCTGTTTCTCTTGGTCCTTTCTAGGATTTGCCGAAGTGTGAATATCTGGTCAGTTGTTGATTTACCAGGTCTAAAGCCACATTGATGAGGCCCGATTAGGTTGGATAACACTGGCTTTAGTTTTTCACATAGCACACTCGACAGGATCTTATATGCGATGGGTAAAAGGCTGATCCCGCGGTAGTTGGAGCACACACTTGGATCACCTTTTTTTCAGCGCAGGACATAATACGTTTGGATTCCAATCGTCGTAGATTCCAATCTTTAAGGAGCTGGTGCATGCTCGTTATCTCCCGTTCCTTCATCTGACGTTTTTTTCGCTTAAATAGCTATCTTGCCTGTTTAACTGTCTCCTTGTGCCGTTCCCTAACAGCCCGGGTTACAATTGGCTGTAGAGTTTCCCTATAAGCGGCATCCTGTTCCCCAGACGCAATGTGACATTCTTCATCATACCAAGATTCTTCTGAGCGCCGTTTTTCATATCCTAGCACTGTTGTTGCGGCGGTTGCCATGGAATGCACAATGTGCTGCCGCTGTGTAATGGGACCGGCTGTGGCATAGTGACTAGAACACGCGACTAGCATGCGGGAGATTCCGGGTTCGATTCCCGCCTCCAGTCATCTACATATTTTTATTATTTTATTGCCAACCACCTCGATGTTGTCGACAGCAACGTCGCAGTATAAGTGTCGAATCAATCGGCATGTCTAGTAAAAGCTTCTCAACCAGTGACGTTCGCAATTGTCGGTAAACAAGTAGGTGCCGTTAATTGTGAATCTAAAATAGAAAGCGTGTTAATTCACAACACCGCGAGAAGCTTATTAATAATACCTCATTCATGGGGTGTAAAGGGAAATTAAGTTTTTTTAAGTGTATCGGGAACGTCAGAAGTAGAGGCGTTGTGTCGTAGTAGTTGGGAAAGCTGGTTGGAGTAGGCCGTGGCTATCTCTATAACCCAGTACGTTTGTTGCGGTAGTGGTTATATCATTCGCCAAATGCTGATGCTGTTTGTAGTACTTAAGAGAGTTGGTTGGAGCAGGCATTGGCTATCACGGTAGTATGTGTAGCTTCCTTTTCGATTCGTTTTACTATTAGCGTTTTTAGCATTCTTAAATCGCGTGCGCAGCTTGGCCGCAACTATGTGCTGATCAGAGTCAATATTTGAACCGCTCACCACACGCAAGTCCATAACACTTAAAGCATGCCCTCAATCGATTACCACGTAATCAATCTCGTTTTTGATCAGGTGATATACAGGTTGCCTAGTGGATATCTTTCTGCGCGAATCTGGTTCCACTCTCTACTGTGTTTCTATCCGGCGCGGAGCTAACCAGTCTAAATCCGTTATCGAAGGTATTGTTTTATATACTGAATTTGTCAACTGCTGGACCAAGAGCATCTTTCCTTAAGCATTGAAATCTCCCAGAACAATTTTAGTGTCATGGACTGGGTGATATCTTTCGTTCAGGCGCTCAAAGAATGCATCTTTAATGACTTCGTGTCTTACTTCGGGGCGTATACACAGATCAGCGTAATATAAAATTATTTCACTTACAGGGTTAAGCCGCGAGACCAGATGTCGAAGTCTCTTGCCGTATATGAATCCCCATCCTAATTCTTCTGCATGACAGCTGAAAATATGTCACAGTTCTTGCGACGTGTGCATCCCTGTCCCGTTCACCGCATTTTTTTTTGTGTGGCTGTGATGTACACCTTCTATTTGTCGTAGACATCCGATGATTGGATAACACCACCATCTCTGTGGAGAGTTCGGACATTTCAGCTGCATATCCTTAAATCATGGTCCTTATGTCGTCCTTATGTGTGGTTGTCAACATTAAAGGACAGTGGCTAATTTGGCCACCGAATACATTTCTGAATGAGCTACATAAAGTTCATTGCAATGCTTTGGAATTTTCATTTTCTACATAACAATATTTCGCGAAAAGTCGAGCTGATAGAAAAAATAAGTGCAGATTCAGCGTCAAAATAACCTTAAAAACAACATTCAGTTCTGAATCAACGAATACCTTGTATCCTGGTGTAATATATCAAAGACTTCAACATACATATAGAGATGGTCATTTGAATTTCATTTGAGGTTCGTTACTCGATACGTAAAAGTACCTTTATATTGAACACTCTACGATGAAAAGTATAAAATGCATAAGAAAACAATTTAAACGTTCGATTTTATACGGAAACAAGATTATTGGTAGTTTTACACGAAAAAAAAATTTATTGCAGATGACGACAAATTGCCCTTTGTCCTAGTGAATGGTCTAACCCGCGGTACCAACAAGATGTACCTATTAGTAGCTTCAATTGGGCAAGACCTTAACAATCCTACCTTCTGCGGCTACCAGACTTATGCACAGCGTATGTGCAATATTAACTGTCCGCATCCCAACAAGATTACCATTCCTGCCGCAGGACAATATATTGCAGTTGCTTTGATTAGGTTTGAACGAAAAAGTCCAGACAAAACTACTGCAGTGTTAATTATGCCCCTAAGTTCATCATGTGCGACTCAATTTGTAATTGTTTCACTTCATAATGGACACGATTGTCATGTCACCTACCTTGAATAGCCTGGGAAAAAAATAAGTCAAAAAATAGGAAAACCAAGAGAAAATCCAAAAACTTTTCTAACCATAACCCCGTAGGGTTTATACTGTTGAAAGAATGTTTAGTACGAGTAGTACGTCAGCCTTTTTCACTTATTTTTCTGTCTAACTTCGTAGTTGTTGTTGTTTGTTATTTTCGGTACTTCTAAAGTAAGTGTATATACGTTGTCTTCCCCCCTAGCCTGGTGTGAATATTCCGTTCAGTCATCAGTGCACGAAAATATGCAATTGTTAGTACACGTACACTCGCTTTACTTCAAGGAGCTGCAACATAATACCACCAAGAGGGATATCAGGAACTAGTGTACACACACACACACACATACTCACTTAGAAACTTAATCTGAAGAAAACAAACATGTGAGCTGATGGACTGACTTGACTACCACATGAGAGGATCAAATATAATTAAGTTAGGATAGGTTATTTTTCAAGCCAAACGAATATGAAACAACAAATAAGGCACAAAAGCCGACACACCGAAGATACCGAAGCTAAACAACCAAAACAAAAGCACAAAAGGATCAGCCAGGCAGGCAATGCAGCAGATAAAGTGAATGAACCTAACGTATCATGCACACACATCTGGTCAGCGGAGGTCGTATGTACAGAGGGGTATGTATGTATGTATGTATGTGCCATAATAAATGTGACAATTTGTTGGTTGATTGGCAAAAATTTCAAGACAATGGGCACGTGCATACATAGATAGGGTGGTTTTAAAAGGGGTTGTTTTCTTAACGAAACTACAGTTGGTCACAAAACTTAAGACAGATATTTTGAATTGTATAATCTTAGATGTAATAGATTCTTATTAAAAGTTAATTAAATTCGAATTGAAAAGAAATATGTACTTGTAATACACAGTACAACACATGATTTTGGGACTAAATTCTGAGAACAGCACGTGAAAGTTGCCCCAACACAGTACATCATTTTTCAGTTCATTGATTTGGGAGTGAGTGCATGCCGGACGATTGGAATGTAAGCGTACTATGTCCTGTGCTGAAAAAAGGTGATCCAAGTGTGTGCTCCAACTACCGCGGCATCAGCCTTTTACCCATCGCATATAAGGTCCTGTCAAGTGTGCTATGTGAAAGACTAAAGCCAGTGTTATCCAACCTAATCGGGCCTCATCAATATGGCTTTAGACCTGGAAAATCAACAACTGACCAGATTTTCACACTTCGGCAAATCCTGGAAAAGACCCAAGAGAAACAGACAAACACGTACCATCTTTTTGTCGACTATAAAGCTGCCTTCGACAGCCCGATACGGCAGAAATTACTTGAAGCCATGGCTGAGTTTGGTATTCCAGCGAAGCTGATACGTCTTTGCGGAATGACGCTGACTGACACGAAGTCTTCTGTGAAGATTGGCAAGGACCTTACGGAGTCATTCTATACCAGACGAGGCCTAAAACAAGGCGACGGCCTATCGTGCGATCTCTTCAACATTGTGATGGCGATGATAATGAGAAAAGCTGCAGTAAACACGAGTGGCACTATATTCAACAAAAGCCAAATGCTACTCGCGTACGCTGATGACGTAGACATCATCGGTCGAAAACTGCGGGATGTGACTGCAGCCTTCTCAGGTATTCAGAAGGAATCAGCGAAAATGGGCCTAACGGTGAACGAGGACAAAACGAAGTTATTAGTTTCAACGAACAAAGAATCTACTCGTTTAGGAAACTGCGTGAACGTTGACAACTATAATTTCGAGGTGGTAGATAATTTTGTCTACCTAGGCTCCGCCATCAACAAAGCAAATAATGTCAGCCTAGAAATCCGGAGAAGAATCATGCTTGCAAATAAATGCTACTACGGACTAAGCAAGCGATTCAATGTGAGAGCCCTCTCTCGACGAACAAAACTTCAGCTTTACCAGATACTGGTTCTACCTGTCTTAATGTATGGCTCAGAATCCTGGGTTATGACACAAGCGGATGAATCGGTTCTGGCGGTATTCGAGAGAAAAATACTCCGTAAAATATATGGGCCCATCATCGTTAACGGAGAGTATCGGCGTCGTATGAATCATGAGCTGTACGAGCTGTACACTGACATTGACGTGGTCAAACGCATTAAGGTGCAACGGTTGCGTTGGCTAGGTCATGTTGTACGCATGGACGAAAATGCTCCAGCTCGAAAAGTCTTCGACAATGAACTCGATGGACGGCGCAGAAGAGGGCGACCAAAACTCCGTTGGAAAGACCAGGTTACTGAGAACCCTACAGAACTCGGTGTGACTAACTGGAGAAGAAGCGCAGAAGATCGAGGCGCTTATAATAGTTATCTACGTGCGGTATATAATCCACTGGGATTGCATAGAAGTACCAGCTAAGTAAGTAAGTAAGTAAGATTTGGGACAAAATTCTGAGAACTGCACGTGAAAGTAACCTCAAAAAGAAGATGTTATGCATCATTCGTTTTGTCAAGTTACATGCCATAATAATTTAATATTGATTTAAAGTTAGTAAGTATCGTATAGGGGAATTTGTCACGTTTTAGGCTCTTTTGTTTGACATAACTCGAGAACCACTAGTCCGATTTAGCTGAGACAAATTTAAAATATTAAGAATTCCAATTCCTTTAATCTGTTCATATAAAAGTTCCCTACATAAGCAACAGTTTCACTTTTCCATTCATCAAATGATTTTGAACTGGGTTTATTTTGTAGCAATTACAATAAAACAGTTGTACTTCGTGGCGTATGATTTACGTGGAATATTACTTATGACAATCATACGCCACCATATAGTATTTATGTTATATCAAACAAAAGAGCCTAAAACGTGACAAATTCCCCTATACGATACTTACTAACTTTTAAACGATATTAAATTATTATGGCATGTAACTTGACAAAACTAATGATGCAGAACTTCTTCTTTTTGTGGCTACTTGCACATGCAGTTCTCAGAATTGCGTCCCAAAATCACGTGTTGTTCTGTGTAAATGAAGTGTGTGTTTGTTTAAAATATCTCTTATAGGTCATAAGATATTTTGTAAAAAAAAGTAATTTTTTTGTAAGAACATTTGTAACATTAATTTTCTTCACTTATTCGTACCATGTTTACTTGCGTCACGTCTTTGTACTACACGTATATTTATTGTTTGTTTTCTTAAATTTTTGTACTTAGTATATACCCCACATTTGTCCACCACTGTATTCATTAAAGGGGGTTGTTATATTGCTAAATTAGGATTGAGTTAACTGATATAGTGGCAATGTGTACTCTTTGAAAACCTGTTAGGTTGCAAATTGATTTCATTTCCTGTTGTCTTTGTAAACATATAACATATGTAACTCTTTCTTCGACAGGGATGATTTCATATGCAATGCACACAACGACACACTCACGTAAGTATGAATTGCAATCTAATACGAATCGGATGTAAATTTGTTTTGATTGTGCAAGGATTTGCAGCATTAGGGGATTAATCTCCATATGTAAGCAATCATGAAAGTTCATGTACCCTGAAGTGGCTTCATTACCTAACCCAATAGCTAATATAAAACTATGTAAATATGGAATGAGAAAAGGTTGACAACTGCACCTACACCAAAGTAAGGAAAGATGAATGCCATTTGTTGTCTTAACATTAATTTTTTTCTTTTGGTCAGGCAACAGTTGAAAACAATCGTCACTACAATTGACAGAACGTTATTTAAGTGTGGTTTTATAGTAAGTATCTTAATTCACCTGAGGCAAAAGTGAGTTGATCTTTCTAAATCGTATAGCAATAACATACATGATAATCTGTCGAAAATGTAATGTTAAGGAAAACAACAGACTGCCTCTACTATAAAATTAAAATCATTCTAACAAAAAATTTTTTGTCGTTCTACTATTAAATTACTGTTATTCTACTATAAAAAAGAACACAACAGATTAAAGATAATCACATTAGGGGTAAGGAGAATTTTTCCAAATGTAGTTTTCTGTTCGTAATTCCCTTGGGTATAACCAGAATCTCTCTTTAAGATTCTATCTACTCCGATAGATCAAGTGTTCCCCAGACCATGTCACTGAACGTCCATTCAGTGGTAGCGAATGTAAGATGGCGCGATGTTGAGCAACCTTGGCATGCTACCACCGATGCGTCTTTGGGAGTAGGTAGCTGAAAATACTGAAGCTCAACAAAAAGGCTCTTCTAGCAGCTTTGGCAACCTAAAGCTAAAATCTGGTGCGGTAGCCTTATAAATCACTCTCCTTAAATAAAAAACTAATATTGAAAAACGAAAAAAAAAAAAAACACAAGAACACCCCCCAAATTTCGACGACTCCATCAAAGGTTTAAAGGAACATGATATAAGGATATGCACCTGAAATAGCTGAAATCTCCCCTCTATTCAATTGGCGGATGTCCTCGACTAATAAAAGTTTAACATGACCGCCATACTGGAAATGCGATGGACGGAATAGGGATGAACACCACGAAAGAATTGTGACATCTTTTGTAGCTGTCATGCAGAATGGTACGGAGTTTTATGTTGATTCATAGTCGGCAAGAGACTTCGACCTCTGATCTAGCGGTTTAACGCTGTAAGTGATAGAATTGGCACAAACCGAATCAAGGCGAAACATTTAATATCACGCTGTGCACGCGCCGACGGAAGTCGTGGTGGACATTAAAGGTGCATTCACACAACAACACCTCCGATAACGGATTCAGTATGGTTAGCTTTGTGTAGGTAGAAAACATTGTAGTAAGTGTAACCAGATTCCCGCATAAATATATTCACAATGCAACCCTGAAAAAGCGAGATTGACCTCGAAAGAATAGGAGAAAGGCAAGTCTGAAGCGTGTGATGCGCTGTGCAAACATTGATTCGGATTACCACCTAGTTGCAGCCAAGGTACGCAAGCGATTAAGTAGTGCTAAAACGCAAAGGAAGGTACACATCATAATGCTGCAAACCACCGAGATAGCCAAAGCCTACGCCACCATAGGTAGGTAATAAAGCCATTTCCCAATTGAATGGCATAGTTGTGCAATAACACCATATTAAATTTCCGATCAAAGTGGAAATAATGTCATACCATTGAAAAATTTGACCCAAAGTAATGAAAAAGCTTGATGAAACAGTGATAGAGAGGGGCCCCCTACCGCATTCGTCTCGTACTGTAGAGGGACAGACTAACGATACTAAGTAGGTAATGAGACTTACTACGGCACCCCCCACCGTATTCGTCTCTCGTTGCAATGTATTCTCTAGTACACCACTTTGTTTATCGACTTATGAACAGAAACAGTGATAGAGAGAGTAGCGAGGCTTGTTATGCAGCTTGACTAGGGCGCGCAAAACAAACATACTTGATACATTTTATTCAAAAAATTTCAAAAATGAAATAATGCCATAATGGCTTTATTTCACACCTCGTGTGGTAATAAAGCCATATGGCCTTATTTTTCAATCGACTGAAAATTAAGGCCATATGGCTTTATTATTACAGGCTTTATTGCACGTCACCTTCAAACAAACCCCCTAATTCTGAGACAATGAGAAATTTCAATGAGGAACATTAGTTATTCCACCCTGGTACGATGAGAAATGTCGCGTAATGCCCGAGGCAATAGATGCTGCATACAAGCATAACTGCTTTTAATTCTATGGGCTGCGGAGACGGAACGATATAACGAGAAGAGGGGTAAAATGAAACGCCTCTTCGGGCGAAAAAAAATGAATGAAAGAAAAGAGAGAGACAGGATATCCAAAACTACAGGAATAGAAGTGAAGCCCGAAAGTTCCAAAAAATATCAAGCAAAAGTTTTGCTACAGGGAGTCTCACCTGTAAGGGAGTCTCACCTGGAGATCTGGCCACGAACTGGCACCCAAGAAAATGAAGGGAGCACTTTCGTACTGTGCTCTGCTCGTCGGTAAGTATCGAAATCACTCCATTCATCGACGACGGAGTAGATTGTCCACCACCGAGCCGAAACGAGATTGGCACGGCAATTGCACGGCTTAAAAACAATAAAGCTTCGGGACTGCCGGCCGAGCTTTTAAAGACCGGCTCTACCAATTATCGAGGGGTCAGCCGTTCACCCATCCTGTCCTGTCTAGTATGTTATGTGAATGACCAATAAAGCCCTTCCTAGCGAACCTGAGTGGACTTTACCAGTGCGGCTTTAGAACTAGTAAATCCATGACCGACCAGATATTTACGCCACAACAAACCCGGAGAAGACCCAAGAAATGCAGATCGACAATTACTAGCGTTTTGTCGATAACAAAACTGCAAGCGACAATCCGATACGACAAAAACTGTAAGATGCTAGGGGATGAGCTAGGTATCCCCGCGAAGCTGATACAAATTAGCGGGAATAAACTGACTGACACAAAGTCTTCAGTGAAAATAATCAAAAATCTGTACCGATTATCGAGGAATCAGCCGTTCACCCATCGCATACAAGGTCATGTCTAGTGTGTTATGTGAAAGACTAATAAAGCCCTTCCTAGCGAACCTGAGTGGGCCTTATCAGTGTGGCTTTAGATCTAGTAAATCCATGACCAACCAGATATTCACGCCACGACAAACCCGGAGAAGACCCAAGAAATGCAGATCGACAATTACTAGCTGTTTGTCGATAACAAAACTGCATGCGACAATCCAATACGACAAAAACTGTAAGATGCTAGAGAATGAGCTAGGTAACCCCGCGAAGCTGATACAAATTAGCGGGAATAAACTGACTGACTGACACAAAGTCTTCAGTCCAAGCGAGGTTTTAGACAAGGCGATAGTCTCTGTAATATCATAATGGTGATGATTATGCGAAAAACTGCAGATAACACGACTAAAAGTCGCATGCTGCTTTTAGGCATTTAGAAGCACTCGGGAGAATCGATACTCGAACACAAGTACATATCAATCTATAAGCCTTTTCAGTGTCTTCATCAGAAAAGATAGCAGGCTTGTAGATATAAAGTCCTTGGGAGTTGTGTATGCTGCCTTGTCCGCTTTGGTGATAAACCATTCTCCCTTGTAGTCCTCCATTGAGTAGGTTTGTATCAGAAGCCTATCCTCGATTCACAAACTCTGTGCACAGGACTTCTGAATTAGAACCCAATTCACCTTTCAATACTAAGTAGACATACCTACAAAACGGATTTATGATTTCTTGACTTTCTCAAAATTCGAAATACAAATACAAGACTTTCTTTAATATTATAGGATAAAATCCAGATGACTTAAACTATTAGTTAAAGGCAGGAATTCTTCGATATTAGACACAATTACAAATCTAATAAATTGCATTTTCGATTCCCAAAATAATGTATACCCTAGTGCTGATATTCTCCATGGATGTAAGAACGTAGGCATATACAACTTTGTGTTTTTGTAATCTCGTAATAAGCAAATGTTAAGTGATTTTTTTTTTGTTTGTAAACAAAACGTTTCATGTGTTGCCCACTCGGATTTTGTTGCTCATAAGAATGATAAATTGGCCTCATAAAACTTAAGCGTAATTTAACACGTATTTGTGCCACCGTCTAGTGGCACATATTGTTGTGTGTACGACGACGCAGTGTGGTATGTATGCTAAATTACAACAGCGACAACATTGACAAAATTACGTGCAATAAAAACAAGATATGTATATGAATTATACCAACAACAAAAATAAAACACATCTCAAATTTGGTAGTAATCAAAACACCCATATGCTGTTCAAAATTACCAGGTTTTCAGCGGTTTGCTCGTACGTGCTGTGGAATTCTTCATTAGGTGCAGACTGACATATAGGATGACTACGTTTAGGCTCAATGTTAGATGTGAGGACAATGTCAGTAGCTGCCGCCGAAATACGTCATTATTTTTTAAGTTGTGAAATATTTCGTACGAACAGTTTTTTTTATTAAGACAATACGATAGCTATTTTATTTAAGAACTTAAATTATGTAACATGCTACCAAATGATACTAAATGTTACAATAAAAAATATGTAATATACACATTTTATAATATTAATATATACATACATATGAAATATGTTTGTTAACACATGTCATGCAAAGTATTTTGAATACTTATAAAAGAACAACAACAACTAACCAATAAAAATATTTCGAAAAAAACACAGACGTCATTATGAAAAACTTAATTTTTTTAAAGCAAAAAATACATAATTCAATTGATATTGGTATTCATAAATGAGGAGCAGCACACATACGATATTAAATCTTATTTCATTTGAGCAAATATTTCTATAGTTTTGTAAACATTAAGGTTTCCTTTTTTAAAAAAAAAAACATTTTGAAAACATAATAGTAAATCGTAACTGCGCCAACCAAAACAATCATGTGTTTTTCAATAACTTTTTAGGAGAGCCAAAAAACTTGATTATTTTGGAACATTTCTCATATATTCTACACTTAACTGATTTTCATAACTTCCAAACCAATTAAAGTATCACAAAAGCTTTAAAAAATTCCAATAAAAAAATCCGAATAATTACACATACCTGATTTGGTCGGCGCAGCTACAAAATATATGTTATCAATTTTACAAAAAATTCTAATATAGTTTTAGCAATATTAATTTTTAAAATCCTTTTTATTTTTTCTTCTTCTTTCGTCTTTAATGGCAGCAACAACAACAATTTATCTATAAGTAGCCGCACGTAGGAAAGTCTTTTGCGCTCCGTGTATAGTTCGTCGCACCAAGCTTAGTTAACAGTTCTTTCATCCGGCCCATCGAAAGAAGTTTTGGTCGCCACCTCCTGTGTCACCCCTCGAGTTTATTGCCGAAGACTTCTCGAACTGGAGCATAATCATCCATTCGTACATCCTGTCCAAGCCAGCCATTTGTGTCATTATCTATGCTTCTGCGCAGCATCGAGAGAGAGCCTTGTCATTCAATTGCCTTCTAAGCGCGAAGTAGCAGCGGTTTCCAATCAATACTCTTCTTTTAATTTTCAGGCAGAATTTGTTTATGGCGGAATCAAGGTAGACCGGATCATCTATCACTTCAAAATTATAATTGTTTAAGTTCAAGCAGCGTCCTAAACGAGTACACTGTTTGTTCGTTGAAATAATAAAAATAAAAAACTTGTATTTTTCTCATGACCAGATCCACTTCCGGCGACTGTTTCTCAATGCTTAAGAAGGTCGCAGTAACATCCTATAGTCCTCGTATAATGATATCTATATCATCGGCATACGCGAGCAATATGTGACTTTTCCCTACGGGAAAAGTGGTATTAATTTACCTGAGTGTACCTATCACAGGACGGGTGAAGAGGGGATGTGTCACCAAACTGGTTCTAAAGTGTTAAAGAAAAGTCAATTTGACTGATCTGCAGTATTCTGCGGCGTTGTATTTCCAACGGCGTTGTTTATAAATAAGTAGAAAAGTCAGAAAAATATAAAATATTTATATGTATATATTTTAACTCTAGCCAACTAAGTAATTTATCAAAGAGTTTCATTTAATTTTTCCGTCTTATTTTGAGGCATTTTACCAAAAAACAGACATCATAGTTAGGTGACTGGTTTTTACTGAACCTGTCGTAGGGCTTGTACTGTTAAACCGGCTCAAGACACATCACAAAGTATTAGTTAGGTGTCAATTGACACTTCAGTGGCCAACCCCATACATAACGTACCGGTTCTCTACATACAAAAGTTCCGGAACTAGAACCGGTTCATGCACCCCAGGGAACCGGTCCCGTGACTGGTACTGTACCGGTTCATTTTCCCGTAGGGTTATTAAAGATGGTACCAGTCGTGTTCACTGCAGCCTTCCGCTTGATCATCTCTATTACGATGTTAAAGATATCGCACTGATAAGGCCAATAAGGTTCGCTGTGATGGGCTTTATTCTTTCACATAACATACTAGACAGGACCTTGTAAGCTATTTGTAAGAGACTAAAGCCGCCGCCGGCTTTAAATATCTCTGCCGGTAGTCCATCGGCTCCAGCAGATTTTTTAAGCCGTGCAATTGCCATGCTGATCTCGTTTTGAATCGGTGGTGGGCCAACAACTTCGTCGTCGATGATTGGCGTTATTTCGTCCCTTATGCTGCCTTCGGGAACAAGAATGAACGAAAGTGTTTCCTCCATATTTGCAGTACACTCTAAGTGTCCGTGACCAGATTCACATATCTGCCCTTACATGTAGGGATCCCTGTTCCAAAACCTTAGCTTTTAACCCTTTGGAAGAACTTTCTATCCCTGTAGTTTTCGATATCCTGTCTCCCTCTTTTCTTCCACAGACGCTTTTTCCGCCTGAACAGGCGTTTTATCTTCCTCTTTTTGTCATTATATCACTCCGTCGCTGCACGCCTTACCATTGTCTGCAGTTTTGCCTTGTATGCAGCATCTTTATCCTCAGACATTAAGCGATATTCCTAATTATACCAGGGCTAGTCTGAGCGTGGTTTTTCATAACCCTGTACGATCGTTGCTGCAGTGATCATAGAATTCGGAATATGCTGCAACCGTTTGTTTGAAGTAATTGAGAGATGTTGGTTGGAGTAGGCATTAGCTATATCGGTGGCATGCAGCTTTGCAAAGTCTAGATTCTTACGCGTTTGATTACGAGTGTTTTTAGCACAAATGAATCGCGTGTGTACTTTGACTGCACCTAGGTCGTGACCCGAGTCAATATTTGTACCGCGCATCCCACGCAAGGCCAGAAGCTTACGACAACCCTTCTATATTATACCACGAGATCAATCTGGTTTGGGGATATCCATGTTGCCTTGTCGATATCTTTATAAGGTTATTTGGTTCCACTACCACGTTGTCCGCTGACGTGAAGCTAACCGGTTTGAATCCGTTAACTGAATTTTCGACTGCTTAGCCAAAAGCATCTTCCCTTCCTATTTTAGCAATAAAATCTTCCCGTACAATTTTAATTTCATGTGCATGGCAGCGGTTATATATATCGTCCTGGCGCTAATAGAACTCATCTCTTCTGTCTTTGTCTTCCCTCCCTCGTCCTGTCTTCACTCAGCGTGATGTTCAAATATTTTGCTTTGGTGCGGATAATGGAGATTCAGCCTCTTCCAGGGTTCAACCTGTATCGTGGTTTTCTCGTCGGCTGAAGTAAGTCAAGTCGTCGCCTGGGTCGCCATAAGGACCCACAAAACCTTACGGAATAAGAACTCAGTATATTTTCCCTGACTAGGTCAAAAAAACAATATTATTTATGATATGATGGTGTAATTCAAACTTATAATCTACTGGATAAAGTATTAAGATACGAAAACAATTCAGATTCGGATTCAGCGATAGCGTTGTTGTCTAGTCCGGTAATCGATAAATTTTAGTATACGCTCGACGAATATTGATGTGGCCTCTGACTGCGATGACAGGTTTCGGGACTTGATTCGATTTAAGATAATCGAGAATTTTATGGAACGATCGATTTAAGGTGATCGAGAACTTTATACTATACTCCCAAAACTGTAGAGGTCAGATAGGTCAGGATTGTATCGGTATTCAGGAACGTGGTAATTCGGGTACTCTCGATGATTCAGGCTTGTACCAGTAACTTGGCAGCGTACTGATGATTCAGGTTTTGTCGGGGTTTCAGGTTAATATCAGCAAGTGATAATTGATGTCTCGGATTTCGTCGGGGTTTCAGGTTAATATCAGCAAGTGATGATTGATGACTTGGGTTTAGTAGTAGATCGGCTTTTGCAACTCGTAGTTATATCGATTCCGAATTCGCGACCGAACTAACAATCGTACCCGACGTAGTGTTAGTATCAAAATGCTACGGTGCTAATTTCTAATACAATGCTACAGGAACAAAGAGTATCTTCGTGTACCAGACCGTAATCTGTGCAACCGACGAGTCGGTACAACCAACTGGGGTTTTATTCAACAGACCGAAGTCCGATTCAACAGACCGAAATCCGATTCAACAGACCGAAGTCCGATTTAACAGACCAAAGTCCGTTTCAACAGACCAAAGTCCGATTCAACAGACCGAAGTCCGATTCAACAGACCGAAGTCCGATTCAACAGACCGAAGTCCGATTCAACAGACCGAAATCCCATTTAACAGACCGAAGTCCGATTTAACAGACCGAAGTCCGATTTAACCAATGGGATTTTTGTTAAACCAACAAAAGTTGGTTCAACAGACCAAGGTCCGATTAAACAAAAGAATATTTCTTTCGATAAATGATTGCCCTGAGAAGGGCAGGGGAGCAACCGACGACCTACCAAGCACAAGTTCGATCATTTAAGTAAGTGGAGATCTCGATGTAATGAGATTGTCATGACAGCACATAGCATTGAGTAACACTTTCCTTTGTGATGTCGTCTCCTTAATGTGTATGGTTGGCTGTTCGTCGTCGCACTCATTCGCCGTTCGTGATGATTGCCGAATGTGTCGTTGGTGGCAGTTGCGTGCATTGCCGAACGCGTCGTTTGCGGCGGTCGTGCGATCGGTGGAATTGACGTTTGCCCTTCAAATAGTTGAAGAATTATCAGTATTAAAGGGCAAATGAAGGTTGTAGGTGGCCGCTCGCGTTTTTGGAGTTGCTGCCATTCGGCCTCTGTGGTGATCGAAATAATTAAAAGTATGTATGCAGGTTTAGTTTGTTGGCGATGTTGAAGGTCAAATAAAGGTTTTTTAGTGAAAGAATTGTGTATGTAGGTGAATGTATGTACGGACGACTGGCGTCATGTTACAAACCCTATACCAGATGTCAGAGTCTCATGTCACTTATCCTTTTTAAAATTTTTTCTGCATGTCAGCTGTAAAAGATGTCACGGTTCTTTCATCGTGTGTATCCCTGCCCAATCCATGGCATTTTCTATATATGATGTCAGCCTTGTATTTGCTGAGGACATCCGCCGATTGGTTAGAGGCATCATATCTGTAAGGAGTTAAGCTATAAATCGAGTAAAAATATCAATACGCCCAACGCGATCATCCCCACATTTTGTATTAGTAAAGCTACAGCAGGATAAGCTTTTGGAAAAAAAAAACTGGAAGCCTAGCCACCATTCAAGTGTACCATTCCGCCCACTTTAGAAACCAAGTAATAATATCAATACACCCAACGCGATTGTGCCCAGATTCTGTACTTTGTTAGGCAAATTTTATGTAACTTAACATTTCACCTTGTCACATTTACTACCACTCAACGGTGCGACAGCCAATCTCGGGTGTGAGAAATTCCATGTCAGGTAGAAGGTACTAGGTCAGTATAGTAAAACCCCCAAAGGGTTTGGCGTTCTCAGGCCCAACTTTTTATATGACCTTTTATAATTGTACTTATATTGATGTTTTCTCTTAGTTTTCCAGCTGTAACCAAAAAACCATTGATGATTTCTCCACTCGTTCTTCAGCAAAATTGTAGCTAAGGTTTAAGTAAATAATATCTAATAATATGTCTACCTAAATATTAAGTTTGACTAATTTTTTCGAATGAATTCATAAAAAAAATAACATCGCTTTTTTCATAAATATTTTGCAATAACTTCAAATTTCTGACAATATATAGGCTGTCTCATCTGTGATAAGTAGAAAACTGGACATTGCTGATGATATTGAATGACGACCCTGACCTAAGTTTGCATATGGTTCTCGCTGCATATATATGTACAACGTATAAGTAATATTAATTTTATAATGATTTTATATTAATCATACGCACATCGTTCCAATATTGTTTATGGTTTAATAGCACAGTGCAACCACCAATCTGGATAAACGTACTAGGTCAGTATAGTAAAACCCCTTAAAGGGTTTGGCGTTTTCTACAATTCCGCTGAAGAATGATATGAGAAATCATAAATGTTTCTTAAGCTATAGCTAAGCGAACAAATATCAAAATAGGCCAAAAATATAAAAGCCCATAAAAAAGTTTGATATGAGAATGACAAACCTTTAGGGGGTATTTCTATAATGGCCTAGTATCTTCACCTTGACTCAGAATTTCTCACCCCCCAGACAATGACTTCGAAAATGTTTCACACTGTAATTACTATGATTAAAATTCAGACACACAAGGGTTAATCATCAAAACGTATATGAGCAACATATTTGGTTGAAATATTTTTGCAACTGTAGGCACAATCCTTATCAACCCAATAATCGAAACAACATTTTACCTCCTCATTTATTGAGTTCCTTCAGTTACATAATAACAACTTGAGCAACCCCCTAATTAGTACAAATGAACCCCATCTCTTCAAGCGCGCTTATGTAAGTTTGTATATTTCCTTTCAAGTTCAATCGTTCTTAATGGAAACCCTTTACGTGCATTTCTGCTCAGACATGGATAATATGCATGTATGTAAATAAGCAAGTACATATACTTGTAATGTCTACATAAAGAAGGTATGTATTTGTGTTTAATGATTGACTGAGTGCACTGAATTTCACGTTGTGGTAGGTTATGACGGCAACTGCCTCAGACATTGGCTTCTGATGATGGTGGTGTTGCAGCAGCAGCAGCAGCAACGGCAACTTTTGCGGCTGCTGCCACTGCACTCGACATTCGTAAGTGAGTCAGTCAAACAGTCACTATACGATAAGCCAGAGTTAAAATGTAATCATTAGGGGACGAAGCAAGCAGCCAAACATTGAACCGGTTTCAGCACCGGCATCGCAAACAAAAGTTAGGCAAATTTTTTGTGTCTACTGCGGCTTTTTCTCTCTAGACCAAAGCAAAAATCAATGTTGCCAGTTGTGCAGCATATTTTTTGCAGTTGTCCTATGAAACTCTGGTTAGTTGGTTAAAACATTGCGTGGAATGCAAAAGGTTGGGTTCAACACCGCCGCTGAAAAACTTACTATGATCAAGTGGAATCGTGAATATATATATTTAAACGAAATTTTTAGAAATTAATAATATGCCACGATATGTAAGTGTTAAATACTGTACTGCATTGTTGAAACTCGAAACCATGGGCTGCACAATAATTAATTTATCTTATGATTTTACAAAAAATTTGAACAGATTTCAAGTCAGTGGCCCTTAAGTACAGCACTCTATTATTATTTCAATAAAATTTCATTACGTTTCGTTGATGAGGCAGAACTTACAAAATTTAAAGCAACTTTGCACTTTTTTTTACCTCTTAGCTAACACGCAGATAATGACTGGCAACTCTAGCATTTATCCATGTTGTACAGCTGGCGGCACTGGTTTCGTTTTGCTTTTTGTTGTTGGTGTGTTTATCTTTTGTTTTTGAACATTTCTTCTTTAACATAGCCAGACATCAGCACATACATACAACTCATATGTATATATTTGCATTGTTATTTATTCACTTTTGTTGATGTCGTCGTTATTAAGTATTGTTATTACTCATACGTTTGTAGGTATCCCAAAAACAACAAAAGAACGGGTACATTCCAGACATTTGTGTCTGTATGGGTTCCTGCGAAATGCACACACTATGATATCAGCAGACATTTGTATACCAGTGGCAGTGGCGGAAAGTAAGGAAAGGGTGGTCTTTTATCATCAGTTAGGTGAACCTAACAAAAAAAGAACTTAACAAATGATGTTCACAGGTGTGTGTATCTGTAGGATCACACACACACACACAAAATTTTTCAGATCATTTCAGTGGTAAAATTTGAATAAGGCCCTATATGTTACTGCTTTGTCAATTTCGCCACTGCATTGTTGCACCATGAGGCTGTATGTTTCTGTGACTGAGTCGCAAGTACTTGTGCACGCCTTATGCTGCGACTACAACATAAGACAGCGTTTGAAGTACTACTACCCGTATTACAATTGTTGTATGTTTATCCATGCGGCCAGCACAATTTTGTTGTGTTCAAGAAACTGTGTCATTCCATGAGAAATTACGATCCGAACTTCTTTTTTTGGAGTTCTTCGAATTGTCGCAGTCCTTAAACAACAGAGATTTTGTACTTATAAATTTTGAGAAAATTATTGCGCAGAATACAATAAGAATATTCGCTAATTAGTTAAAATTAGACCAAATTCTACATTTAGTTGATCGTTGTGAGGCAAATTCGCCATAATGTTACAAATGATAAAACTCTGTAAATTTTAAGAAATTAATATATGTATGTCATTTAATGAAATAATTTTTTTTTTTTTGATAAAACTGCTTTAATATGGTATCGCTGTTGACAATAGACAATAAACCTCCAGTTACTAAACGTAGATAACTTTTTATTTAATTTGTTTTGAAGAATGGGAAATTGGAAGAATAGGAAAATCGTCCTGTTCGGGCACACAGAACAATAGTTAAAATAGAAACATTATATCGATACCTTAATTCTAAACCAGTGGTAGGCATAGCCGAACGCACGCACACAACAAAACATGCTTGTGTGCGGTCACACTAGAAGCGACAGCGCTCTCCCATCGCATACCTCATTCATAGGATGTAAAGGGAAATTAAGGTAAGTAAGTCTATAAACTTTGACAGCCAACGACGTTTGAACTATTGCAATGAAAGAAAGAAAAGAATAAAAAGAACCCTAAAAAATTTTGACGACCACCGTAAACTAATTAGGGACCATGATTTGAGGATAAGCCCTATATAGACCAGATGCCTCCATTAAACTGGTGAAAGTCCTCGAAAAATACAAGGCTAACATCACCACTTTACAGAATATCCAATAGACGGGACACGGGTGGTCGCGCATGAAGACGTGCGACATCTCTACTATAGTGGTCATGCACGAGTTTGGATGTTGATTTGTGGTTGGCAAAAGATTGCGACATCTAGTCTCACGGTTCAACCCGGTGTGTGAACAAATAGTCACCATAAGAGCCAAGACAAAATTATTCCACATAATAATTATATGTACCCATGCTCTGACACAAGAGAAAAACGATGAGGACAAAGACGATTGCTACGAAAGCCTAGAGAATGTATATGACCGGAGCTGAAGCCATGACATCAAAATTGTACTAGGCAATTTTAATACTAAAATAGGCAGGGAAACCGCTTTTGAGCCTAACATAGGCATCAGATTGATTGACTTCTCTGCGGCAAGAAATATGGTAGTTAGCAGCACTATATTTGATCACAGAAATATTTATAAGGCAGCATGATTATCTCCAGATCAATTGGTAGTTGTGCAAATATTGACTGCGATCACTACCTTATCGCAATGAACGCACACTCAAGGCTAAGCATGGCGAAAAACATATGTAACCAGGCACAACGAAAGCTGCTCATTGGTAAACTGCCGACCACAGAGGTAGCGGACGCCTACAACCACCTTAATCTACAACCCCTGAAAATACTACCTCGCAGTGGCAAATTACAGCCGACTCCATAGAACGGACTGGGAGAAGCGTACTCAAATCCGTATCAAGAAGATGCCTGGTACAATGATGAAATTCGCAATGCCGCGAGAGAAATGAATGCTGCATACACGGTGAAACTGCAGCCAATGCCAACACGAGCTGTTCGTGAACGGCACAGGAAGAACAGACGAGAAGCGACTCGTCTTTTTTGACGAAAAAAAACGATCTGAAGACGCGACAGGATGAGTGCACAGAGTTTCTCCAAGGAGAGTTGGAGCTCAAACATTATACATCCCCTTATGCAACGACAGCGATGGCCAGCTAGTGACGGAATCGGATAACGTTCTAAAGATATGGAGAGAACATTTCAGCAATGTAACACCACCATGACACCACTCCGAAAGAGCGAGATACGTGTGGCACTATCCCACCTTAAAAATAACAAAGCGGCTGGAGCCGATAGTCTCTCTGCTGAATAGTTTAAGGCAGGTCGAGAGGAGATGGTTAGGAGCATGCATCAGCTCATAGGGAACATCTGGCTAGATAAGAGCATGTCCGGGAATTGAAGTCTCAATCTGTTATGATCGTAGTGAGTGTAAGAACTACAGTGCTCCTTTCGAGCATATTGTGTGATTGTCTAAAGCCAAGTGTAAAAAAACCTAATTGGACCTTAAGTACGGCATTAGACCTGGAGAAAACTCATGAAAAACAGATCGACACCTTCCAGTTCTTTGTCGACTACAAAGCTGCCTTCGACTCTCCGATAAGGAGTAAGTTATATGAAGCCATGCCAAAACTAATTCAACTTTACAGATGTACCTAAGAGAACACCAAATCGTCGGTAAAGGTTAGTAAAGATCTCTCTGAACCATTAAAAAAAAGAGTTCTCAGGCATGGAAGATCCCAGGTTCAACTTCTGGCTCCAGTTATCTAAAAAATTAGAAAAATAAATTTTTCTTTCATTGCTGGCCCCCTCGATTTTGTCGTCAGCAACTACGCAGTATAAGTGTCGAGTCAATCGAAATGTCTAGTAAAAGCTTCTCAAACAGTGACATTCGCATTCGTTGATAAACAAGTAGGTGCCGTTAGTTGTGAATCTAAAATAGTAAGCGTTTTTATTCACAACAACACCAGAAGCTATCCCATACCTCATTCTTAAGGTGTAAAGGGAAATTAAGTAAGTAAGTAAGGCAGAAAATGATGAGAAAGGCTGGGGTCAACATGGCTGGCACAATATTCCACAAGAGCCACATGCCACTAGCCTATGCCGATGATATAGACATCATTGGCCAAAATCTGCAGGATGTTACTGCAATTTTCTCATCACTGGAAAAAGAGTCAGCACAAATGGGTTAAGCGGTAAACGATGACAAGACTAAAATTTGACTTCGACGAAGAAAGAGTCCTCTTGATGAACGTTGACAAATATTGTTTTAAGATAGTATATGAGTTAACCTACCTCGGATCTTCCATCAATAAGAAAAAGAGTGTTAGCCAAGCAATCAAAAGACCCAGACTTCGTTGGAAGTCTGGTAGGCCCATCAAGTAAGACTAACTGGAGATCGAACGCATAAGGCCGAAGCGTGTGGAATTCTTTAATACTTCAGGCCTCTTATTTACGAATCACGTTCGTAAATTGAATGGGCCACTTAAGTAAGCAACTAAATAAGTCTACTTATATCATGTTTGTTTGACAAGGGACTCGTTTAAAGTTTATGTTTATGATATAGAAATCATTTAAATTCTATGTTTACATTTTCTTATAACTCCTGTTTACACTGACTTATCAACATGAGATTTAATTCTATTCCATATATATATAAATAAGTTACATTGTGTCCGTGACCGAAATTCTCTGTAATGCGTAAAACCGATTTTATTTCTGTAAATTACTTATGAGAGTTGACGTCAATGTCAAGGATATTTTCATAATATGTGAATGTATATGGTGTGGTTCCTGAGTTTTATATATATATAGTGAAATATATTTATTAATATTAGGTCGCAAATCTATATATATAAAAATGAAATGGTCCACGTATGTCATACCATCACTTGAGAACGGCTGGAGCGATTTGGCTGATTTTTTTTTTATTCGATTCGAAATTTTCCGTAGGTTGTTTGTGTTGAAAAAAATCAAATCCAGGTGGCGCTAGGGTGGATTTATATCGAAAATTTGAATGCATGTACCAATTCGACTGAAATTTGGAACGGATATTCGTTTGATCATGAGAAAACATTTTATGTACAAATGAACCCGGTAGGTGGCGCTTGGGTGGATTTATATCGAAAATTTGAACGAATGGACCAATTTAACTGAAATTCAGAATGTATGTTTGTTTAATCATGAGAAACAATTGTATGTACAAATGGACCCGGTAGATGGCGCTGGGGTGTATTTATATAGAAAATTTGAATGCATGTACCAATTTAACTGAAATTTAGTATTTATGTTTGTGGAACCTTGAGAACATTTTTTTTGTATAAATTGACCCAGTAGATGTCGCTAGGGTGGAATTATAATGATAATTTTAACGAATTAAACAATTTGACTGAAATTTAGAATGTATATTTGTTTTATTATGAGAATTTTTATTGTATATATGGAACCTCAGTTGATTTGGCTGGGGTTGAATTATTTCGAAAATTTATATCGACTGTCCGATTTTACTCAAATTTAAAATATATGATTTTTTGGCATGAGAAAATTTAGAATGTATGTTTGAAACCAGTTGCCGGAGTTTAGCTTATGATATACTTTATTTTTGGAATGTCATTTAGTCACTTTTTTTAACATCATAGTTATTCAGAAGTCTATATATATAAAAAAGATGTACATTTGGATGGACCAGCCATCCAGCCAGACAGACGGACATAGCTCAATCGTCTTAAAAAGTCCTGAAACGAATTTGGTCTTAAGATACTTGGGGTCTAACTCGCCTCCTTTAATGCGTTACACTTTTTTTTGTATCAAATGATATATACTAGGTTGATACTTATTTGGCAAAAAAAAAATGTTTTTGGAATTTTTCATGGGCCAAGTTAAAATTTTATTAAGACGTACAAAAAAACTCTATGTGAATTTTTTTAATTTTTTTCTTAAAGGTTTAGGGGTCGCTACCGGGGTTCGAAATTCAAAATTTTACCGTCATCCTGATGGATAAGCTGAATAACTCGAGTAAACCTTAACTGATCCTTATGAAAATTTTTCAGTATTAATAATTTCCATAACGAAGTAACGGAATTGTAAATGGGCAGAATTGCCCCACCCCTTCTGGTACCTCCCATACAAAATTACCTATTTTTTGATAATTAATATTTGTCCCATAACTTTCAAACGGGCAGATGGATAGCATTTAAACTTGGTCAGTTTAATTACCTTTTAATAACAGATAAACCCTCGGAAAATCAAAACCTTTGTCACACCCCTTCTGGTACCTCTCATACAAATGACCGAATTAACCCCCATATTTTTACCTACATATCTTTTTAGTAAAAATACTGAATTCAATAAAATTTTGTGTGAGATGAACACATGCCAAAATTTGACTCGTGAGTGACTATGGACTATATAGGCCAACTTCTTCTGGTACCTCCCATACAAAATTACCTATTTTTTGATAATTAATATTTCTCCCATAACTTTCAAACGGGCAGATGGATAGCATTTAAACTTGGTCAGTTTAATTACCTTGCAATAACAGATAAACCCCCAGAAAATCAAAACCTTTGCCACAACCATTCTGGTACCTCCCATACAAATGACCGAATTAACCCCCATATTTTTACCTACATATCTTTTGAGTAAAAATACTGAATTCAATAAAATTTTGTGTGAGATAAACAAATGCAAAAATTTGACTCGTGAGTGAATATGGACTATATCGAACAACCCCTTCTGGTATCTCCCATACAAAATTACCTTTTTTAGGCAAATTATTTTTTACTAATAAATTCCAAATGATTGGCTGGATGGCATTTAAACTTGGTCAGTTTAATAACCTTGTAATAAAAGATAAACCCCCAGAAAATCAAAACTTTTGTCACACTCCTTCTGGTACCTCCCATACAAATGGCCGAATTAACCCCCATATTTTTACATAAATTTTTTGTAAGTATGCTGAATTCATTTATATTTTGCTAAAGATATACGGTTATTGTAATTTTACTAATACTTATCTTAAATATAAATCTAGTTTAATAAATGTTATTAGATATTCAACATAGATAATGCAACGCTATTGTCTTGCCCCCCTCCACTAATTTGCAGTCCAACTTAGGAATTTTTACAGTACAGTTAATAAGAAATGATTTATTTCAAATTTGTTCATCAGTTTTTGTTGTGTTATTAATTAAAAAGGTACATTTCGAAAATAAAAATTAAATTGAACAGTTAAAAAATAATACTAAAATAAAAATTTAATATATTAATATTAAACATGAATTCATTGCATGAAAAACTTAACATTAAAAAATATAATTATAAAAAAAATAATATAGAAAATATTGTAAAATATTATTTACACATGGTAGATTTTTTTGGATCTGAATATTTTTTTTTCTAAATTCTTTCACCAATAATAATAGGAAATACTTCTGTTCTCCATAATGTGTATGCAATTTATTGTATTCCTGCATCAAGGCCACTCCGTGTTCAGCAATATCATTAACAACCTACAACCTAGACCGAACTAATTCTTTCCTTAATTTAAAGTCTGCATCTTGCTCCCAATCTTTAACATTTTTTTTTATGAAACCCGATTTAATACCCGTTATGCTGAAAAATCAAAAAGTATTGTTGGATACAAAATGCTCAAGACTTTTGGAATGTAGTAGGTTTCCATCCACTGTAACTCGTTTTTCTGGATTATCTACTCCTTCTATGTTTAAAGCATTTACCATCTTCTTCTTAATTTGATGAGAAACTTTGTCATCAAAAATGCAAATCCAACTAGCTCTTCCTAAAAATACAAGAGATGACCTATAATTTTTTTAAGGCTATTGCCGCTGTCTCTTTATTAATCGTTGCATAAGACTTCAAGTCTTTTAATAACTGGAGGTCATTTCTTGAAGCAGAAGGTCCAGAAGTGGATTCAAACCAATATTTAAGGTAAATATTAATTATAAAACTGCAAACATCCTGTATTCCACATAATTCGCTTTTGTTTAACTTGAACTGCTCTCTGAATAAATATATTTTTAGGGAATATATTGCCTTAGCCTTCCATCTAGCACGGTGAAGACCTGCGGGTGCTCTGAAGAATATTTGTGTTTTTGGAACATCCCGCAGAATATTATTGTCAGCTTACGTAGCTCTTTGTAGTCCTCTCGTGGCTGAAACTCTTTAAGCTGATTTTCGGTAAAACAAATAGCATTCGCAGAATTCTTTACTTGTCTTAATATGAGATCATCCGATATGCCAGGTTTAAAATTGGAATGATCAACTTTTGTCCAGGCATTTTTAAACCTCTTAAAAAGTAATATTACAGGCCCGGTTGATATTCCCGAAATACAATGCATAAATCATATTATATGACTTCTACGTTTAAAACTTTTAATTTAACCTATGAAAAAAATCAAAATTTTCTGTCAAATAATTAGCATAAATATGTAAAACTATGAGGGTGAATTCGGTCATTTGTATGGGAGGTACCAGAAGGGGTGTGACAAAGATTTTGATTTTCTGGTGGTTCATCTGTTATTGCAAGGTAATTAAACTGACTAAGTTTAAATGCCATCCAGCTGTCCGTTTGGAAATTATTGGTAAAAAATAATTTGTCTAAAAATAGGTAATTTTGTATGGGAGGTACCAGAAGGGGTTGGCCGATATAGTCCATATTCACTCACGAGTCAAATTTTTGCATGTGTTCATCTCACACAAAATTTTATTGAATTCAGTATTTTTACTAAAAAGATATGTAGGTAAAAATATGGGGGTTAATTCGGTCATTTGTATGAGAGGTACCAGAAGGGGTGTGACAAAGGTTTTGATTTTCCGAGGGTTTATCTGTTATTAAAAGGTAATTAAACTGACCAAGTTTAAATGCTATCCATCTGCCCGTTTGAAAGTTATGGGACAAATATTAATAATCAAAAAATAGGTAATTTTGTATGGGAGGTACCAGAAGGGGTGGGGCAATTCTGCCCATTTACAATTCCGTTAC
Source organism: Muscina levida (assembly GCA_964034835.1). NCBI lineage: Eukaryota > Metazoa > Arthropoda > Insecta > Diptera > Muscidae > Muscina > Muscina levida. The sequence continues at coordinate 122,876,606 of OZ035880.1, forward strand.
TTCGTTATGGAAATTATTAATACTGAAAAATTTTCATAAGGATCAGTTAAGGTTTACTCGAGTTATTCAGCTTATCCATCAGGATGACGGTAAAATTTTGAATTTCGAACCCCGGTAGCGACCCCTAAACCTTTAAGAAAAAAATTAAAAAAATTCACATAGAGTTTTTTTGTACGTCTTAATAAAATTTTAACTTGGCCCATGAAAAATTCCAAAAACATTTTTTAAGACTCACCCTAATATATACCCTCATCCCTAAGGGTGATGGTATACAAATTTACAGATGTATATTTCATACATATGTATCTAGTACAACGTATGAGTAATATTATTTTTATGCGAAATTTATGTTTATCATACGAACATCGTTCGAATATTGTGGATTTATGGTTTGATAACACATTGCAACAGCAAAACTGAAAGTGAGAAATTCCAAGTCAGGGTGAAGGTATTAGGTCAGTATGGTAAAACCGCCAAAGGGTTTGGCGTTATCTACAATTCTGCTGAAGAATGATATGAGAAATCATCAATCGTTTTATAATTAAAGCTAAAAAAACTAAGCGAACAAATATCAAGATTAGCAATTAATATAAAAAGTCAGGCCAAATTTTAAGGGGTGCTACCTACTACCTTAACCATGAGTTAAAATTTTTCAGAATTACTATTTCAAAGTATTTGAAAAATTAACAGGGGCATACTGTTCATTTGTACTAATAGTTAAACGTATCTTTCCTTCATTTAGCTGAATAATGACTTAAAATAAATATATGACTTAAAACTTTACAAGCGTTTTCTAGATTAAATAAACAAAAAAACAAAATTGTAAATATTTGCTGCAATACTTTTTAGTTATAACTCAAAATATGTTAATATTAATATTGTAAGATATTTTTAAGTGATGATGACAGAAGAAATAAAAAAACAAAAAAAAAAAAGTATTATAAAAGAAATTTACATTAAGCTCACCGGTTGGGAAACATTTGTAATAAAAAAATTACGACATACCTGAAAGCAAACAAATATATAATTAGTTAATTTTTTATAGTACTTTATAAAGTAATCATTACATAATTTTACAATAAAGTTCAAAAATTATACATAGCGTGGAATATCCCATATCACCCACCAAAAACCAATTCACTCAAATGTTAGTAATTTGTACATTTCTCATAAATTATTTTATTTTATTGTACATGAAATGTCGGTGGTTGTTATTTTGGTAATACCTATCCCTCTTTTGTTGTGTGTAGAGACATTGCAACAATCGCAGCTAAATATATATATATATATATATCTGTTAATATATAAAGCCATACATACAAATTGTATATTGTATATATGTATGCAGCGTATCTGCCCCTACTTTTATAAAAAGGATAAAGTTGCATATGTACTACATGTTGACAAACAATTGGTATGCATAGATGTGCCCTTGCCAATGTATATGTATTTTTATTTATATACATTGCTTATCCTGCAGCGTTTCGCGTTGTATCACTTACAGGTACACAATGTGTTGTGACATGTGCCATTTCTGTTGGTCTCGAAAACCTGACATTGTGGTGTAGGTTAGTACATTAGACTGTTACTGTGAAACGAGCTGCTGTCATCGTTAGAAACTCCAACTCAATATACAGCGACACTTTATGGGCCAATGTCGTGTTGTCTATTGGGTAGTTGACCTTCTAGGTCTTTCGACATACACGTTTAAACTTTAGATGTAAGTGAAATCATACACCTTCGAACAATTCACGAAAATATATTCAAAGTGAAAATTGTTAAAAATTCAAGTTTAAAAATCGAATGGTATTTTAGTAGGAAAAGTTATCTTTATGTTTTGTTTAGATTCCTACGTAGTAAGTTCAATGTGTCTGTCAAACTAGTACTAAATTCCACATAAATAATTTTTCTCAAAAACATCAGAGAAAATAATATAAGCAGTAATCGGAAGATATGGTTCGATGTTACTAAATAAAAAGTTTTTTTTTAATTTTTTCGAGTATTTTGTATTTGTATACGTAATAAATTAAGTATACGCCACAAAGACATGGAAATTGTGCCTCAATTACATAGTGCCACTGCCAATCTGGAGGTGAGAAATTCCAAGTCAGAGTGAATGTAATAGGTCTCTATAGTAAAACCTCCAAGGGATTTGGCGTTCTCTACAATTCTGCTGAAGAATTAAAGGAGAAATCATCCATGGTTCTTGAGTTATAGCTGAAAATGCTAAAAATATAAAGGTTTGGCCTAAGGGTTTCACAGGACTAGCCTAGTAGGTACACCCTAATTAGGAATTTCTCACCCCCCAGGCAATGACCTTGAAAATGTACCACAGTGTTATTTATGAATTGTCTTTCCTAGTCTCACATATTGCAAATTTCTTGCTGCAATTTTTACTGTTATAAAAGACTAAATCTAAATACCGTCACTGCGCTGACCAAATGTGTAATTTTTTAACTTTTGGTCCTAAAGTCCATTTCGCGATATTTTCATCTCAAAGTTATCAAGATCAGTAAAGTGTAAAATATATATAAAATATTCAAAATTAAACAAGTTTTTGGGCTCTCCTGAAAAGTAATCAAAAAACACAGGTCGGCACAGCGACGATATAACAAGAACTGTAGTGTACTACAATTCACATTGAAAGTACAGTTCGTAGGAAGATAGAAAGTGAGTAGAACCCTATTTCCGCATAAAGATATTCACAAGGCAACATAAATATCCCGCGGCCATAAGACGAGACACCGAACTGATCACCTGGTAATCAATTGATGGCTATCACAAGCGTTATGCATTATGAGTGAAGAATAGTGCAAAATATAGACTCACAATAAACCCTAGTTGCAGCCAACCCAGTAGGAAGCACCTTCATATATGACTTTGTCGTCAACGCTGTTCTCAAGACAAAATGTGAAAAATTGATTTACTTGTCGTCAAAACACTCGGTTGGCGAAAAGCTGACCTACAAAATACTAATGTTGTCGTGGATCAACTAACAAAAAATACTATGTAACGAGACAATAACCAAGTGCAATTAAAGAAAGGAAAGAGGACGTAAAAAATGTTCAGTTTATTAAAAACAGCAGATCTGGTAACGACAATTTGACCGACATTGTCGCTTATCAGTACGTGTATGATTGTGTGGGGACCTGTCGTTTATATAAGCATCACCGACAATTTGACCGACATTTTCGCTCATCAGGCCGGACACTTGTATGGAAATTTTCCCTACGTGTCATCAACGATTTACTATGGTCATGCACCTATCCTTGAGGATGCCTTGAAGACACTTCCTACTGGGTAGATACGCATGAGATTTAACAATGCCAACAACGCTTGTAACCCGAGATAGTCAATGCATATTATAAACAACTATTTTAATGAAAAGTGAATCTTGCATCTTTTAATCTTAAGACTCACAACCTTCTTCGTGGTGGCACCTGCGCAACGTTGTTCGTGATATTTTTTATCATGAATTTGGGCTGATAGTGAGCGACGAACGCTGATGGTTGGTCTAGCCACCCGCCTTTAGGTCCTTTACTGGCTATGAAAACACGAGGAAGAAAATGTAACAAACGGAACCCACCAAATGTTTACGACCCCTGCAAACGTAATAAGGACTATGATTTAAGGATATGTACCTGAAACGTCCGGAATCTCTATACAGAAGGTGTCAATATCCAACTGGCGGATGTCCTCAAAAAAATTAAAGCTGACATCACCGCCATCCAGAAGATGAGATATATAGGACAAGAAAGCCCGCGACGTAAAAATTGCGACATCTATCACAGCTGCCATGCCGAAAAGTATTATTTGGATGTGGATTTGCAGTTGGGGAGAAACGATCGGTAAATTCAGCCTGCATATATGGTAGTGAGTAGAACCAGATTCCACAACAAATATATTCACAACGCAACTTGTCTATCCCCTGATCAAAACACCAAAACCATATTGATCATGTGGTAATTAATGGCAGGCATGCATCTAGTGTCATGGACGTGCGTGTGATACGTGGTGCTAATATTGGCTCGGATCATCACCTGTTTGCAGCCAAGGTTCGCACAAGATTGAGAAGAGCGAAAAACACACGTAACCAAACACAAAGAAAGCTTGACATCGCGGAGCTGCAAACCCCAGAGGTAGCCACTGCCTACTCCAACCAGCTCTCCCAACTACTACGACACAACGCCTCTACTTCTGACGTTCCCGATAGACAGTGGCAGCTTATTGTGCATTTCATGGCAAATGCCGCAACATCCGTGCTAGGATATGAAAAACGGCGCTCGGACAATTGTAACCCGTACTGTTAGGGAACGGCACAAGGAGACACTAAAACAAGCGAGACAGCTATTTAAGCGAAAAAAAAAAACCCCAGATGAAGGAACGGGAGAACGTTTTTCGAGAGGGGCGTCGTCATTAAATCGCTTGCCTTGCCCATAATAGCAGCGGTTTGCTATGTCTCTTGATTTCCAGGCTGACATTATTATTTTTGTTTATGGCGGAGCCAAGGTAGACAAAATTATATACTACTTCAAAGTTATATTTCTTAACGTTCACGCAGCGTTCCAGACGAGTATACTCTTTGTTCGTTAAAAGAAATAACTTGGTGACTGCTTTTCAATTCTCGTACAGGCTGCATGATCATCTCTATTTCGATGTTTAAGAGATCGCATGACAGACTATCTCCTTGTCTAAATCAGCTTCGAGAAGATACCAAACTCAGCCATAGCATCTAATAATTTCAGCCGTATCGGACTGTCTAATGCAGCTTTGTCATCAATAAACAGATGGCATGTCTTGGATCTTATCCAGGATTTGTCGTAGTGTGAATATCTAGTCGGTAGTGGATTTACCAGGTCAAAAGCGCGTTTATTATGACTTTCGTCTGATAAACCGGACTCCGGTCAGTGCAATAGGACTTCGGTCTGTTTAACCTAAATTTTTTTGGTTATTACGACTGCGGTCGGTTTAATCGGAATTCGATACGTTGAATATAACTTTTGTTGGTTTAATTCGATTCCGGTCAGTTTAATGGTACTTTCGTTTGATTAACCGGACTCTGGTCATTTTAATCGGACTTCGGTCTGTTTAATCTAACTTTTGTTGGTTAATCCGGATTTGTCGTAGTGTGAATATCTAGTCGGTATTGGATTTACCAGGTCAAAAGCCACACTAATAAGGTCCAAGCAGGTTCGCTAGGATGGGCTTTAGACTTTCATATAACACATTGGACAGGACCTTCTACGCGATGGGTAAAAGGCACACACTTGGATCGCCTTTCTTATGCACAGAACATTTAACACTCAGATTCCATTTATCGGGCATACATTAATTTTTAAACCGTGCAATTGCCTTGCTGATCTCGTTTTGGCTCGGTGGTGGACAATCTACTCCGTCGTCGATTATTGCCGTGATTTCGTAACTTATGCAGCCTTCGGGAACGAGAAGAGAATGATAGTGTTCTCTCCATATTTGCAGCGCACTCTGAGTGTCCGTGACAAGATTTCCGTCTTTGTCATCACAGATCCTTCCAAAATCTTTGCTTTTTACCTTTTAGTAAAACTTTCGGGCTTCACCGCGATCCCAGTAATTATATATATCGGGGCTCTCTCTTTCCTTCCATAGACGCTTTTTCCGCCTGAACAGGGTGTATAACGGTTTGCCGATATAGTAGAAGGAGGGCCAAAAGAAGTCATCCTATTGGAAGATGCTCTTATTTTTGACCATTCCAGACTTTTTTGTGGGGTTTTTTAAGTCCCGTGTTTACGTGAACAAGCCCAAGACCCTGGAAGGCCCCAAGGACACCATAAAGGATCCAGTATGGCAATCAATTGAGACGGCTCCTATTTGGCAGATATCATCTCTCGGTTGAACCAATAAATTTCTTAAGATTCAAAACAACATAATCAAAAAGTAGAATCAAAGTTTTTCATTTAGAAAAAAAATGAGTGCCACACAAAATCGGATGACTTCATTTGGACCATCTTGTAGATTATATAAATTTTATTGCCATCGGTTCAATAATATGACCGACACAACGACTTTTTAAAAAGGGTTGTGGCATCTCCTATTTCCCAGCGAGACGTTATTCAAATAAACATAATCAAAAAACAGAATCGAAGTTTTACATTTGGAATAAAATTAAAAGCCAAACAACATCGGATGACTTCTTTTGGCCTACTTTGTACATAGTTTTTCCAGATGTAACCCTTTATAACACAGTCCAAAATTTTTCAGCTAATTGCTTTGGGACTCAATTCTGCAAATTCCCCTATACGATACTTACTAACTTCAAATCGATATTAAATTATTATGGCAAGTAACTTGACAAAACGAATGATGTAGAACTTCTTCTTTTTGAGGCTACTTTCACGTGCAGTACTCAGAATTCAGTCCTAAAATCATGTGTTGTACTGTGTAAGCGTACATCTTTCGCAAAGTATGAATAAATTCTGTGTTCTAATTAAACAGATATGTATTTACTACTATGAGGTTGACCTCGGTTATTTGTGGTCAAATTAAAATATCCTCCAGTTGTCCATTTGAAAGTTGTAAGAGAAATATAAATTTTCCAAATATTATGTTAATTTGTAGGGGAGGCACCAGAAGCGTTGGGGATAATCTGTCCATTTGCAATTGCATAACTTCAATTTGGAAAATATTTATAGTGGTAAATTTCCATAAGGATCATTTGAGGTTTGCTCAAGGTTTGCTCCTGTCATTCGTCTAAAAAAGTTCTGAAACGAATGTGGTCTTAAGTTGCACCTAGTATCCTAAGACCAAATTCGTTTCCCACTCGTCTCCTTTAATGCGTTACACATTTTCTCCTATCAAATTGTACATACCCCCATCCCTCAGGGTAAGGCTATACAAATGGGATACGAATTTCTTGGATTTAAGCTAAAATTCCAACGATTTCATATATATAATGCTGCAAGTCATTAGCAGTTTCCAACAATTAATCGCAGTTCAATCATTTCTGTATGATCTATCATAAGAAGCATCAGGACTACATTCAATAATTTTAAATTTTATAATCAACTTTTAAAACTTTACACCCGGTTTACCAATTTTTATTTCCGGTTTGGAATACTGTATGCGAATCCTTAATCTTTATCAAATGCCAACCATTTAGAAGTGCTAAAAGTTTTCTAAACATATTTCATTAGAAGACAAGTGATGATTTATAGACGTAACTAAACCGTTCCACTCTCCTCTCCTTTGCTCACAACGGCACGAAGTAGTTTGTACAAATGTTTAACTCATTTGGTTAATTAAATCCATAAATAATACGTTCCTTCCTTGCTGCTGTATAAATGACAAATGAAATTGTGTGGATTTTTCTCGAATTTACTGGGTTTTATCATGATTTTAAACACGAAAAAACGCGTATAATTTATGCTTTATTTACTGCTGAGCCAAAAGCGTATTTTCGCGTACAACAACTCAATGATGTGAACGAAATAAAAAACGTAGCGAGCATTCAGTTACCATACACCACTTCCAAACTCTCATCTTCTGGTATATTTCCTCCTCATCAAGTACGCTCGCTGCATTGACGGTCCCTCTACTACACATGCTGTGGACGATCCCTTAAAAAAAAGCGGCAAATTTCGGCAACGCAATAAATTTGCAAGAACGGCAAGAAGAAGATGCACGAACAGCAGCCCCACAAAAATATTACATTCGTATTCGAATGTTCGTTCAAGCATTGGAAAAGGGTTGAAGTTGCAGCTTTTACGCTTTCTCTCAATGACAAAGGGCTACTACATACTCGTATAACACACACCAAGCACGAATGCTCTGCCGCAAGGAATTAAGAACGGCGATGACGACGACAGGCAAAAGTTTCCCTAACAGAATTTGGTGCTTTTGGCATAATATCAAAAAAAAACGAGGTTAATGAACTTCCAAATAGAGTTGGGAATTTGTATCCGTCTCACACGTCGGCACACACATACACACACACTTATAGGAAATTGTGGTAGAAAGCTTCTGATACAACGCAGCTGCCCCCCCTACAGCTTGGAAAATCTGTCAAAATCCAGAAAAAATGTGAAATTCAAAATGAAGCAGTACAGAAATTTCACTAAGGTGAACTGACTGATAAAAAAACTCACCCAATGTTTATTGTCTAAAATTCTAGTGGATATTTTTTATCTCTGAATCATGAAATTTACTGATTTTATAGTAAAAGTACTTATGTATTGTTATTGCCCTACGTATGCAGTGGTAATTGTTGGTCAGACGTTTACAGGCATGTATCAAAGCTGTAGAAATGGTTACAGTTTAGAAAGTGCTTATGAATTCACAAAATATTAAGAGTTCCTCCTTGAAATTATTGGGAAAATTTAGACTACCTTTCATCGGAAGTACTTTATATTGAAGGTAACAAAACGGTTGTAGAAAATATTTCGGTTTTCTGAGATAAAAATAAAACAGTTAAATCTTTTAAGGGATCAGTAAAGTTTACTCGAGTTATCCTGCACACCAGCCAGCCGCCCAGACAGACGGACATGGCTCCAGAATTGAAGTCGCTCTTCAGATATTTAAGGACCAACGTGTCTCCTTTAATACGTTACAGTTTTTCTCGTTTCAAATTATATAGAGGGTGGACCAAATTTAAGGTAATTTTAAAATCATAGATCATTTTAATCCAGAAACGATTCAAACACTTAAGGTCAATATCATCAAAGCAATTCGTGAGCTACAGCCCGAAAGAATTAACAAGGTCTTGGAAAATTAGAGTGACAGAATAAGCTACTTCGATGCAAACTGATGCAGCCAATTGAACGAACACAGTAGAAATATTTTAAAAAAAGCAAAGTGGAATTAGGAATTTTTGAGGCAACTTTTAACAAGACATGATCTTTGGATTTGTAGATTACATTCAGTGAAAAAGAACACTGTGGTAGTCGAAAAAATAGACAAGACCGGACTCGACGGTTTTAACCTAATTCGGACACGAAGAATCGGACTGCATTATTAGATTTTTTTTTACTTTGAGTAGTGTTTTAAGGGTTTGAATAGATTTTCGACAAGCTAGAGTTGGGATTTCGGGACCGGCCGTGGCATAGTGGTTAGAACACGCGACTACCATGCGGGAGATCCCCTCGAATGTTGTTGACAGCAACTTCGCAGTATAAATGTCAAGTCAATCGGCGTGTCTAGTAAGAGCTTCTCAAACAGTGACGTTCGCATTCGTCGATAAACAAGTAGGTGCCGTTAGTTGTGAATCTAAAAATAGAAAGCGTGTTAATTCACAACAACGCGAGAAGCTATCCCATACCTCATTTATAGGGTGTAAAGGGAAATTAAGTTTTTTTTTATAGTTGGGATTTCGGATAAGCTTGGCTTATTTAAAACAACTTTGTCGAATACGTCATATCCGAAAATCCATCTATAGTCTGCGAAAATTGATTTGAGCCCATAAACCCCCTTGAGAAATGGTACTTAATTCGTTTGCGGTGGTCGTCAACATTTTGGGGGGTCCATTTTATTCTTTTCTTACTTCTTTTCATTGCAATTGTTCAAACGACGGTGGCGGGTTGCAAGCCAAGCGCACCACGTCGCAGTTTTCTCCTCCTGCCAGGATTTTATTGCAGTTGCCCATTCTGGGTCAGACGCTGACCAGGGTACCGCTCACTCTGAGCTGACGTGCCTGGGTTTTGGGTTTCGCACCTCACAGCCGTGCTCTGACGGGTGTCAGAAGCACGTTTCCAGGCGTCAACACGTGGAGGTACTCAGTTCGCAGTAGTACCACAAATACGGTGCTCTGTAAGTAGCCTTGAAATACAAGTGGCAAGGATCTTTCTGGGTTCGCCAAGTTAAACCGATCAGAAGCTTTACCTTGCATCACTCTCAGGTTACATAATTTACTATCGATTTGATAAAATTTGTCACGTTTTAGGCTCCTTTGTTTGACATAACACGAGAATTACTAGTCCGATTTAGCTGAAACAAATTTAAAAAATTCAATTCCTTATATCTGTTCATATAAAGTTTCCCTACATAAGCAAAAGTTTCACTTTTCCATTCATAAAATGATTTTTTACTGGGTTTATTTTATAGTAGTTACAATAAAACTGGCGTATGATATACGTGGAATATTACTTATGATAATCATACGCCATCCCTAAAACGGGATAAATTCCCCTCTACGATACTTACTAATTTCAAATCGATATTAAATTATTTTGACATGTAACTTGACACAACGAATGATGCATTTCTTCTTTTTTTGGGCTACTTTCACGTGCAGTTCTTAGTCACAAAATCATGTGTTGTACTGTGTAAGATATGGAGGAGCTTCTCGTATTTAAATGAGTTGAAATATAAATGGGACTTACACTCTTACACTTTAACCCATTAGTGCCACTGTTACCATATGGTAACGTTGATAGCGTTAGATATTGCACGCAAAAAAATAACCATAAAAATAAATGTTACATATTTTCTTTTTTGATTTCATCAAAGTATGCTTTGATCTTTTATTCTTGATTTACCGCTATTCGATCGGACGTCAGTAGCGAGCGTGGTGGATCATTTAAAATATGTGTTTTTCACATGCGTGCAAAACAGCAATATGGAGGGATATAAAAATTATCTCCATATTAAGAATATTTTATGATTGTTTAAAGACTGATATATTAAAGAATTTTAGTTTCTATTATTTGAGAAGAACATCAAATATCACAAAAACAATTTGCATGAATTATTTTTTAATTGGTTCATTTTATTTAAATGTTTTAAGGCTGTTACCATATGGTCACAGTCGTCATAACACCAGTAAAAATGGATATTTTTCCGAAATTTTTCTTCTTACTTTCTTTTATGGGAAATTCGTTTCTTAACTAATTTAAATGTGGTACTGACAAAATTTTTAAAAAATTCTCATTATTTCTCTTTTGTCATTAAAGGGTTAAGGTCAATGAATGGGACGACAATCAAAGAAATGGCTGTGACAGAGCTTGAACCTATGTTATCCGCATGATAGTAACGGATTTTACACTTCAAGACACGGCTGGTGCTATTGAAGTTGAATTACCACTACATTTTGAAAAATATTAGCAAATAATTCCTTATGAATCGAACTGTTCTTCGACTATTAAAATTAGGATATCACTATCCTTTAAACTTCTCAAGCACAAAGCATAAGCCATCATAAATTTGTAAGGTAAATACATAGTTTTTTTTTAACTTTTACGAAATGTAAGATTTTTTAAACAATATGTTAAAAAAATTCAAAGTTAATAAATAAGTTTTCTGATTTTTATTTTTGTATTAAACAAGCCTTCGACAATGACGGATATAACAAAATGGACTCATGTAACTCGTCTAAGATTGCGGATTATAACCGACTATACCAAACTAAAATCTTATTGAACTAAAATTCGGATTTGTAATGTTTTTTTATCATATATCTATTTCAATTCTTTACAATAGTAATTTATGATAATTCATTCACCAAAAACGGTCCTTACACTAAGCCATGCGGTTTTTTCTACTTAACTTCCTGAACACAAGTTTTAAACACATCAAAAGTTATGAAGTCACCGGCACCTACAATAGTGTTTTTCCTCCAGCCTACAACATAAATGTATAAATGTATCTCTATTAACTCTATTTGACATTAACTTTTTTACTACCGAAGTTTTTGCAAACATTCACATTCATTTAACTCAATTGAGGCAACCGTAAATGTGTTCATGGTTGTGGTTTTTTGAGAGGCAGTTGGAAAATGTCAAAGTTAATTTGGCTCCTGACCAACAGGGCACTGAAGTTAATTGTGGGTTGTCAAAAAAATTTATGATATATGTGTGTGATATAATCTTAATTAGGATAATTCGTTAACACGCACACACATACATAGTAACTTCATTCAAACCACATTGTGAAATAATGCATTACGCGCAGAATAACATATACATCATATACAGACGGTACTTAAGTTGTACAGAGCTATATTTCTTTTGGTGATTAGCTTACAATTATAAGTAAGTGCATTTAAACCAACAATTTCAAATAAGTTAACGGAAAAGATGAAATTTTGTGAAAGAATATTTTGACCTCGACTATAAATTAGGGTTCACTAGGTCCTAGCTCATATTGTTTGACTTTTTCAATTAGTAATTGTTTTTGACAAATATAAGATTAATATCATCTATATTAATGTGAATGATATATTGTAGCATGTACTACAGATTAGAGTTGGTGTACGTTCGGTCAAAGGTTATACTAAAGTATTGTACTGTTTCCTTTTCGGATTATGTAGGGGCGAAAAACGGAGGCAGTCAGCCTTCTCCTGTATGAGATCCTGCCAAGGATTTCAGTGACGTAACTGCCTGTGAAATGTGTTGTGACCACCGAGCTAATGATATCAAAGTGTTCATATAAATATGTAATGCGAAAAGTAGGCACTGGCGGTAATTAAACCAAAATGTACGAAGGAAGAGCCGAAAACAGCATTCAGATTACAGACACTATTGAGCGCCAACATTATATTATTTGATGTAGATAACCTTTAGATAATCTTTAATTGCAGCAGGTGCCTCTTGTACACAATCACCCTTCCAGGAAATACATTTAAATCTAAAGTATTAAACATCAACATCAATACAACTTGTATGAATATTATTAACTCTGACTTAAATTCTGCGCTTAAAATAAAATCCGTTAATTACAAATGTCATTTGTTTTTTTCCTCACCTTTTAGGCATTAACGTAATTAGTCATCTGTTTCTGACATAACACCAAAAATCCATTATGAAATATTTAACTAAACCTCACAAAAAAAATAACTCAAACAAACCAAGCGGATAACCAATGTTATGAACACTTTGACGCAGTTTCCATATTAACTAAAATTTGTGAAAAATTTGTCATTATCATAATTATATAAAAGTAACTGAAGGGAGAGAGAGGGAGGGAAAAGGTGATGAAAACGACGACAGGATGTGGGAGAAGGGCTAACGGTGTTGTACAATTCTGTGCACATTGTATATCCCATTTACTTCTGGTTACTCTTACCAAACAAAACCACCAAACTGTTCTAGGGTTGTAAGTAACAACAACCAACCAAAACAATTCCTGTGAAATAACCACTGTTCCCGCGGGGAGCTTGGTGGCATTGCGAGAATGTGTAACAGCGGGCACTTACTCCATCAACGTCACTCCTAATGGAAATGTAAAATTAGGGAATGGAATTAAAAATCACCGAGCTCTACGAACATTTGTCATGGAGCTTGTCACGTTTTGCGCTTTACTTTCCCAGATGATTTTCGTTGGTTTGGTACTTTGGCAATGTAATAGCTTTATTTACACACAGTGATGAACAAAATTGGTGCAAAGATGAGGAGAAGTTGGCAATGAAAATATGTGATTTGTGATTTGTCGCTTTTCAACAAAGCGAAGAGATAGGAATGAGAGCAGAACTGGAACAGTAACAAAAGGGACATTAAAAGGTCAAAGAGAGCTACGTGGATAAAGTACTTCGAGTCCATACTCGTTGTCAATGATGTCTCCTGATTTAGTAGGGTTCTTTCTAAGAACCCGAAAGGAATACGTTTCATTCAGCGCTGAACAATCTAGCTCGTTATGGATAAACACGGATTAGATGCAGATAATGGGTTGGCCACATCGATCAATTATATGGGCATTTATAACGTAAATAATGTGATGGATAACATAGTACAACACATGATTTTGGGACTCAATTCTGAGAAGTGCACGTGAAAGTAGGCCCAAAAAGTAGAAGTTCTGCATCATTCGTTTTGTCAAGTTACATGCCATTATAGATTAATATCGATTTGAAGATATCGTATAGGGGAATTTGCGACGTTTAAGGCTCTTTTGTTATATTGTTATATGGTGGCGTATGATTGTCATAAGTAATATTCACGTAAATCATACGCCACGGAGTACAACAGTTTTCTTGTAACTGCTAGAAAATAAATCCAACTCAAAATCATTTGATAAATGAAAAAGTGAAACTGTTACTTATGTAGGAAAACGTTGCATGAACAAATTAAAGGAGTTGTTATTCATATTTTTTATACCATCACCCTTAGGGTTGAGGGTATATATCATTTGATACGACCCAAAAGTGTAACACATAGAAGGAGTGACTTAAGACCCTAGGTTTCTTTGAACCAAATTCGATTCATGACTTTTTAAGTCGTTTGAGCCATGTCCGTCTGTCTGCTGTCCGACTGGTTCGCACGATAACTTTCGAAAGACGCAACCAAATGTTTTGAAATTTTGCATGAGTTAATATTTCCCCAAAACTACTTACAGTATTGAAAATGGGTTACATGGCCACGCCCCTTCTGGTACCTCCCATACAAATGTACTTTTCCGCTCACTTTAGACATGGAGTAGTTATATCAATAAATCCAAGCGATCGTACCCAAATTCTTTATTTTAGTAAAGCTATAGCAGGATACAGTTAATGAAAAAAAAAACTGGAAGTCTATCCACGCCCCATCTGGTACCTCCCATACACATCTGGTACCGCCCACTTTAGAAATCGATTAATATTATTAACAGAACTAACGCGATCGTGCCCACATTCTGTATTTAGTAAAGTTCAAGCAGTATAAAGTTTTGGAGAAAAATATCTGGAAGTGTAGACACGCCCCATCTGGTACCTCCCATACAAATGTACCACTCCGCCCACTTTAGAGATGGAGTTATAATATCAATATACTCGACACGATCGTGCCCAATTTATGTATTTTGTTAAGTTATAACAGGATAAAGTTTTGGAAAAAATATTGGAGGTCTAGCCACGCCCCTTCTGGTACCTCCCATACAAAGGTACTTTTCCGCCCACTTTAGATATGGAGTAGTAATATCAATAAATCCAACGCGATCGTACCCTAATTCTTTATTTGGTAAATCTATAGCAGGATACAGTTTTTGAGAAAAAAAAACTGGAAGTCTATCCACGCCCCATCTGGTACCTCCCATACACATCTGGTACCGCCCACTTTAGAAATCGATTAATAGAACTAACGCGATCGTGCCCAAATTCTGTATTTAGTAAAGTTCAAGCAGGATACAGTTTTCGAGAGAAAAACTGGAAGTCTAGACACGCCCCTTCTGGTATCTCCCATACAAATGTACCACTCCGCCCACTTTAGAAATCGAGTAATAATATCAATATAACAGAAATTTGTTTGTCTTACTGAGGGTAATGGTATATGTAAGTCGGGTTGCCCAACTGAAACTTTCTTACTGGTTTTTAATTTGTTTCAGCTAAATCGGACTAGTGGTTCTCGAGTTATGTTAAACAAAAGAGCCTAACACGTGACAAATTCCCTATACGATACTTACTAACTTCAAATCGATATTAAATTGCTATGGCCTGTAACTTGACAAAACGAAAGTTGCAGAACTTCTGCTTTTTGGGGCTACTTTCACTACTTTCAATGTTTTACTATGTAAGGAAAAGGTGAAGTGGGTTATAAGTACTATTGAGTCGAACAAATTAACTGGTCGCGATTGTATGATACCAATCATGCTGTCGACCTCCGTGCACGATATATCTCCGATTTTGATGGATATCTTCAAGGCTTGTACCCGGCAATGTTGTGTTCCAGAGAAATAAAAGGAAGTTAAATTGGTTTTGATACCCAAAGCGGTTAAGCCCGTTCATGCCTCTCCAAAAGACTACTGATCACTTAGCCTCTCATCATTATTGCTTAATGTTTTGGAGAGACTAATTGATATGTTCCTAAGGAAATCTTTTAATCACACTGTAAGCACCTCTCAACACGAATACATCGCTGGAAAGTAGGTGGAGAGCGCTCTCCAAGACGTGGTTGGCTTTACAAAATGCATTATAAATACAGGTAACTTCACTTTATATGCCTTCCTGGATATAGAACGGGCTTACAATGTGATGTCTTGGGCAATAAGAAACTCTTTGAAGAATATTCATGTATCCCTTATGCTAGTGAATTGGGTCGATTGCATGCTGGGAAATCGCGTCGTCTACTCAGAACTTGGTGAAAGCTGTGTGGAAAAGATAGCTTTTAGAGAAACGCCACTGGGTTTGTCCTTACCCTAGTCTATGACTCGTAGTGATAAACGGAGTACCTTAAACGGTCAATAAGAAAAGTACGAAAATAGTGGCATATGCGATAGGTGAGAAATTTCTACCAAAGTTTTGCGACCTTTTGAAAACTGCCTTTGGAAAGCTGATACGATTGGCCATGACCTGTGGTATGCGGGTTCACCGCAACTTTTCATTAAAGATAGCTTCTAGATGATCACAACTGAGGTTGTCCTTTCCCTCGTCTATGGCTCATTGTTATAAACGGATATAATGTTAAGGATTTCAGGCCACCGAAACTGATTGGCGTAGAACTGAAACTCTCAAAGAAGGGCAAGTACCTAGGTGTTCACGATCAGAAGCTAAATTGGTCAAGGAATATCGAGGAGAGGCTAAAGAGAGGTGTCAATGTACTTTATGCGTGCTGGAACTCTATAGATAAAAACTAAGGACTCAGTCTGAATTTCATAATGAGGCTGTATACCAATAGTTATACCAATATGTATGGCTGGTTTGGTTTGAAGGACCTAAATAAGAGTAATATACTGCTCAAAATAATGTCTGCAATGGAGATTACTAGGGCTACAAGGAGCACACCGCTAGCGGCTTTGGGTGTTTTGCTAGGCCTTGCGCCCATGGACTTGTACGTAAAAGTTGTTACATCCCGACAGGCTTTCAGACTGAGCGAAGCTGGCAACTGACGCCAATTCACAGTATTGTCATGCCAATATTCTCCGAATTTTGGGTAATGACGACCCTTTTAATCTGCCACATCTTACTGCTATTTTGACAAAACTTGTGGATTTCCATAAAGTTAAGCTTTATTATCGTAAAGAAAGATCAGAATGGAGTGACAGCGGGATTCTATTTCTGTTACGGACAGATAAAAGATAAACATGGCACAGGAGCTGGTGTTTACAGCGATGACCTGGTGCTAAGCCTCTCTTTGAGGCTACATAATGACAAATTCGCGGCGGCTAATAGAGGATGTGAATGTTGGACCTCCAGAAATGACGTATAACTGCTAGATCGCTGTGGCCCGAATACAGCAGATCCCGATCTATGTACATGGTCAGGTCTGGCAGGCAAATGGTATGGATAGGAGGCTAAGATACTTAGGAAAACGTTATACAGAGGACCTAGAGTCTATCTTCGGAGTAGGCAATTCAATATGTTTTATGCGGTGCCTTTCGAGGCTTATTGGGCCTAGATGATGACTGGGGTTTCCACGATACATGACTGGTACATGGCCAGGAGTGATGCACAGGCTCAGAAGTGGCCTGTGTAGTTCTAACTGGCCACTGCAATATTAGGCACCTGACAGGCAAATGGGACAGATTCACACCGGACTACTGCCGTGTGTGTGAGAAAGAGGAGGAGTCAAGAGGAATGAAGTTGTATCCCATTGCAGTTCAGCGACTGGTGGCCCCGCAATGTGCAGTGTCAAACTTCATTAGGCAGAACGAGGTTGTGAGATCGGCCCGATCCAAGACACGCTCGTCAAAGAGCGTCCATCTTTCCCTTAGTATGTGTATACTGATATCAAACGAATCTGTACCAAAATGTAATGTAATAGTCCTCTAGAGATTCGGTTTCACAAATAGGGTCCTATGACGACGCCCACTTGATACATCAAAACTTCATGTATCCTATTGTTCCTTTCAGATATACAATTACATATAAGTTCTCAACAATTCAACGAGATCTGTTCAGCCGATACTCTTCGTTAACGTTGATGGGCCCATATATACGTCACGTCATAGTATTGGTTAATATTCAAATCCGACCATATAAAAATCTTTCTAATTTGACTGCCACTGTATACATGACTACTGTCTGCACAGCATTTTGTGCCATTTGAACGTAAAATTTCTCCTTATGTAACTTTCATCGTTCTCTTTATGTGGCAATAATGTGCAAAGGAAGTTCACATAATTAAAAACTCCTCACCTCCTTAAAGAAGAATTTATGTACATGCTAACAGCGTTCTGGGTTTTTTGTGTTTCCACTTTCTTGAAGATTGAAGAGACACATTTAAAATAGTACGGAAAAACAATTGGTGCCAACGGGGACAGTTGATTAAGTTAAATATACTCTTATCCACAATTAAAATATTTATTTTGTTGCTTTATTTTCGTCATTAGATTAGTAAATTGTAATTAATCTGCAAGAAGTACTTAAAGTTTTTATTTCTTCTGCTTATGTTGTGAGTTATTTGTGAACTGTAACAACTTAGAGGTCATTTGTGGAAACAAATTGTATTAAATTAGAGCTTCTAAAAGATTCATCTGGACATTTTAGGATGTATGAGTATGTGACAAATACTAAAGGAAACTCTGGCTTTGAAAATATTGGCTGAGAGACAATGTCTTAAAGTAGTACTATTGTATTTGAATTAAATATCTACTCCGCAGGCTTGATGGTATCTATAGTAAAAGTAGGTTGGCCCTCCCATAGAAGATATGCCCAACTTAAGTTAAAACATATGCTCTGTGTCCATTTTAATTGCCTTCAATTACATATCAACAAACTAAAAGCATAGCCGCTATTGCCAAAAGCATTTTTCCCAACATTTAGTCGTAAATTGAAAATTCACCTTCCTTTAAAGTTCCTTTACACGGAATACTTAATCAAAATTAAACAAATTTCATATCAAATACAATTATTTACTGTACACAGTCACGCCATCGAATGATTATTCGTCATTATTACTATTACAAAATATTCCTTTTTTTTGAAAATGATGTCGAAAAGTTTACATTTATGTAAAGAAACAAATTACTGTAAATAAAAATTAATGAGAGTCTTTTAAGGACTTCGTTTAAGTCATTAAAATCATGTTTACTCTCATTTCATGTTTACTTTTTATTTATAATTTGAACAAGTTCTTAGTCTGGCTAATGCTGCTTAGGAAAATGGTGAAGTATGCCAGTACAGAAATTGCAGTCAGGTGAACTAAATGATTAATACCCTCACCCTGTATATAATACTGTATAACTCTGACATTTTGAATTTTGCCGATTTTTAGATGAAATTTCTTGTGTATTATTAATAAACAGATGGAGATACGACATTTGGTCGTACGGCCAAACAAGACATAGAAAAGTCTACAGCCAACAAATTTCATAGGTTACATTCAAAACCTCTGGGCATATGGTAATTCATATGGGATTGCCGAAAGGGTAATAGTACCAATTGAGAATCAACGAAATGGTATCTAATTAATTCGCACAAAAATCTCAAAATAAATTATCGTATCAAACGGGTGTGGTAAGCCCACGGTTTCTTATGTTTTACCTATAAATACAAAATATCCCAGTAGGAAGTGTCTGCAAGACATCCTCAAGGATAGGTGCATGACCATAGTAAATCGTTAATTACATTTAGGGGACCGTCCATACAAATCGTCGACGAAATTTTCATACAAGTGTCCGCTTTGTCATGAACGACGTGATGAGCGACAATGTCGGTAAAATTTTCGTTGATTCCTATACTAGCGACAGCGTCGGTTTAATTGTTGTTGATGACTATATAAGCGACACGTCGCCTACACAATCATACACGACCTGATGGGTCAAATTGTCGTTGATGCCTCTGAATGTCTTGAATTGTCATTCAAGCCATATTAGTATGACTTTGTATATACATTGGTGCAATTTGAAAAGATTAATTTTTAGGTGTTTTTTAGCTTTTTATTAGTATGACTAATTGTTAATACTTTTGTGAAACTACTGACCAAGAGAGAAGTGAAAGATATATACTTTTATACGGCATTCACCTTCATTCGTGATTTCAAAATATAAAATTGTTGATGTTTACTCGTCATTTTAACAAGCTGAAAATTTTTTTACGTCAGATTCCATTTATTTCCTTTGATTTTGTTGAATGTGTTTGATGCATGACAACATTAGTATTTTGTCGGTCAGCTTGTCGTCAACCGAGTGTTTTGACGGCGAGTACATACATTTTTCACATTTTGTCTTGAGGATGGCGTTGACGACAAAGTCGTGTATGATGAAACTTCCCACTGGGATTAAAAGTAAAATATTTTCAAGAGTTTTGGGGGGTTCTTTTAGAAATTTTTCGAAAATATTAAGTTTTGGAAAAAAAATCTATATTTTATAGGATTTTTTTTCGTATGTCAACGTTTAGTAAAGTGGTTCTTTCTGCAAAATTTTAACTATATCCAGTGTTCTTACAAAAAAAGGTTTGGCTGTACCACTATGAAGGTGATTTCGGCCATTTGTATGGGAGATACCATATGGGGTGTTATAAAGGTTTTTGTGTTATAAGGATTTGTCTACTATTCCTATGTAAGTAAACTTATCAAATTCAAATAACGTCCAAAAACAGGTTTTTCTGTATGGGAGGTACCAGAAGGGCTCGGCTGATACAGTCCTCATTCTTGAGTCAAACTTTAACAAGCGTACCTCTCAAGCAATATATGTCTGAATTCAGTATACATACTAAAAATATATGTATTTAAATCTATTAGGGTCAATTCGGATCACACACACGGTCGAAAATGGGTCTAACGATGAACGAGGACAAAACGAAGTTGTTAGTTTCAACGAACAAAGAATCTACTCGTTTGGGAAACTGCGTGAACGTTGACAACTATAATTTCGAGGTGGTAGACAATTTTGTCTACCTAGGCTCCGCCATCAACAAAACAAATAATGTCAGCCTAGAAATCCGGAGAAGAATCCTGCTTGCAAATAAATGCTACTACGGACTAAGCAAGCGATTTAATGACTGAGCCCTCTCTCGACGAACTAAACTCCAGCTATACCAGATACTGGTTCTACCTGTCTTAATGTATGGCTCAGAATACTGGGTTATGACACAAGCGGATGAATCGGTTCTGGCGGTATTAGAGAAAAATACTCCGTAAACATGGGCCCATCATCGTTAACGGAGAGTATCGGCGTCTTATGTACGAGCTGTACACTGACATTGACGTGGTCAGACGCATTAAGGTGCAACGGTTGCGTTGGCTAGGTCATGTTGTACGAATGGACGAAAATGCTCCAGCTCGAAAAGTCTTCGACAATGAACTCGATGGACGGCGCAGAAGAGGGCGACCAAAACTCCGTTGGAAAGACCAGGTTACTGAGAACCTTACAGAACTCGGTGTGACTAACTGGAGACGAAGCGCAGAAGATCGAGGCGCTCATAATATTTTTCTACGTGCGGTATATAATCCACTGGGATTGCAAAGAAGTGCCAGCTTAAGTAAAGCAAAGTAAAAAGTAATAAGAATAATATTCCATATTACAAAACATTTACATATATCAAGTAGCAGTATAAAATTTTACAAAATACTAGCAGTACCAATCTGATATACACGTTATTTATAACTTTCTCGATGTAATACGATTAAATATGTGACTAGAAATTGCTGCTTACAACACCACACTCTATAAAAGTTTTCCAATCTTTTGTAATCTGTAAATTCTTTACTCACTCTGTGGTCTGCGTTATTTATTAGTTGTCTAATAAATTGAATCTATAGAAATCTATATATGGGCAAGGCCACGAAAAATGAAACCACATAGATTTTTTTTCTGTCACAAGGTCCAAATTTTTTTTATATTTCAAATGTCTTATATGTATGGAATATGCCACCAATGTATGCCAGTGCAAAATTTGTGTCTGCTTTGACATTTTACATCCTTTTCATAAGTGGCACATGCAAGGTGTATTTGGAAAATATACCAATGTCGGCGAAAAAGGTAAATTTTTTTCTTATTTTGTTATACTTTAGACAGATGTTTACTTTCTTTGGATAGAATAGAAAAACAGAAGTTACTTTGACATTTTTCGTACTAAATAGCCGATAAGACTGAAATGTAGGGAAAATTTACAAATTTTAATTTTAATGATGCAAAACTGATCAGAAAGCAATTTCAACCCGATTTACTACAAATCTTTTTTTTATGAGAGTGGTTTAGTCTTAATTTCTGCCCAGGTTGCATTTTAACACTCCTCTACGATGAATTTTTATGGTCGTTTAGGGTCCCTCTATTAACCCAAGAGAAAAAAGACCCGAAAATCCTACCGAAATTCGTACGTGTGACGTTACTGACATTTTTGTGTGACGTTACTGACACTGCTTTTATGGCGATTACGTGATTAAAACATAAAATTTAAGCCCACCTTTTGGATAAAAATCATCTTTCAGGCATTCCTTTTTTAAATACTGGTCAATTATAAACTCTTTTCAATTCGCTAATTTTTACACAAACGTTCAGTAACCTCAAACACACACTTCCAAAATCCGGTGACGTTACTGACGGCTTAAAATGGTCATAACTTCACAACAAAACGAGATACAGCAAAATTGTCTGAGTATGAAACAACAGTTATGACGAGTTATCATATGCCGCTCTCAAGTTGGAAGAAATAATAGTATTTAGTAAAGATATTCACCAAAATATGTGTACGAACGTGACGTTACTGACGGTGGCCTTGCCCATATATAAAAAATTGTTGCAAGTGTGTTGTGACTTTATAACTCACGAACGGCTGGACCGATTTGCATAAATTTTTTTGTATGCGTTTGGGTGGCGCCCCGGTTGGTTTATATTTACAATTCGGTCTAATTGGACAAAGGGGCGTGGCACCGCCCATACAACTTGAAAATCAAAAGGGCTGTATCTCATGAACTATCAGAGGTATGAAGATGAAATTTGGTATATATGTTGTTGGAGCAGTATTAATTACAGCCAAGGTGGAAGTGGGCGGTGCCACGCCCCCTTTTCAAAAATCGCTCTAACGGCTTTTCTAATAGACCGATTGATACGAATTTTACCAAGTGGTACTGATGACCTGTAGATAGTCCCTGGCTATATTTGGTTGTGATTGGATAAAGGGGCGTGGCACCGCCCATAAAACATGAAAATAAAAAGGGCTATATCTCATGAACTATAAGAGGTATGAAGATGAGATTTGTTACATATTTTGTTGTTGCAGTATAAATTACAGTAAGAGTGGAAGTGGGCTGTACCACACCCCTTTTAAAATAAACAGTTATAACTGTCAAAATTCCACAGTATATTGCAGTTCGCCTAGAGATATGAACAGTAAGGTGGGCCAGTTTTTTTATTCGCAAAAATTGTAACCAAATCTACGATGAATTGTTAGAAAATGTCACCAATAAACTTTGTGTGTAATATCAATTACTAGCTCGCACCGGGAGAGCTTAATTTAATGCAGAAAACTTAAATTTGATAGAAGTGTCTTAAAGCTGAAGTCTGTACGCTTTCAATAATCATGGGGCAACGAATGTCACTTCTAAAATAAGCGCAAAACGGAGTAAATAAACGAAAAATCCTTTTATCTTTAAAAAAGTATCAGCTAGGATTTTCATTCATGTGGATTTTTAATGTACAATTGACCCCCAACAAAACCCCATTTACCGTTTTTGTTGCCATTTTAGGTCAACCAATTCGTCATTCAGGCGAGGTGTGTGAAGTGTGATAGACTTTCATTGAGACTTTCTTTAAATAATCAACATGTAAAGACTACACAAGAACAACGCTTACAAATTTTTGACATTTATTTACAAAATGCGCGTTCTGTTTGCCCTTTTGCCGTTTTCAAAGTACTTTGTAGACCTAAATGTGAAATATATTACAAGTTAAAATGCAATAGCGAAGCATTGCCGGGCCCACTAGTTTGTCATAGAAATAGATGGTCACAAACATGATGTAGACGTTAAGCCAAAGGCCATTCCTGTTAATAAAAAAATAACCATAGACTGAAAAGGTTTTAGATTGCGTCATTAGACAAACTAATAACAGTATTTATTGATGTGAAATCACAAAAATAGAGTTAATTATTTACATGTAAAAGAAATATTCCTCCGAGTTGTACCTGTGTCAATAACACACTCATATAGGATATGATTAGAGACTTAAATATGTAACAATTTTAATGTTTGTTTGATGAGCCCAACAAATATTAATATTATTTTCTTTGCGCGGGACATAAGTATTAGGGCGCACAGTGGCATTTCGGCGGAAAAAATAGGGGTTCTCAACATTCCAATATTAAAATTTTAATTATATGGTTTTGTAAAGAAGTAATTGGTAAAGAAAAGTTCAACAAGGTTTTTTATAAAAAGTGAAATTTTGTAGTTAAAAAACTAATAGAAGTCAACGGAAATTTATTCAATGAGATTAGATTAAGATTATTGTACAAATAAAGAACATTTTGTGTGTGTAGGTTTATACCTATGGCTTTTGCTTTATTTTTTAGTGAAAATATAGCACTTACTCCTTTATAAAAAAAAAATTATTGAAATTGGACAAGTAAACTAATTATTATAATTTATCAAAAATTATACTAAAAATTATCAACTTTTCACTTTTTGATGGAGAAAAACTTTATGTGCTTTGCCTTGCTTAGCCCTCTAACTATAAAAAAAATTAAAGGTCCGAGGGTGTACTTTCAATTAAGAAAAATAAAATAACCGCCAAATACCGTCCCTTTTAGTAACATCGATTTTAATGCATGCATTTGTGCGATATTTTCGGTGTATTTGAAGGCAAATATCTTTCGCGGAGGGTTGTTGGGGATATTCTCTTCTTTTGTATGGGACAACACATGTATAACTTTTGAATAAAAATTAAAATTTTTTACTTATATAAAATTTTCATTGATTCTATACAGGAAAGAAAAATACCTAAAATCTACAACTTTCAATGGGCGTAAATCTAAAGTAGACGTGGCATCCCCAATATGTTTAATTTTTTTTCATAAGGAGAACTCAATTAAGATGTGTCCCGAATTTCGAGTCCCTAGATCCAAAAATTCAAATTTGGCAAGTGCAGTTGTATGGGAGGTGGGTGTGGCAGTAGGCGATTTTCCAAGATTTTTTCAAAATTTCTTAATTTAGCTCAGAGAAGTCTTTCTGTAAAATTTCATTGCCGTACGACGACTCCTTTTATTTTTTTCCAAGAAATGTATGGGGCGGTGCCACTGTGGGGCGGGTCAATTTTTTTTCGCAAAAATCGTATACCAGAATCGGAATCTATGACGAATTCTAAGAAAATTTCACCAATAAACTATGTGTATAAAAAATAGTTCCCGCTGAGAAGCATGGAAATTTCACATTTACATATGTCTGCGACCAACTGCCAGCCATTGGCTGATATCAGCCAAATTTCAATAGGCCTAGGAAGTAATATTGTCATTGCTAAGAGCTATCTTTAACGACTGAGTGAAACTGCACTACATGCCAATAAGATGGAAAACGGCAGAGATGGTCTTCTTCCCAAAGGCATGCCAGGAGGCTTCAAAAATATCATACATTAGCAAACCGATTCACAATATGCTATTGAAGAGAACTGTCGCCTCCAAGCTTGAAAATCACACCATCACTAGAAGGGTAGCAAGAGGTAATCCACAAGGAGGTGTATTATCACCGCTAACCGTCAACAGCGTACGTGAACGCTATAACAAACTGCAAGACTATATAATATCCAAGCAGACTGGTGCACCATCAAGGGACTAAATGCAAACCCTGATACAACTGAATTAGCACTGCTCAGTAAGGTGGGTCGCACTTCGTACAAAAAAAAAGTTTTGCCAGTTATCCCACCCTACTGCTCAGTATGAAAGAAAAAAATCCTACCACATCCAATATGCATTTGAACAACATAATTTCTCCGAAACGGCGAACTACCTATGACTCGTCTTGGACAGGAAGCTCCACTGGATACAAAAAGCAGATCCATCAAGGCGCTTATAGCTTTATACACATGCAAGAAAGCTATTGGAAAAACCTGGGGACTCAAAACCAAAGTAACACTTTGTATTTGCAACGCTATTGTGAAACCAATACTTCAATACGACTCCATTGTCTGGTGGTATAAAGAGCACGTTCTGATTTATGGATCGTGCAAATGCTCTGTTCTCAAATCAGCCATACGACTGAACGAGATAGAAAACTGGGATCGATCTTCCGGTCACTCAAGGATTATAAACCAACTCTTTATCTTAATTGAACTGACTGCATGCTTAGTGGATGGTAATCGAACAACCTCAACGAAACCAGAACACCCTCCAGAAGGGTTTTTGACAGAGAACATAAACGCTATGTATGGACTAAACATCTATACGGATGAGCTCAAACTCGATAACAGTTTCGGTTATGGTATCTACTGCGCGGATCTAAGGCTGAGTATAAGAACACAGACTTCTGCAGCGTTTTCTAAGCGGAAATACATGCTATTAAATCGGCCTCCGACAAGATTAACGCGAGAAAAGTTTCACAGAAGGATATTTTCTTGTTTGCGGAGAGTATGCCGGCGGTAAACTCACTGAAAAAAAAAATTCTCAGAGAATAGTTTTTGAAACATCTTGAAAACTCTATAAATTAAACAAATTTACCTAAATTATACTTTAGACATATTTATTGTTAACGTTACCAACGCAAGACGTATATTCCCCCCTGCGCTACGATGCAACTACTTAAAGCATTCTCTATTCGTATGAAACTCTTAACAAATCATAGCATTGTCGATGAGTATCATTATAATTCTCATTTCCACTAAACTAAAACAAATAAACTTCAACTAATTTACAGCCCATGAATAAACAGTCGCCAAGTCATGACCACTAAGTGCTTTAGTTAATCCATTGATCCCACTTGGATGTTTACATTCATCCGTTGGCCATTGGACAATTCAGTGAGTAGAGACACACATCTCCCTCCTCCTCGCCCCATCAATAAATTCTATGCATTTGCATTCTTCAAATCCATTCGCAAAAACCTTAACCCCTTTTGTGCATAGACATTGTTGATACCATCACAACAATTGATTTATGTACAAAGAAACTCACAGCCGCAACCTACGACTAATCGTCGGTATGAGCTCCATCATTGAGACACCGTGTTTATACTTGAAACATTGCTATAGTTGTTCCATGGATGAACAGGCGACGGACTGACTAACTGACTGACTGGTCGTTCCTATGTAGTATGCGAGTGCTTGAAACTACTTGCAAAGCAATTGAGTTGTCGGCCAATAATATTGCCAATTGATGATTACGGACGACGACGACGACGACGTCCAATAGCAGATTATGCTTTTGATAGATACAAAAGAGGATTTCCCCTGTTAGTAAAACATAATTTTTATGATCGGATTTCACAGTTAAATTGGAGACCAATTAAAATTTCAATACGTTGATGGCGTCTGGTAATGAAATAAAACAAACTAAAGTCTACCATTTCTATGAGTTGTTGATAGCTGCAGCACAAAGAGCTATTGCTGAGTAATGCGATGGTAAGGTGGTTTAATGTCGGTGCAAATTAATTAATAAAATTAATAAAAAAATAAATAAATATTTGTATATTGTATCATATCACAATGGTAGGCAAATTTAATATTATGGAAGAGGAAGGAAGAGCGCATTACAGTTTGCACAATTTGATGGGTAGTAGGTTGATATTTCCATATTTTATAGGACTGTAAATGTTTATACTTGTAAGTTTTTGGTTAAATTTCATCAAGAATTCAATCGATCTGAACCTTCTATCGAATGCTCAACACGCATACACAAAAGGAAAACCGACAGAAACCGCATTCCATGTATTACTGTATCTCAGAGAGAAATTATTAGGGAGAAAGGAGGTATCCCTAGTAGCTTTTAACAACAACGAACCCCTCTACATAATGACAGAGCTTAACAGTCTACAGACAAACACACACATTAACAAACTGATTCGCAACATCAGGGTAACAAGAGGTAACCCAAAAGTAGGAGTATTATCACCGCTACTGTGGAACCAAGCCTTCAACAGCTGTAGTCGGAAGGGTGCACTGTCATAGCGGTCAACATAGTACTCTGCGTTTATGGGAAGAGACTACCATACCTCGAACGGAAGTTTTAAGACTTTATCAATATCCTAGCAGACTGCTGCGCCAGCAGAGGACTTAATGGAAATCCTCATAAAAAAAGAATTAATATTGTTCAGTCGTAAACATAAATCAACCACTTTATTCAATATTCTTCCGAAACTTAAAACTACCTAGGCCTCATCTTAGACAGGAAGCTCAACTGAAGACAAAACATAGAAAGCAGATCAAACAAGGCAATCATAGCTTTTACCACTACAAAGTGATAGTTGTCAACGTTCACGCAGCGTTCCCAGACGAGTTGACTCTTTGTTCGTTGAAACAAATAACTTGGTTTTGTCCCTATTTGTCACTAGACCCATTTTCGCCGACTACTTTTCAATGATATCTATATCATCGGCATATGCGAGCAACATGTGACTTTTGTTGAAAATGGTTATATTCCTGTTTACTGCAGCCTTCCGCACGATCATCTCCATTACGATGTTAAAAAGATCGCAGGACAGACTACCGCCTTGTCTAAAGTTTCGCTTGGTAGAAAATGGCTTTGTCAGATTTTTGCCAATTTTCACAGAAGACTTCGTGTCAGTCAGTGTCAACCCGCAAAGTCGTATTAGCTTCGCGGGGATACCAAACTCAGCAATATCATCCAACAATTTCTGTCGTATCGGACTGTCAAATGCAGCTTTGTAATCGATGAACAGATGGTAGGTATCGATCTGCATTTCTTGGGTCTTCTCCAGGATTTGTCGTAGCGTGAATATCTGGTCGGTGGTGGATTTACCAGGTCTAAAGCCACACTGATAAAATCCAATCAAATTCGCCAGAATGGGCTTTATTAGTTTTTCACATAACACACTAGACAGGACCTTGTATGCGATGTAAAAGACTAATCCCGCTATAGTTGGTACACACACTTGGAACTCCTTTCTTTAGCACGGGACATATGACATTCAGATTCCAATCATCGGACATGCACTCCTTAAGCCAAATCGTGTATATGAGCTGGTGCATGCTTGTTACCAGCTTATCGCCGACGGCTTTAAAAAGCTCGGCTCCCGCAGCTTTATTATTTTTAAGCCTTGCGATCGCCGTGCTGATCTCGTTTTGGCTCGGTGGTTGACAATCTACTCCGTCGTCCATGATTAGTGTGATTTCGTCACTTATGCTGTCTTCGAGAACGAGTAGAGATTGAAAGTGTTCCCTCCATATTTGCAGCACACTCTGAGTGTCCGTGACTAGATTTTCGTCTCTGTCCTTACAGGTGGGGATTCCTGTTCCAAAACCTTTGCTTTTAACCCTTTGGTAGAACTTTCGGGACTCACCCTATCCCTCTAGTTTTCTATATCCTAGCTCTCTCTCTTTTCTTCCACAAACGCTTTTTCCACCAGAACAGGCGTTTTATCTGCTGAGCGCATCAACCATATCGAAAGTTCTGATCAAGTGGATACTTGGACACAGCGTAGTTGAGGGCAACTGCAGGGGCGGATAAAGAGACCAGACAAAGTTTAGCCCTGCAGGAAAGCGACATGGAACACGAAGCGCACATGTCCACATGTAAAAGCACTATAGGAAACTATAACTGGGAACATCAAACGAAAGATGAAGTTTAAAAAAACCTGTAGGAAAGCCGGAAAGACATGGTCTGAATACAATCCTACACGTTCAACGAACTTAACAAATCTTGAAAGAGACCAGTTAAGGAAAAATATTGCCTTCCTAGCGGGACACGAACCAATAGGTAGACACGTGTTGTTGTTGTAACAGCCTGAGGAAGTAGCTGGGGTGATAATTCTGTATTCCGATTTCCTATTTATTAGCACTCGATCGGCATGTAATCCGATTATCATACGATCATTGTTGGCAACTCTGCCTCGCTCTTTTGTAGATAAGGTTTGTGGCAAGGGATTGTTAGTTAGATGTTGTTGTGAGTTTTAACCACCAAATTCTTCCAAAGATGTCGCCAGCTGGTTTTGTTGATTTATTTTGCGATGTTGTTTGCTTTTTTCCTTGATCTTTGTGAAATCTGGATTTTTGTAGTGGAAGCATCTAGGATGAATTTTGTTGGTTGGAGAAGTCCAAAGTATTTGAAAAGTAATTTTTCATCAATGTTGATTTGGCCAGTGCCGGGAAGCGAACCCGACACCTTTGGATTGCTAATCTACGGCCACAGTTTGAAACAAAACGTTTTTAAAAACTATTGTCAGACCATCAACTGGAAGGATTAGATTGAAACTCCAAACTCCCAATCTACTACATACATATAGACGGAATGCACCACACCCCGGAAAGGAAATAGTCACGCAACCAGGCATCACATACGTTGAACGCATCGGTTGAAGGGATGCCGCACACGCCCAATAGATTCATAAGGTCCTATGTGATACTTTGCCTGCAAACCAAACTTTAAAGTTAAATAATATTCGTGTTTTTCAATATTGTATTTCAAGAGGTTCTAGATTGCCACACTTAGTCTTAAGAAGACCAGATATATGTGCGGTACAGGGTAGTATCCCCTGTAATCTTCGATATCCTGTTTCTGTCTCTCTTATTTCTTCCATAGACGTTTTTTCCGCCGGGGTGGCTTTTCATCTCCCTCCGCTTCTCATTATATGGTTCCGTCACACCACGCGTTACCATTGGCTGCACTTTTGCCTTATATGCAGCTTCCATTTCCTCATATATTAAGCGACATTCCTTATCGTACCAGGACTTGTCTGAGCGTGGTTTTGTAACACGCAGTACGGTCGTTGCAGCACAGGGCATGTAAACCGTAATATGCTGCCACTGTGTATCGAGAACATCAGAATTAGTGAGGTTGGTTCATAATAACTGAGAGATTTGTTTGGAGTAGGCTTTGGCTATATCGGTAGTCTTCAGCTTTGTGATGTCTAGCTTCTTTGCTTTTGGTTACGAACGTTTGTAGCACTACTTAACCGCGAGCGTACCATGACTGTAACTAGTGGTGGTCCGAGTCAAAACGCGTGAGACATGCCTTTCATAGATTACCACGTTTTCAATTTGTTTTTTTATCTTTTGATCAAGGGTTATCCAGGTTGCCTTGTGGATATCTTTATGCGGGAATCTGGTATCACTCACTACCATGCTTGTTGCCTTCCAGAACAGTATTAAAGTGTTGGCCAGGTCAGCGGTCTTTTTTTCCTCCAAGCGCACAAAGAATGATATCCGCCTTGATGCGAATTGTGTCTATTCGGTTACTTACGGGGTTAAGTAGCTGTCGAAGTGAGACCAGCTGTCGAAGTCTCTTGCCGACTATGAATCCACATCCAAGTAGGCTACTATAAACCAGTTCAGAAATTTCAGTCAGGTAAGCTGACTGATAGGGTTATGTCAAATAAGGAGGGTTGCTGAGGTTTTGCCTCCTACAATATAAATTAACTGACCAAATATAACTAATCGGCAGGTGTCGGTTCGGAAGTTAAGGGAGAAATATTAATTTTCCAAAAATAGGTTATTTTGTATGGGAGGTACCAAAAGGGGTGATCCGATATAGTCCATATTCATTCCTGATTCATATTTTTATATTCGTACAACTTACGCAACCACCTAACTCAACTGCTGCGTAATGCTCCAACCCCTGACAATATAACCTCGCAGTGGCAAAATATAGCCGACTCCTTAGAACGGGCTGCGAGAAGCGTACTTGGGTACTCAAAGCCGTCTCAAGAAGATGCCTGGTACGATGATGAATGTCGCAATGCCACGAGAGAGACGGATGCTGCATACAGGGCGAAACTGGCAACGCGAGCTGTTCGTGAAAGGCACAGGGAGAAGAGACGACAGGCAACTCGTCTTTTTAGAAGAAAAAAGAAGGAGCTGAAGAAGAGGCAGGATGAGTGCACTGAGTTGCTCCGAAGTAGATGGGAAGCCCGAAATTTCTACAAGAGAGTTAAAGCGAGAATGCGTGGAACATCATGACGATGGTATTAACTGTCCACCTTCGAGCCAGAGCGAGATACGTATGGCCATCTCCCCCATTAAAAACAACAAAGCTGCTGGAGCCGATGGTCTCCCTGCTGAATTGTTTAAGGCTGGCGGGGAGGAGTTGATTAGGAGCATCAACTCATGGAGAACATCTGGCAAGAGGAGAGCATGCCCGGGGATTGGGGTCTCAGTCTGTTATGTCCCATATACAAGCAAGGAGATCGTAGTGAATGTAAGAACTACCGTGGAATAAGCCTATTACCAATTGCGTACAAGGTCCTTTCAAGCATATTGTGTGAACGTCTAAAGCCAATTGTAGAAAAACTAATTGGACCATATCAGTGCGGCTTTAGACCTGGCAAATCTACGACGGATCAAATATTCACCTTACGACAAATCCTGGAAAAAACCCATGAAAAGCAGATCGACACCTACCACCTCTTGGTCGACTACAAAGCTGCCTTGGACTCTCCGATAAGGAATAGGCTTTATGAGGCCATGTCTGAGTTTGGTATTCCTGCAAAGCTTATTCGACTTTGCAAATGCACCTTAGACAACACCAAATCCTCGGTTAAGATTGGTAAGGATCAGTCTGAACCATTCAACACGGAAAGAGGTCTCAGGCAGGGCGATAGCCTGTCCTGTACACTATTTAATATAGTTATGGAGAAGGTGATGAGAAAGGCTGGTGTCAACATGTCTGGCACCATATTCCACAAGAGCCACATGCCACTAGCCTATGCCCATGATATAGACATCATTGGCCGAAATCTGCGGGATGTTACTGCAGTTTTCTCATCACTAGAAAAGGAGTCAGCAAAAATGGGTTTAGCGGTCAACGAGGACAAAACAAAAATAATGATTTCGACGAACAAAGAGTCCTCTCAATGGGGACGCACCGTGAACGTTGACAATTATTGTTTTGAGGTAGTCGACGAATTTACCTACCTCGGATCTTCCGTCAACAAGAAAAATAATGTCAGCCAAGAAATTAAACGGAGAATTGTGCTAACCAATAGATGTTTCTACGGACTTCGGCAGCACTTTAGTAACACCACCTTATCTCGGAATACTAAGAAACAGCTATACCAGGTGCTTATCTTACCTGTTCTGTTGTATGCTGCCGAATCATGGGTGCTTACTACAACGGACATACAAAACCTGGGAGTATTCGAGAGAAAAGTACTCCGAAAAATATCTGGACCTATCTGCGTCAAAGGCCAGTTTCGCCATCGGATGAACCATGAGCTGTATGAGCTTTACCACGACATCGACGTACCTAAAAGAGTCAGAATCCAACGACTTCGATGGCTGGGACATGTTGCCAGGATGGATGTAAATGCTCCAGCGATAAAGGTGTTTGAAGGCGAACCTGAAGGACGGCGCAGAGCAGGGAGACCCAAACTCCGTTGGAACGGCCAAGTGGTAGGCGATGTGCCATCATCTGGTAGGACTAACTGGAGAACACACGCAGAAGACCGAAGTGTGTGGAATTCTTTATTACTTCAGGCCTCAAATTTATGAACTACGTTTCGTAAATTGTAATTGGCCACTTAAGTAAGTAAGTAAGTAACTTACGCATAATTTCACTGAATTCAGTGTACTTACAAAAAAGATATGTATGTAAGACTTTGAGGGTTAGTTCGGTCATTTGTATGGGAGGTACCAGAAGGGGTGTGTCAAATAGTTAGGTTTTCTGGGTTTTCGCCTCCTATAACAATATAAACTAATCGACCAATTTTCGTTTTAATTCGTTTTTAAAAATATTAATACTGGTAAATTTTCATACCAATCCGTTAAGGTTTACTCGAGTTATCCTGCTGACCATCCAGCCAGCCAGCCAGAAAGACGGACATAGCTCAATCGTTTAAAAAAGTCCTGAAACGAATTTGGTCTTAAAATACTTGGGGTCATACTCATCTCCTTTAATGCGTTACACTTTTTTTCGTATCAAATGATATATACCCTTATCCCTAAGGGTGGAGGTATAAAAATCTCACAGTTATTTTGCCGTGTATATCCCTGTCTCGTCCATTGCATTTCCTTTATGTCGGCCATGTCAGACATGTATTTGTCTATGACATCCGTTAATAAGAGAGAGGCACCATCTCTGTAGAAAGTTCGGACATTTCAGGTGCATTTCCTTAAATCATTGTCCTTAAAACGTTTGCGAGGGTCGTCGACATTACTTTTATCTATCATTTAATATTCTGCGACTTCAAAACCTTCAATATCATTTTCTTTTTGTGCCGCGAACTAATTCATAAATTCGAAACTAATTCATAAATTCAAACGATAATCCTAATTATAATTTAAATGTATTTATTGCCTAAATTATCATACCGCGCATGCAACTTTCATGTTATGACAAAAGTTTTAAACTCCCCCATGAACAATGCGATTTTTATACGGGACATTCCTTTACATATATAAATTGCAACTCTTTTTAATTAAATAAATTAAAACTGACCCCTTACCGACCATATATACAATATTGTACAAATAAATGTTCAATACAATGACTCAACAAATTAATACTCATAATTGAAATATGGTGGTCGTTACTCTTACACGTTGTCCATTAATTGTAAATACTTAAATAAATTATTTTTCTTTTCATTTTCATTGCTGCTGCTGCTTGTCTGCTCTTCTGTGCCTGACATTATGATACAATGCTGAATATACATGTAGATGTATGTGTAGGTACAGCAATACATCATATGTGCTCGCGTGTACTACAAATTAACTACGTACACTACAACGTCAATTAAAAAGTTAATTATCGATAAATGTGCTATAAATCTGTACTTTGACGCATTTTCTGGAAAATGTTCTCGTCGTACATGAACCAAATTGCCATTTTCATGGTTCTTGCATTCAAATGAAGAACAAGGAAAACACATTCAATTATGTCAAACTTAACAAGAGGAAAATTTAATTTGAAGATTTATTAACATATTCGATGCGGAGAGACTGTTTGCAATTATCTGATATGATGAGGGTAATATATTTCATTATGTTGGTGAATTTTTTTTTTTGTTAACTCTAAAGTGCTGATAGTAATCAGCACTACTAATATAAATATACACACGAAATAATTGTGTTGGATCAGTGTCCAAAGTAGACATGGCAAAAGTAACATTTTGTAAAAACTCAACACCATTGTGTCGGTGCTGCTCAGAGTTTGTTTTATATATGAACTAGTGGACCCGGCAATGCTCCGCTATTGCTTAATTGTCGAATACCTATAATATGTTTGGCATGCCTACTTAAAGGGCTAAGCTTAAGCGTCGTTTCTGTAAGCTCTGTAAACTATTCGTTATCCCAAGTTACTCTTAACCTGATCAAACTAACAACGTCTCACTAACCGATATTAAAACATACGTCAGCAAAGTCATATATATAGCACCAAGTACTATCTGTATTCAAATATTACCTTACCTTATATAGCCCTAAAAACATGTATATATTCATGGCTCATTTATAGCACTGACATCATTCTCAGTATTTCGGTTTAAATTTTTTCGACAAACTTTTTCTGACGACCTATTGCCAAAATTGTTGACAAAATAAATTGACGCAGTGTAAATAGTGCATAAAATTTACTGACACAATTCTGAAAAATAAATAAATTTTAATTTAAGAAAAAAAAAAATTCAAATTTTGTTTGCATATTTATATACGTGTTGTCGAATAGTTGTATCTCTCAACGACTAAAATACAGCTTTGCCACACCCCCTTCGCCCACTCGCTCACTGATCGAATATATAAATTCCGTCTGCATATTCATATTCGTATTCTCGAGTACTATTTGTATACCGAATTTTATTTCTCTGGTGGTAAAACACCGTTTGGTCACGCCCTCTCCGCCCACTGATACAAAATTTGAATTTCGTCAGCATATTCATATTTGATTTCTCTAGGGCTAACATACAGTTTTGCCACACCCCCTCCGCCTATTGACCCCAAACAAAAATCCGTCTTGATATTTATATTCATGTTGCCGAGCACTATCTGTGCATCAAATTTTATCTCTCTAGCTCTAAAAATTGTTTTGCCACGCCCACTATGCCCATCGGATCCAAAAATAAAATTTCTTCTGAATATTCATATTCGCTTTGTTGAGTACTATCTGGGTACCAAAATTTTATATATCTAGCTCTAAAAAATATCTGGATATAAAATTTTATCTCTCAAAAAGTTTTGCCAAGCCCACTCCGCCCATTGGGTCCAAAATTAAAATATCGTCTGCATATGCATATTCGTGTTCTTTCTGTGTATCAAATTTTATCACTCTAGCTCTAAAATAAGTTTGCCACGCCCACTCCGCCAATTAGGTCAACAATTAAAATTTCGTCTGCAAACTTATATTCGTATTGTCTAGCACTATCAGGGCATCAGATTGTATCTCTCTAGCTCCAAAAATTTTTTTCCAGGCCCACTCCGCCCACTGATCTCCAACTTAAATTCCGTATGCATTTTCACATTCATGTTGCCGGGCGTCTTCTGTGTATCAAATTGTATCACTCTAGCTCTAAAAATATGTTTTGCCACGCCCACTATGCCCATTGGATCCAAAAATAAAATTTCGTCTGAATCTTCATATTCGCGTTGTTGAATACTATTTAGGTATCAAATTTTATATATCTAGCTCTTAAAAAATTTTGCCACGCCCACTCCGCCCTTTGTGCCCAAAATTTAAATTTCATCTCCATATTCATATTCGTGTTGTCGATTACTATCTGGGTATCAAATTTTATATCTCTAGCTCTAAAAAAATTTTTGCCACGCCCACTCCGCCCATTGGGTCCAAAATTTAAATTTCGTCTCCATATTCAAATTCGTGTTGTCGATTACTATCTGGGTATCAAATTTTATCTCTCTAGCTCTAAAAAAAGTTTTGCCACGCCCCTTCCGCCCATAGGGTAAAAAATTACAAAATATATAGCCTATAGTAATTTCCATATAGTATACTAACTGTCTTCCAAATTTCATTGAAATCGGATAAATTGAAAAGATAAATTAACTGACCAAATTTGATTATCCCCCCAGGAGCCGGTTTAGAAGTAATAGGAGAAATATAAATTTTACAAACAAAGTCATTTTGTATGGGAGGTACCAGAAGGGGTGATCCGGTATAGTTCATATTCATTCCTGAGTAAAATCTTCATAACCGTACACCTTACGCAAAATTTAACTGAATTCAGTGCACTTACAAAAAATATATGTATGTGAGACTATAGCGGTGGGTTCGGTCATTTGCATGGATGGTACCAACAGGCGTGTGTCAAATAGTTAGGTTTTCTGAGGTTTTGCCTCTTATCAGAAGATACATTTACTAATCAATTTTCATTACCACCCAAGTGTCCGTTTGGAAATTATGGGAGAAATATTAATTTTGCAAAAATAGGTAATTTTGTATGGGTGGTACCAGAAGGCGTGAACCGATATAGTCCATGTTCATTCCTGAGTTTAATTTTCACAAGCGAACATCATACGCAAAATTTAGTGGTCTCAGTTTACTTACAAAAAAAATATGTATGTAAAACTATGAGGGTCAATTCGGTCATTTGTATGGGAGGTACCAGAAGGTTTCGGTTTTTTTAGGGTTTTTTTTTACTTTTGCAAGATAAATAAACTGTGTTATCCTGCTGACCAGCCATCCAGCCAGCCAGACAGACGGACATAGCTCAATCGTCTTAAAAAGTCCTGAAACGAATTTGGTCTTAAGATACTTGGGGTCTAACTCGTCTCCTTTAATGCGTTACACTTTTTTTCGTATCAAATGATATATAACCTCATCCTCATAAGGGTGATATCAGTATGTGCACCAACTACCGCAGATCTAAACAATGTTGCTTTATACCAGGTAAGGTACAACTGAACCAATATTTATACTTCAACAAATCCTAGAAAAGATCCATGAAAAACGACTAACACACATCATCTTACCGATCCTTTCTATACCCAAATTATGTTACTATTTTCATTAACAACTATATGTGTTGTCAATTACTTTGGAGACATGACGGATTATGTCGGGATAGCTACATATTTGAAATAAGTTGTGTAATCAAATAAAATCACTACTAATACAGTACATTTTTTGTTCAATACTCAACTAATTCCAGTTTATTTCAACGTCAATGTATACATAATTACCAGTATAATGAGACGACGTGCAATTTAATTGTGCCATGTTTACGCGACTAACAACTTTGCCTCATTAATTGGCATTTTTTGTTTCTTTTGAAATGGCCGATAGGAGTGGTGAATGTTTTACTTGTCTACAGCAAATTTCTTTGAAGTTGTTAAAATTAACATGAAAATTAAGATTACATGCTATCTGTGTAATGTACTTACTATTCTAGTCGTAGTTATTTATTTTTTCTTAGGTGGCACGTTTTTACTTGAGTAGTTTATGCCAATTAAAGTACAGTTCAACCAACCATATAATTTTGCACTTTATTTAAAATATTGTTATGTTATATTTTGATTGCAAAAAAAAACACTGGAGTTGTTTTTTGTTCCATATAAATTTAATTAGGTGTTTCTTTGCAAATAACATTGACAAACCACACATAGCTTGAAAGTTTTAACAATATATAATAATAGCACACCTCTGATGGGAAATAGTTTAATGCCAGCAAAACGTCGTGGAGTACACTAGGTTGAAGTTAGTAAGTATCGTATAGGGGAATTTGTTACGTTTTAGGCTCTTTGTTTAATATAACTCGAGAACCACTAGTCTGATGTAGCTGACACAAATTAAGAATTACAGTTCCTTTAGTCTGTTCAAGTAAAGTTTCCCTACAAAAGCAACAGTTTCACTTTTCCGTTCATCAAAGATTTTGAACTTGGTTTATTTTGTAGTAGTTACAATAAAACTGTTGTTCTTCGTAGCGTATGATTTACGTGGAATATTACCTATGATAATCATTCGACATCATATAACAATATAACAAAAGGGCCTAAAACGTGACAAATTCCTCTAAACGATACTTACAAACTTCAAATCGATATTTAATTATTATGGGATGTAACTTGACAAAACGAACGATGCAGAACTTCTTCTTTTTGAGGTAATCATGTGTTGTACTGTGTTAACATCAAAGATAAGTTAATATAGGATTTAGAATTCTACTCTACTTTGAATTATAGTATTTGTACTATTTAAATAAAATATCAGGCTGACATTATCGCCATACAGGAAAACCCAATATGACATCTTTCTCAGGTCTCAAGCAGAAGACACGAGTTCGGAGATGGATTCATAGTTCGAAAAAGACTTAGACATCTAGGAAACTATTCAACGTTGCAAAAGTTGACGGTAGCATATAAGACTTCAATTAACATTTCGTTGCTCTGATGAAGGCATGGATGTTCCGTAAATCTCTTACTCATAGACAAGTATTGTTCAGAAGTGTGCGATGACTAAGCTTTCCTGATCTCAGGTCACCAAAAGCAGGGCTGTGACATAGAAGATGCTCCGTGGTATCCTCTTCTTTCTCATCACTGCAGGTTCTACAAAAATCGTTGTAGGGTAATTTCAACCACTTAGCGTGTTTACCAACCGGCCGGTGATTACAGCTATAATGTTCCTTAGGTGGACTCTGGAAGGTTT
The DNA here is from genome assembly GCA_964034835.1 of Muscina levida. Taxonomy (NCBI): domain Eukaryota; kingdom Metazoa; phylum Arthropoda; class Insecta; order Diptera; family Muscidae; genus Muscina; species Muscina levida. The sequence continues at coordinate 122,916,102 of OZ035880.1, forward strand.
CGTGTTGGTTAGTGTCATCTCGCAAAGTCGTATCAATTTCGCGTTGATGCCAATATCAATATAAGAGTTCCTGTCGTAACGGACTTTCGAAATCAGATTTGTAATCGATAAACAGATGGTAAATGTCGATCTGTATTTCTAGCGCCTTCTCCAGGATTGGTCATAGTGTGAATATCTGTTCGGTTGTGGATTTATCAGGTCTAAAGCCATGTTCCAATCAGGATTGCTAGGATGGGCTTTAGTCTTCCACATAACACATTAGACAGGACATTATGTCCGATGGGTAAAAAGCGAATTCCGCGATAGTTAATACACACACTTGGATAGCCTATTTTAAGCACAGGACACAGAACACTCAGATCCTTGTTTTCGGGCATGCATTCCTTTAGCCAAATCGTGTTTATGACCTGGTGCAGGAACGTTGCCAGCTCATCCCCGCCGGCCTTAAAAAGCTCTGCCGGCAGTCCATCGGCTCCCGCAGCTTTATTCTTTTTAAGCCTTACAATTGCCATGCTGATATCGTTTTGGCTCGGTGGTTGACAATCTACTTCGTCGTCGTTGATTGACGTTATGTTGTTATTTTTGTTGTAACAGCTGGAGGAAGTAGCTGGGTTGTTAATTCTTTACTTGATCGGGCATCTGATCCGATTATCGCATGATCATTTTTTTGGCAACTCTGTTTTTCGTTGTTTTTTGTAGATGCAAGGTTTGTGTCAAGGATGGCTAGTTGTTGTTTTTAGTGTTTTAACCGCCATTTTACTCCAAAAGATGGCGCCAGCTAATAAATCATTTATTTTCGACCTTGGTCCTTGCGCAGTCTGGATTTTTTGTATTGGAAGCATCTAAAATGCTTTGGCTGGAGAACTTGAAAGGTATTTTTAAAGTTATTTTTCATAGATGTTGATTTGGCCAGTGTCCTGGCCGAGATTTGAACTCGGCACCTTCGGATTGTCACTTGTGCTGCCTCCGGGAGAGAACAGAGTACAAAAGTGTTCCCTCCATATTTGCAGCACATTCTGAGTGATCGTAACTAGATTTCAGTCAATGTCTTGACAGTTGGCAATACCTGTTCTAAATCTTTGCTTTTTATCTATTGGTAAAACTTTTGATCTTTACCGGGATTGAGGTGTATAATATAATTTTCGACTTCCTGATTCTATTATTTCTTTCATATACGCTTTCCACACGTTACCATTGGCTGCAACTAGGTCGTGCTCCGAGTCAATATTTGCACCGCACATCACACGCACGTCCATAATGCTTGAGACTTGCCTCCTACTGATTACCAAATTATCAATCTGGCATCTTATTTTGGCCTTCACCGGGATTGAAGTATATAATATAATTTTCGACATCCTGACTCTATCTTTTCTTTCATAAACGCCTTCCACACGTTACCATTGGCTGCAACTAGGTCGTGCTCCGAGTCAATATTTGCACCGCACGTCCATAACGCTTGAGGCTTGCCTCCTACTGATTACCAAATGATCAATCTGGTATCTTATTTTGACCTTCACCGGGATTGAGGTATGTAATATAATTTTCGACATCCTGATTCTATCTTTTCTTTCATATACGCTTTCCACATGTTACCATTGGCTGCAACTAGGTCGTGCTCCGAGTCAATATTTGCACTGCACATCACACGCACGTCCATAACGCTTGAGACTTGCCTCCTACTGATTACCAAATGACCAATCTGGTATCTAATTTTTTCATCGGAGGATATCCAGATTACATTTTGGATATCTTTCAAGTTTTTCAGGGTTAAAACGTGATTCGTTGTCTTTTGCCGTTTTTTCGTAGTGTGCATACCTGTCCCATACTTCGCACTTCCTGTATGGCTGTGATATTGATGTCAGCCTTGTATTTATCGAGGACATCTGCCTATTGGATAGCGGACCCATCACTGTAGAGAGTTCAGACTTTCCGGGTACATATCCTTAAAACTTAGTCCTTAGACCGGTTCGGTCCCTACATCATTTTTTTTTCAAAGTCGAGGGCAAATATTAAAGCTCACGTTGAGACAAATTAAAAAACCAGTACAGAAATTTCAGTCAGGTAAACTGACTGATAAATACCATCACCCAATATAAGATATTGCTTAAATTTTGAGTTATTGAAATTAATAGATTTTTAAAATAAAATTACTTATGTATTATTTTTTGTCTGCATGTAGAGAAAAAACATACAAAATTTGACCTATTTATACAGAAGGTACAATTAGGGTCAGCACAACGTGTCTGATTTTTTTCGTATGTAAAAGGGAAAAATATGCCATATATTTATATGGGAGGTACCAGAAGGGGTGTGCCAAATAGTTAGGGTTGCTGAGGCTTTGTTTCCTATTACAAAATAAATTAACTGACCAAATTTGATTATCCCCCCAGGAGCCGGTTTAGAATTTATGGGAGAAATATTAATTTTCCAAACAAAGTCATTATGTATGGGATGTACCAGAAATTCAAAAATCCTCCAGTTGTCCGTTTGGAAGTTATGGAAGAAATATTAATTTTCCAAAAATAGGTAATTTTGTATGGGAGGTACCATTTACAATTTGAAAAATATTAATACTGGTAAATTTTCATACCGATCCGTTTAGGATTACTCGAGTTATCCAAGTGACCAGCCAGACAGACGGACATAGCTCAATCGTCTTTAAAAGTCCTGAAACGAATTTGGTTTTAAGATACTTGAGGTCTAACTCGTCTCCTTTAATGCGTTACACTTTTTTTCGTATCAAATGATATATACCCTCATCGCTAAGGGTGATGGTATAAAAATCTACTCCCTCCAGCCAAAATCGTTTCTTTATCGCTGCTTTTTTGCTTGTGACTTAATCGTAACACAAGATATCGTTTTATAGGTATCGCAGAGTACTACATATGTCCTATAGATGTCGTTTACGTATGTTCCTTATAACGGGGTTATTCCTTGCGTGGTTCTTGTTTTTAATTAAGGGAAGTGGCTTATTAGGGCACCACGCCTGATCCTAGTTTCTGAGAGCTACATTCTGATACCACCCTTCCATTTTTATTTAAGGACTCAATTTCTTACGTCTCCGTAAAAATTGAGTGCAGTAGTTAAAATAAGACGGCATTACCATTCGGAAATCGTCTTACATCAGCTGTGGTTTCTGATAAACTTAATGGAGAGGTTCCAATCCAGTGGTTTGCAGTATTAATAGAACTTATGTCTATAAGTGGTTAAGCTACATGATCTATTGTGTTATTTGATACTATCAGAAGAAGCTAATTCGGTGTTGAGAAGAAGAATGTTGTGTCCTACCCTCAACACCATGATGATCTATTTTGTTTGATACTACAAAAAATTTAAAAACTACGGAACGGCAATTCAAAAACTACAACTCCCTTTTTCAAATTGAATCCAACTAGAATTTGTGTAGACATTCTAACAATTTTACTAACATTAAAACTATTTACGTAACCTCAGATGTTAACATAACAATACTAGTTCTATTTTCAGGACCCCAACTATAACTTAACTTGCTCTCTACTTTACCAAAAAAATGTTGTGGCTTTTTAACAACTCCAATTTTTTTACGTTGCCATTTCACATAAAAGTTAACACGTAAATAATACTCCTCACGGAACCAATTGGGAAAAACATAACACTCGAAAGCTTTTTTGAACAAGATGCATGATACTTTTTACTACATTCATATTCATACCCAAAGAACACTTGTTGCTAACGACAGTGATTTATGCCATCACCATTTCTTCCTCCTAGGAATAGCGCGATACATATTTCTTATCCTCTACTAAACATTATTATCCAAAAGGCAAAACAAACGTAATGACAAACTCACCTGTTGTTAACTGCCATAATTGTAACTTATTTATCACGAATATGAACAACTTAACTTCATTTCACCCATAGATACAACTTTATTTCGCTCACTTGAAACGGAAATGTAATGTGTGCAGTTGATCTGCTCTTGTTACTTTTAGTTTGTTAAAAACTTGAAATATAAGCGTTTGTCATGCAACAATTATCATCGTAAATTTTTTGTATTAAAAGAACAAAATTTTGTCTGATGTACACTCAAATGCAATCGGGCAACCGAAAAAAAATCTACTGCTGGTTTATTACATACATATTTATGCATTTCAATTAATTCCACACACACACAGCATAAAAATCCAAAACACCATAATGTGGAAATTGAAACAGAGATATCCATCCATGAATAAGCCGTAGATATGTAGTTTTTTTTTGTTGGTAAGTTAATTATAATGTCACCTACACAGTGAGAACTATAGGAACGCGGTGATAGAAATACAAGAATATTATGTTTCATATTAAGGATTTATTAAAATTAAAAAGGACGACCGTATCTTTACATAGCATATTTTTTGGGTTTCATAGAAGTAACATTTAATGGGAAAGGCTCCACCAAAACTATAATGGATTTGCAGAAATATATAAGAAAGATTAACAAACAATTCTCTCATTATTATTAACAACCTAGCTATCACTGAAATTTTTGATAAATACAGGGTGGCTGATGAAAGCCCCAACCATCATGTCTTATGAGGCTCTTTTCGATCCAAATGGCAACAAGGAAATTACATTCAATTAGCGTCACAGTTCACGCTGTATTGTCGAAACATAGCTCATTGAACAGAACGGACTAAGCGTTACGGTTACTTGAGTGTACTAAAGCATTTTCCATCCGGAACTACGCCGAAAAAGACATCCATTCAACTTTGGAGCAACTAATATAAGCTCAGCCGGTTATGACCGAATAACGTAAAAAATTTCCATACAGGCTCATTTCAAGAAACTCAAACTTCCTTTGGCTCTCCAGGTCGCCTGATAGAATAAAAGTTATCAAGTTTTCTTTTGGTTTTCATCAGCCGTCCTGTATATTTGTTTTATATATTCTTAGAACACCGTGCAACAGTGGTTTTCACACTAGATGAAGACCATATATACGTGAAACTAGAGGCCTTATGTAATAAAACTGCGTTCTCAGTTTATCGCCAGAACGTCAGGATTTTTTTTAAGAGGATTTCAAAGTTTTAAACAATACATCACTTTCAAAAAATTAATCAAATATTTCCACGAACCATATGATAACAATATTGGTATCAAATAAAAGGTAACAACCTCACCAATGCAAACAAATAACAGATTTCAATGGTTCTGGACCAAAAATTTCAAAAAAGATATATTTTCTAGACAACCATCTTGACTTTTTTCCTAATATTTCGTCGGCATACGCGAGCAGCATGTGACTTAAAGATGGTACCAGCTGTGCGGGGATACCAATCTCAGCCACAACATCTAATAGTTTCTGTCGTATCAGACAGTCGAATACAGCTTTGTAATCGATAAAGATACGGTAGGCGTCGATTTGCATTTATTGGGTCTTCTCCAGAAATTGTCATACTGTGAAGATCTGGCCGGTTGTCAATTCACCAGGTCTAAAGCCACACTGATAAGGTCTAATCAGGTTCGCTAAGATAAGCTTTAGTCTTTCACAAAACACACTAAACAGGATTTTTTATCCCGCTATAGTTGGTACACACACTTGGATCACCTTTCTAAAACCCAGGACACAGAACACTCGGATTCCAATATTCGGGGATGCATTCCTTTAGTCAAATCGTATTTATAAGCTGGTGCATGCACGTTGCCTTTCCGATTCGTTCAGCTCCCGCACCTTTATTGTTTTTATTGTAGTGATCTTGTTGTGACTCGGTGATGAACACTCTACTCCGTCGTCGATGCTTGGAGTGATTTCTTCACTATGCTGCCTTCGGGAACGAGCAGAGTACGAAAGTGTTCCTTCCATATTTGCAGCACATTCTCCGTGACCGAGACCAGATTTACATTTCTGTCCTTACAGGTGGGGATCCCTGATTCAAAACCTTAGCTTTTTACCTTTGGCTAGAATTTTCGGGCTTCACCTCTATCCCTGTAGTTGTCGATGTCTTGGATCTCTCTTTTCTCTATTGACGCTTTTTCGCCTGAAGAGGCGTTTCATCTTCCTCCTTTTCTTTATATACCGTTCCGTCACCGCACGCATTACAATTGGATAAAGTCTAAATCCATTAGCGGAGGTTTTGTTGTGCAGACTGAATTTTCCGACAGCTGAACCAAGAACATCTATCCTTCCTACTTTAGCATTAAAATCTCCCAGAACAATTTTAATGTCATGTGCAGGGCAACGGTCATATATCTCCTCCAGTACTTCATAGAGTACATCTTAATGTCCTCGACTTTGTCTTCCGTTGGGGCGTATACATAAATCAGCGAGATGTAAAAATATTTCGCTAGAAGCGAAACCGCGAGACTAGATGTCGAAGTCTCTTACCGACTATGAATCCACATGTGAATTCGTGTTTCTCTGCATGGCAGCTGCAAAAGCTATCACAGGTTTTTCGTCCATCTCATTTCGTGTATGGCGGTCAGCCTAGTAATTGTCGAGAACAACCGCCAATTGGACAGAGGCACCATCTCTGTAAAAAGTTCAGACATTCTAGTTGTATATCTTTAAATTATGATCCTTATTAGATCATAGGAACGTTCCTCTAATCATATGTGCGAATGCCAATGCGCACCATACTATCTGGGGTAGCTCAGACAGCAACCTAAGGGGGCGAGTCGCTTTTCAACTTTATTATTGAGAACAAACTAACATTAGTTAACAGGGGTAACGAATCCACTTTTATTGTCACTAACAGAAAAGAAGTTCTAGATGTTACACTTATTAACGATAAATACTCGAACATGGTCAGTAATTGGAGGGTATCGACAGTTGCTCGTTAACTGACCATCTATATATCGACTTTGACCTTTCGTTCGAAGTGGATTCCGAAGATAGCTATATTAATAGAAGAAAAACAAACTGGCTCATCTTTAATGGGGTTATAGAGAGCAAGTTACCCAGGTGTGCGGCCTCTATCGGTGATAAGTCTACACTGGACTCCATGATTGAAATATTTAATAACGTCTTAGCCCAGGCAAGGAAAAAATCCTGCAGCAGAACTGACAGGAATGGCAACGCTAGGCCACACTGGTGGCATGCATATATTTAACAAGGCGAAAAGAGATGACGACGAGAACCTGACGAGAACCTGATCAGGAAGGCCAAAAGGCAGTCATGGAGAAAATTCTGCAGTAATGTAGAAAGTTCTTCAGAAACTATCTTATCCTCGAATCCAACAATACCATCGTACAAACAAAGACCAGATGGTACATGGAACACTAACAGCCTCGAAACTCCGGAAGTGCTGATGGAAGCACACTTCCCAGGTTGCCGGGAAAGTGACTACCAGTTTGCGAAAAACTCGGTCAGCTATAACTTTTATATCTCAGACATACCGATTACTAAACATCAATTTCAACGGGCTATCAAAAGTTTGCACTCTTTGAAGTCACCGGGACCCGGAATTATTCCCGCGGATCTACAAAAGAACATCGAAGTATTGACGCCCTGGCTTCTGACAATCTTCAAGCCCTGTCTAAAGCTGTCGCACATTCCAACGAGATGGACAACCTGCAAAATTTTATTTATTCCTAAAGGGGGTAAGGCATCCCACACTAAAGACTAATTAGCCTATGTTCCTTCTGACTCAAGACTATGGAGAGACTGCTTTACATTCGATAACCAGCCTCATTGAAAGTTCCCTGAACTACAAGGAATACACTCTCGCTGTCTTCCGTTTAATAATGTCAAACCCGAATTCTTAATTGGCTCCATGGAACAACTGGAGATTAATCCAGTCGTCATCGCTTTAGTTGATAAACTACTAAAATTTAGGCGCATTTCATTCGGTCTGGGCGTGTCAAATATTTCCAAGGTGACGGTTCGTGGTACTCCACGAGGAGGAGTACTCCACTACTATGGAATCTCAACTAGTGATGTAACGAACGTTCGCATTCGAATTCATGGGGTGTAAAGGGAAATTAAGTAAGTAAGTTACATACTTACTTAGCTGGTACATCTATGCAATCCCAGTGGACTATATACCGCACGTAGAAAAATATTATAGGCGCCTCGATCTTCTGGTTCTCAGTAACCTGGTCTTTGCAACGGAGTTTTTGTCGCCCTCTTCTGCGCCGTCCATCGAGTTCATTGTCGAAGACTTTTCGGGCTGGAGCATTTTCGTCCATGCCAGTTTCCCAAACGAGTAGATTCTTTGTTCGTTGAAACTAATAACTTCGTTTTGTCCTCGTTCACCGTCAGGCCCATTGTCGCTGATTCCTTCTGTATACCTGAGAAGGCTGCAGTCACATTTCGCAGTTTTCGACCGATGATGTCGACGTCATCAGCGTACGCGAGTAGCATGTGGCTTTTGTTGAATATAGTGCCACACGTGTTTACTGCAGCTTTTCTCATTATCATATCCATCACTATGTATAGGCCTCGTCTGGTACAGAATGGCTCCGTAAGGTCCTCGCCAATCTTCACTGAAGACTTCGTGTCAGTTAGCGTCATTCCGCAAAGACGTATCAGCTTCGCTGGAATACCAAACTCAGCCATGGCTTCGAGTAATTTCTGCCGTATCGGGCTGTCGAAGGCAGCTTTATAGTCGACAAAAAGATGGTACGTGTCGATCTGTTTCTCTTGGGTCTTTTCCAGGATTTGCCGAAGTGTGAAAATCTGGTCAGTTGTTAATTTTCGAGGTCAAAAGCCACACTGATAAGGCCCGATCAGGTTCAGGTAACATTGGCTTTAGTCTTTCACATAGCACACTCGACAGGACCTTATATGCGATGGGTAAAAGGCTGATTCCGCGGTAGTTGGGACACACAATTGGATTACCTTTTTTCAGCACAGGACATACTAAGCTTACATTCCAATCGTCTCGCATGCACTCTTTAGCCAAACCGTACGCAGGAGCTGGTGCATGCTCTTTACCAGCTCCTTGCCACAGGACTTGAAGAGCTGTGCGGGCAGACCGTCGGCACCGGCTGCTTTTTTGTTTTTCAGCCGCGATATTTCTCTTCATACCTCGGCTTGACTTGGTGGTGGGTGATAACTTCACGTGCGCTGCCTGCTGGAACCAGCAGTTGCTAGAAGTGTTCTCTCCATATGTGCAGCACACTCTGCGTATCCGTGGCTAGATTTCCATCATTGTCCTTACAGATGGGGAGGCCATTACCGTATCCATTTGCTCTTACTTTCTGGTAAAATTTTCGGGCCTCACCTCTATCCCTGTATCGCTCTATATCCTCGTTCTCCCGTTCCTTCATCTGACGTTTTTTTTCGCCTAAATAGCTGTCTTGCCTGTTTTGCTTTCTCCTTATGCCGTTCCTTAACAGCACGGGTTACAATTGGCTGTAGCGTTGCCCTATAAGCAGGATCCTGTTCCTCAGACGCTATGCGACATTCTTCATCGTACCAGGATTCGTCTGAGCGCCGCCATGGAATGCACAGTATGCTACCACTGTGTATCGGGAACATCAGAAGTAGAGCAGTTGTGTCGTAGCAATTGGTAGAGGTTGGAGTAGGCAGTGGCCCTCTCTGGAGTTTGCAGCTTCGCGATGTCCAGCTTTCTTTGTGTCTGGTTATGTGCGTTTTTCGCTCTGCTTAATCTTATACTCCGCAAAATATTTGGACCCATCATCGTGAACGGCGAGTACCGTCGTCGAATGAATCATGAGCTGTATGAGCTGTACAACGACATCGACGTGGTCAAGCGCGTTCAAATAGACCGAATGCGCTGGCTTGGACACGTTGTACGAATGGACGATAACGCTCCGGCTCGAAAAGTCTTCGGCAATAAACTCGATGGGCGGCGCAGGAGGGGTCGACCAAAACTCCGATGAATAGACCAGGTGACGGAAATGTTAAGTAAGCTCGGTATGACGAACTATCTACGGAGCGCAAAAGACCGAAGCGCTTGGAAGGGATTTCTACGTGCGGCTACTGATAGATGAATTTCTGTTGTTGCTGCCAGTAAAGAAGAAGAAGAAGATAGCCAACGGTATGCAGGCTGAATTTACCTATCGATGGACCAAGAACATCTTCCCTTCCTATTTTTGCATTAAAGTCTCCCAGAACAATTTTAATGTCGTGGCCAGGGCAGCGGTCGTATGTTTCCTCTAGGCGCTTGTAAAATGCATCTTTAATCTCATCGTCTTTATCTTCCGTCGGGGCGTGTACAAAAATCAGAGTAATGTAAAAATATTTCGCCCTGATGCGAATGGTGGCTATTCGGTCACTTACAGGGTTAAACCGCGAGACCAGGTGTCGAAGTTCTTGTTTTTTCTATTCTTCGTATTTTCATAATACATTTTGTTTAAGGAGAGTGGCTTATTAGGCCAACGCTCCCGATCCTAGTTTCTTGGGTCTGCCAAGGCCACTAAGAGAGCCTGTGTTGAGCTTCAGTAACTTCTGTTACCTACTTCCTAAGACGCATCGGTACTAATAACTATTCATTATAACACCTGGCAATACACACTACATGGAGTGCTTATATTCCTTATTGTCTAGCTGGGCCCCCTTATATATAATAAGTTTGAATTGTTCCTATTTTAACATCACTGATTGTAACGAATAATGAAAAGAAAAGAAACGTCAAACAATGAGATACTAATACGATTATTACCAGCGAACCACCCGAAGGTAATACCCTCAAATAAAACCCGAATTTTATATTAAAACTTAACATTTACTTGTGTTTTTATTTTCCCTACGTTTGGATAACTATTATTCTTCCCCGCCGTTTTATCAGCTCAATGCTTTCTTTAAATTGTGCTGTACATAAATACAAGACTAATAAAATAACATAGTTAACTTGGCTTATTTAAAAACCATCCCGTTTGATAAAGCGTCTATTAATATACCACCGATACAGTAAGTTTTTATGGTACATTTATCTTGAATGCACGTGTCGACACATCATCATATCATTTTGTGCGATCGACAACAACGACGAGTATTAATGACATGCATAAGCCCTAACAGTAAGTGCATTATTATTTAATAAACCCAACAAAAGCATAACTATACATGTGTGCATCAGTGGCTTTGTCGGCTGTTCATTTTCATAAAATAAATATAGTTGTATGTTGTATGTAAATACATATAATTTGAACATTTATGTTTTATAACCATTACAGTTCTTATCTATAACATTGTTTGATATAATAAAAGTAAAGTTAAATCTGTTTTGTGTTTTAAATGTTAATATATACCGCATAAGCTTAATCAAGCATATTTGAGTTGATAATTTGTATTATGTAAAATGCAAAAACAAATTAACAGGAATAATAAATTAATGGAATAGTTATTATAAAAAATCAACTTTATGTCACTATAGCAGGGGTGTGCAAGTACTATGAATTAAGGGCCGCACACAAATAACCAAAATTTTAGAGTTTCGCACCATTCAAGATAACAAGATATTGATGTAGTAGAGTAAATTCATATTTTTTTTTATAAAAATACTGAAAATTAGAAAATTTTATCGAAACTAAACTGAACCAATATTCCAATACGTACGCTGAGATGTGACTGCAACCTTCTCAGGTATACAAAATGAACCAAAAAAAATGGGTCTAACGCTTTGTTTGTAACTCTTTACAGTAAAAACAGCTTAAAAACGTTAAAAAAATTTAAAACAAAGCTACGCCAAAGTGAAGCAAAAATTTAAAAATCGTTTTAAAAGGCAACCCCGAATGTATAGTAATCTACTCAGCTTTGGCAATTACGATACAACTTATGAAAGGAAACCCATTAATTTGACTAAAATATATTTAACAAATCTAACTATCCAACCAATCAAATATTGAAATATGTTACATTATTTTAGCTCTACTAACACTTTTAAACTAAAAACTATAAAAACCACTAAAACAACATATATGTATGTATTTTAATGTTTAACACATCCACAATAAATACTAATTGACTTCACTCAACTGACAGCACCCGACAGCAAGCGACGAAAAAGAGCTGTCAAGTGGCCTGTTATGTTGACAGTTTGTCTACGACATTCAAATGACTTCAGCATGTGGTCTGAAATGACATGTTGGGTAAACTGAAATGTAAATAAAGAAGAAATAAATAGTAACTAAAGTTGAATCACTTACATACTATAAACCAACTATGGGATACCAAAACCAATGTAAAGTGTGTTAGTCAATACGCTTAAGGACGAGCTGTGGCTTATCGTCAATATTACGATACGTGCACATTCAAGTACACATACATACATATATAGACATGCATGTACATGTCACTCTAAATAAATCCTATATATATGTATGTATATATCGCTCAAGTGTGTTCGTACATACACATTTATACACTTAAGTCAACAAACTAATTTTGTATGTAATAAAATGTGATACTATGACGAAATTTAATTGAAATGTTATTTGGTTTTGTTCAATTCCACCGACTGACAAATGCTAAATAAATAATTTGAGCAGAAAAGTTATTTCCAATCAGAGCAAATGTTCAAATGTTACCCTACTCTAGGTATTGAGTTTATACAAACTGAGATAGACTTATATTTGAAAAACATTGAAAAATATGACTCTCTATTAAACAAAACTCTTCAGTTTACATTGTATATATACGAATTGGTCAAAGCTATTATTAGAAAGTAGCCAAAGAAAATTTTTCGTACGGAGATTTTTAACTTAAGAGATTATTTAACAAAATAATGTATTTGCTATAAATTTTAATGACTTTTTATGACTGTCGGAATCGTCTAGAACAAATTCTCTAACCCTAATCGCACAGTACATGATTTTGGGACTTAATTTTGAGAACTGCACGTGAAAGTAGTCACAAAAAGAAGAAATTCTGCATCATTCGTTTTGTCAAGTTACATGCCATAATAATTTAATATCGATTTGAAGTTAGTAAGTATCGTATAGGGGAATTTGTTTGTTTGTTTTTTGTTTGACATAACTCGAGAACCACTAGTCCGATTTAGTTGAAACAAGACTCGACACATTGGGACCGGCCGTGGCATAGTGGTTAGAACAAGCGACTACCATGCGGAAGATCGCAGGTTCAAACCTGGCTCCAGTCATCTTAAAAAGAAAAAAAAAGAAATAAATTTTTCTTTCATTGTCGGCTCCCCTCGAATGTTGTTGGCAGCAACTTCGCAATATTAAGCGTCGATTCAATCGGCGTGTCTAGTAAGAGCTTCTCAAAACAGTGACGTTCGCATTCGTCGATAAACAAGTAGGTGCCGTTAGTTGTGAATCTAAAAATAGAAAGCGTGTTTATTCACAACAACGCGAGAAGCTATCCCATACCTCATTCATGGGGTGCAAAGGGAAATTAAGTTAAGTAAGTTATAGCTCGCAGTAATGGCTGAGTTTGGTATTCCTACGAAGCTTTTGCGGAATGAACCTAAATGAACTTAAAGCGTCAGCCTTGAAACTCGAAGACGAATCCAGCTTGGAAATAGATCGTCGTCCGGTTGATTCACGAGCTCTATGTGCAAAAAATACATTCTGAGTCAATCGAAGATTATGTTCGAAAAATATATAGAGCCGGAACCTGGACTGAGGGGTTTAGGTGACGAGGTGAAGGCAACCAGAGGGGTCACAGGTTGCGGATAGTGAATGGCCTTTAGATGTAAAAGTCAGCTGCGAATAGATGAAGTCTAACAAATAGGCAGTCTCGGACAATCAGCGGATGTCAGCTTTTGGCAACATTGACAAGGTGAGCGGGTACCATTTTTAAATTTGTATCCAACCCAACTTCCCCCAAAAACTGCAGCGGTTGTTCGCCAAGATAGTGCAGCTGCGTCTGTTCTTATATTAGGTGACTCGCTATACTAATGTGTAATCACAAGAGTCAGTCTGATGGCTTAGATGGCAGCCACATCATCAGACTAGGATGCAGTAGACCAATCATTTGCTCATCTAAAAAAACCGATTAATGAAACCTCAAGAAATATAAATAAGCAATCCGATTGACCGTTAACGACTTTTAGAATGAAATCAAGGACACGAATTGGATCATGGAATGTACGAACGCTTCTGGAGACATCATGTCTAGCTTAACTATGCAATTAGTTGCACAACTACCACTTGTTGTTTTTACGAATTTGTGAAACTCGCTGGCCTAGCATAGTTGAGCATTCAACATCCGATTGTCTAACATTATTATATTCTGGAAATAAATGAAAATCTACCGAAATCCAGTGGTGTATGATTTCTTTTCACAAAGCGAGCAAAAAACAGACTTATGAACTGGAAGCCCTTTTCGGACAGAGTTATATCCGCAAGATATCCCATCGTCTTACCTGTATACAATGTTTCACCCCAACAGATGCTGCTGAACGCACTGTTAGGGATGATTTTTACAATTCCCTTGATAAAGTCAAATTGTCGTGTGGAGCACATGAATCCCCGGATGACGACATGATATTATTTCTCGACAAACAGATATCCAATAACAGGTACTGATTCTACCTGTCTTGATGTATGACGCAGAATTCTGGGTAATGACACAAGCGAATGAATGAGGAAAATATTCCGTAAAAAATAAAGACCAACCATCGTTAACGAAATAACCAGAAACTCTCTGAGGAGGTTCCTAAGTAAATCAAACATTCGTTCAGTGGTAGCAAATGTGAGAAGGCGAAATGTTGAGTAACCTAATTGGCTTGCTACCACCGATGCGTATTAGGAAATAGGTAACAAAAGTTACCGAAGCTCAACACATAGGCTCTCTTAGTGGCTTTGGCAGCCCCAAGATACTAGGATCGGTTGCGGTGTTCTAATAAGCCACTCTCCTTAAACAAAACAATTATTATGAAAACACGAAGAAAAGAAAAAACAAGAACACCCTCAATGTTGACGACTCCCGCTAACGTTATAAGGACCATGATTTAAGGATATGCACCTGGAATGTCCGGACTCTATACAGAGATGGTGCCTCTATCCAACTGGCGTATGTCCTCGACAAATAAAATGCTGACATCACCGCCATACAGGAAATGAGATGGACGGGACAGGGATGTACACGTCGAAAGAACTGTGATATCTTTTTGCAGCTGCCATGTAGAAAGACACGAATTTGGATGTGGATAAATAGTCGACAAAAGACTTCGACATCTGGTCTCGTGGTTTAATCCTGTAAGTAAACGAATAGCCACTCTCCTCATCTAGGCAAAACATTTCTACATCAGGCTGATTTCTGTACACGCCCTGACGGAAGACAAAGACGAGGACATTAAACATGCATTCTATGAGCGCCTGGAGGAAATACAGAACCTCGCCTTGGCTATGACATTAAAATTGTTCTAGGAGATTTTTAGGCTAGAATAGGAAGGGAAGGTGCTCTTGGTTCAGCAGTTGGAAAATTCAGTCAGCACAACAACGCCTTTGATGAAGGCTTCTGACTGGTTAGCTTCTTGTCGGCAAGAAATATGGTTTTGAGTGGAACCAGATTCCCGCATAAAGATTTCAACGAGATTACCTTTATATCCCCTGATCAAAAGGCTAGAGACATGGTGGTGAGTGGAACTAGATTCCCTTATAATGATATCTCCAACGCGACCTGGATATCTCCTGATCAGAGTGCATGAAACAATTTTGATACATGGTAATGCATTGACGGCATATCAGAAACGTGCATGCCAACTCCAACCAACTTTCTCAATAACTGCCAACAAACGCCCCTAATTCTGATGTCCTTTACACGCAGTGGCAACATTTTGCGCATACTTTGACCACTGCCGTACTGGGTTTTAAAAAAACACGCTCAGACAACCCCAGGAACGAAGAGGATTGCCGTATAATGTCTGAGGAAATGGATGTTGCATACAAGGCAAAACTGCAGCAGTAACACGTGACGGTACGATACAATGAGAAGAAAAGGGAGATGAAACGTCTCTTCAGATGAACAAAGCGTCTATGGAAGAAAAAAAAGAGCCAGGATATCAAAAAATACAGAGATAGAGACATCTATGGAAGAAAAGAGAGATCCTGAATATCGAAAAGTACAGTGATAGAGGTGAAGCCCGAAAGTAGAACCATAAGGTAAAAAGCACAGGTTTTGGAACAGGGATCCCCAACTGCAACGACAGTGACGAGAATCTGTTCACGTACACATAGAGTGTGCTGCAAATATAGAGAAAACACCTTCGATCTCTACTCGTTGTCCACCTCTGAGCGAGATCAGCACGACGATCGTAAGACTAAAAAATAATAAAGCCAGCAGAGCTTTTTAAGGGCGTCGGCGATGAGCTGGCAACATGCCAGAACCGGCTCATAAACACGGTTTGGCTCAAGGAATGTAAGCTCGACAAATTGAATCTGAGCGTTCTATGTCCTGTGCTTTAGAAAGACGATCCAAGTGTGTGTACCAGCTATCGCGGAATCAACCTTTTACTCATCACATACAAAGCCCTTTCTAATGTGTTATGTGAAAGACTAAATAAAGGCTATCCTAGCGAACCTGATGTTAGTTAGATGCTACTAGGACCGGCCGTGGCATAGTGGTTAGAACTCGCGACTACCATGCGGGAGATCCGTGCTTCGATTCCCGGCTTCAGTCATCTACATTTTTCTTTCATTGCCGGCCCCCTCGATGTTGTCGGCAGCAACTACGCAGTTTTAAGTATAAAGTCAATCGGCATGTCTAGTAGAAGCTTCTCAAACAGTGACGTTCGCGTTCGTCTAAAATAGAATGCGTGTTAATACACTACAACGCGAGAAGCATCCCATACCTCATTCATAGGGTGTAAAGGAAAATTAAGTTTTTTTTAAGTTACATGCTACGGCTGAGATTTGTGGGATGACACTGACGGACACAAAGACTTCAGTGGAAGTAGGCACAAATCTAACAGAGCCATTTTCTACCAAGTGAGGCTTCAGACAAGGCGATAGTCTGTCGTGCGATCTCTTTCATATCACCATGGATATGATCATGCGGAAGGCAGCAGTAAAAACGTTCGGCGTATTCTGATGATATAGATACCATTGGCCGAGGACAGCGGGATGTTACTGCGGCCTTCTCGAGCATTCAGAACAGTCGGCAGAAATGGGTCTGGTGATTATTGAGGACAAAATAAGTTATTTGTTTCAACGAACAAAGAGTCTTGGGACGCTGCGTGAACGTCGACAGCTATAACTTTGAAGTGGTAGATGATTTTGTCTACCTAGGCTCCGTCGTCAACACTGGAAATCAAGAAGGCGAGAATTGATCGCAAACCGCTGCTACTATGCGCTAAGCAAGTAATTTAATATTAAAGCCTCCTACCGACGAAAACAAATCCAACTCTACCTGACACCGATCCTAGATGTCTTGCTCAACAGTTTGGACCCATCATCGTTAACGGCGAGTACCGCTGCACATAGAAGTATTTTGATGATCTGGGCGGCCAAAAATATTTTAATTGTTAATTAAGCTGAGAGTAACGTTTGAATCATAAACAGTTGATTTTTATAGTAAAAACAGTCATATTTTCATATATTGGACATTTTAAACATAATATTTCCATATTTCGTTTTTTTCGCCGTCATCGC
Source organism: Muscina levida (assembly GCA_964034835.1). Lineage (NCBI taxonomy): Eukaryota > Metazoa > Arthropoda > Insecta > Diptera > Muscidae > Muscina > Muscina levida. The sequence continues at coordinate 122,933,583 of OZ035880.1, forward strand.
TAATTTCGTCGTTCACATCACTTTCAGCTGCTAGATTCGGTTAAGCTGAGAGCAACATCTCTTTTGTTTCTGGCAGAAATGAAGAAAACTTTGTTTTATTTTTAGTTGTTGGTGCACTAAGAAGTAGATCTCAGCTCAAGGGAGGCCTATTTAGGATGTCCTTATTGCACGAATCTCTGGAGAAAGTTTTTGCAAAATCCCGCCTGCCAGCTCGAAAATGTTTGTTTCGAGCCTCTGCTGCCTTCTCAGACAGTTGTCATATAGGCAGTAAAGCATTTTTATTATTTCCGATCCTTGTATGAGTACTTTATGCAGTGTAGGTGTTATTGGGTGCCAAGGATACAATTTTACGTATAGTTGTTCCACGACAACAAAAACAATTTAATGACAAAAACTGCAGTAGCAAAGGCTTCCTTCGAAACGAAATCGCTCAGGCGCATTATTGTAAAGGACTTTTTTTGTTATCGCTCCCAAATTATCATTTTTTTGCATAGGATTTCCTATTACTTCTTGGTTAACGGATCATAAGAAAAAATTATGAATGTTTCTGCTATTTTTGAATGACGTTTTTAGCGAGAATGTGAAAAAATCACATATTTTGATTTTCTTAGGTATGAACTTTAATTAACGGTTTTTTGACCATCCGCGATTTTCCGCGGCAAAACTTTTCTGAACTTGTTAAATAAGGCCAAAAAGTGTTCATATCAGTCGCAAGACTTGCGGTATCTAACAGGATACCTAAACAAAAATCTCCAAAAAAATCAGCATTATTTTGGTCCTTACTTGCCGACCATTTAAAAAATTTGTAAGCAAAAATATTAAAGAAATATATAATATTTGAAAAATTCTATGCCAATAGTTGATGAATCTATCGCTATTTTGCACTTTGAAAAAATTAAACACTTTTAAATTAAGAAAAACTTATTAACACTTTTGTAAAATCGTAAAATCAATCATTGGGATTGAACTTTAGTTTTTTTGGGTTTCTCGCAATTAAAGTAACTTGTAATTGTGGTTTTTCGTTACATGGATTGTCCACTACATTTCCCAATCAATTTAACGAATATATATTAAACTTGAGATTTGGGTTTTTGGCCGCCTAAATCATCAAAATACTTCTATGTGCGTTGTTGTAAGAACCATGAGATGTATAATGATACCGACGTATTCAAGCGCTTTCAAGTAGGCCGAATGCGCTGGCTGCGACATGTTGGAAGAATGGATAAAAATAATTCAGCTTAAAGTCTTCTGCAATAGAAACAATGGACGGCGGAAGGTGTTGGCGACTAAAACTTCCTTGGATGAACCAGGTTAAGGGGCTCTTATCGTGGTGTGACAAAATATCTATAGAGTTCAAAAGATCGCAGAAGTTTGAATAATCTAAATAAATATCTGCTGGTCCCATTCCAATAAGAAGAATCTTTCCGTACTATTGTATTCTTTTTACAAACTAGATGCCACATATAATGTTATTTATAGTAAGATAAATTTTTTTTTAGAATTTATATGAACATACAATTTGCTGATTAATATTTAGTAGATCTAAAATTTTCGCATTTTAAAGAGATATTTCTATCAGACTGTCATCTTATATCTACATTAACTGACTGATAGACAGATATATTTAAGTCGACTTAGACCAAAGGCAAATCATTCATTTACATCCTTATACATGGCACAAATTGAAATCTAAATATGTACCATATAAATTAAATGCAAACTCATCAAATTAATTAGCGTTGCCTTCTTTTTTTTCTTTGTTGTTGTTGTATGAGCAAATAAAAGAATCAACAAACTAGACCAAAACAAACTAAAACAGCATCACAACACACGTAGGCAGACAAATTAGTCTATAAACTTTGAATTTAATTAAATACCAGCAGATCCATCAATATTTGTTATTGATTTGTAATTATGGCAAACTTAATTGTTGTTTATTGTTGTGGCCTGGTTAAAAATTATTACATTTATTTAGCAAACATCAAGAAGAAAAAAAATGTGAGAAACAAAAACATATTAATGTCATTTCAATTAAAATTGGTTACATTTATGTGCGCATATTAAAATACTTGTATTGCTAGTAATAAATTTATAAAATTTCTACGTAGGTGGTGAAAAACTTTATAATTGCATTGTATGTAGATAATCTCTCAATACAAATTCATTTTATGCATGACTAAACGTATTAACAGATAGTATACGTTATAAATTTAGTAAAAAAAAAATATAATTGTATAAAAACATGTTACAATTAAATTGTATTATGAGATTTTTTTGAGAAAAAAAGAAATTATATGAAATTTGATTAACACTTCACTAGGCTAAATACTCAGGAATATGTTATGTTTGTAAAGTGATAGGAAATTTAATTTTGGTTGCATCGTTAATTATTTGACAGGTAACTAAATGTAAAATGAAAATTAATGTAAGGATTATCGTTTATTACAGTGGAATTGCGATAACATTGGATATCATTGTTAATGGACTACAGATGTATATACGTTAGTTTGAGAAATATCTAAAATTTTGCACCGATATGTTTTTCAGACAAAATTTATAAAAAAAAAACTAAAATACAAGTATTCATTAGAAATCGAGAATATCAAATAATATTCAATTTGCCATTTTAAAGTCAGATCTGAGATCTGATCTAAGCAATGCATATCATAATTTCGTTTTTTGTATGAAATGTTTACAGCGAGTTATTGAAATGGGCCCCCATAAAGAGGGTACTTACATAGGTACCAGTGATCTACGGCGGTAGGAGTTTTCGCCACTACTGGTGTACTCGCAGTTTATGCGGCTGCGGTAACAAACTGCTTGGATATTTTTACTCCACCGCATCAGTTTTCGTTCGACATTTCAAACACTTTCGTATGAAAAATACTAAATTCGGATGCGGTGTACCTGCGGTTGCGGTCTATCGGTGCTGATCTCGGATAGGTACCCATGCTAGAGGTGGTGATATGAGTAACCTGAAAAACCAAATTTTCTCTTACGCCCCATGAATGAGGTACTACACGGCACCTACTTGTTTATAGACGAATGCGATGGTCATGTTTTAAAAACTTTCACTAGTCATGCCGATTGACTCGACATTATCCCGCGAAGTTGCTTTGACAAAACCGTGGGGGTCACCGATGAAAGACAATGTAGATGACTGGAGACAGGAACCGAACTATGGATTTCCCGCATAAAAGTCACGTGTTCTAACCATCATGTCACTGCCGGCCGTATTCAGAAGTAATAAATTGAAAATGTAGCCTAGAGCATTTTTTTACACTTTCTTTCGCTTTCGTGTTCAATCATTTGTTTACTCAGTGGTTAGGCTGACCATAGCACAGTGGTCCGTTTCCCTGATCTAGCGTAACAAAATTAAAATTTTTGACATTTGAAATCTACAAAAATTTGATTTCCCGACGATAACTAACTGTTCATTTAGCAAATCGATAACTTCCAAATTTACAAATTAGCTATAATTGATTAACCTTCGGCTTTCATACACAACAAATCTCAAAACAGCTGCAACAAAAACGTGTTAGGGCGTGAACTGTGCAATATATGCGGTGCTGGAAAATTGTGGTGGAAATCACCACTTTTGTTTAACCCTTTTTGTGACCGAAATTGAAATTCTGTAGAGTAGAACTTAGTTAGCCGGTATCGGCCGGTAAGGAGACTGTTCTTTTATGTTAACATATTTTGGCTACTTTATGAAGTACCCAACATTTGCCGCTTTCAGTTGCTTTTGCTCACTATGTTGCAATTTTTTGGCATCATGTCGGTCTGCAATTGCAACCTTTTTTTTAGTAAGGCAGTCCGAGTCAGAGTGGAGTATTGACTCGAAAACATTTAATAATATAATTTAATACGTCTTCAAATTAAAAAAAATTAAAAAAAAAATTTGAAGAATAAAAATTGTAAATAAAATTGTAAAAAAAAAAATTTGAAGAATAAAAATTGTAAATAAAAGTATTTTTTAGAAAAAATTTAAAAATTAAAAAAAAAATTTTGGTGAAAATTTTTTTTTTTTTTTTTATTTTTATTATGCGATAGGTATAATGCTGATCCCGCGATATTTGATGCACACACTTGGATCGCCATCTTTCATCACAGGACATACAACACTCAGGTTTCAATCATCAGACATGCATTCCTTGGGCCAAATCGTGGTTATGAGCTGGTGCATGTACGTTGCCAGCTCATCGCTCTGCCGGTAGTCCATTGGCTCCCGGCGTGCATTGTTTTAAAGCCGTACAATTGCTGTGTTGATCTCGTTTTGGCTCGGTGGTGGACAGTCTACTCCATCGTCGATGATTGGTGTGATTTTGTCACTTATGCTGCCTTCGGGAACGAGTAGAGATCGAAAGTGTTCCCTCCATATTTGCAGCACACTCTGAATGTCTGTGACCAGATTTTCGTCCCCGTCCTTGCACGTGGGGATCCTTGGTCCAAAATCTTTTACCTTTTGGCAGAACGTACGGACTTCACCTCTATCCCTTTAATTTTCGATATCCTGGCTTTCTCTTTTCTTCTCTTTTCCGCCTGAAGAGGCGTTTTATCTCCCTCATCTTCTCATTATAACGCTCCGTCACAGCACGCGTTGCCATTGGCTGCAGTTAACCCAGTACGGTCGTTGCGGCATTGGTCCTAGAATTCGCAATATGCTGTAACTGAGTGTCGGGAACATCAGAATTAGGGGGGTTGGTTTGAAGTTATTGAGAGAGTTGGTTTAAGTAGGCATTGTAATATATATTTAGTAATGCTATAACAGGATAAAGTTTTCGAAAAAAAAATTTAAAGTCTAGCCACGCCCCAAATGTACAAAATGCCCCAAATGTACAAATGTACAACTCCGCTTATTTGAGAGATGGAGTTATAATATCAATACACTCGACACGATCGTGCCCAAATTATGCATTTTGTTAAGTTATAACAGGATAAAGTTTTGGAAAAAATATTGGAAGACTAGCCACGCCCATTCTGGTACCTCCCATACAAATGTACTTTTCCGCCCACTTTAGATATGGAGTAGTAATATCAATAAATCCAACGCGATCGTACCCTAATTCTTTATTTGGTAAATCTATAGCAGGATACAGTTTTTGAGAAAAAAAAAACTGGAAGTCTATCCACGCCCCATCTGGTACCTCCCATACGAATCTGGTACCGCCCACTTTAGAAATCGATTAATATTATTAATAGAACTAACGCGATCGTGCCCAAATTCTGTATTTAGTAAAGTTCAAGCAGGATAAAGTTTTGGAGCACAAATCAGGAAGTCTAGACACGCCCCATCTGGTACCTCCCATAGAAATGTACCACTCCACCCACTTTAGATATAGAGTAGTACCCAAATTCTTTATTTTAGTAAAGCTATAGCAGGATACAGTTATTGAGAAAAAAAACTGGAAGTCTATCCACGCCCCATCTGGTACCTCCCATACACATCTGGTACCGCCCACTTTAGAAATCGATTAATATTATTAATAGAACTAACACAATCGTGCCCAAATTCTGTATTTAGTAAAGTTCAAGCAGGATAAAGTTTTGGAGAAAAAATCTGGAAGAGTAGACACTAGGTTGATTCTTATTTGGCAAAAAAAAATGTTTTTGGAATTTTTCATGGGCCAAGTTAAAATTTTATTAAGACGTACAAAAAAACTCTATGTGAATTTTTTTAATTTTTTTCTTAAAGGTTTAGGGGTCGCTACCGGGGTTCGAAATTCAAAATTTTACCGTCATCCTGAGGGATAAGCTGAATAACTCGAGTAAACCTTAACTGATCCTTATGAAAATGTTTCAGTATTAATAATTTCCATAACGAAGTAACGGAATTGTAAATGGGCAGAATTGCCCCACCCCTTCTGGTACCTCCCATACAAAATTACCTATTTTTTGATAATTAATATTTCTCCCATAACTTTCAAACGGGAAGATGGATAGCATTTAAACTTGGTCAGTTTAATTACCTTTTAATAACAGATAAACCCTCGGAGAATCAAAACTTTTGTCACACCCCTTCTGGTACCTCCCATACAAATAACCGAATTAACCCCCATATTTTTACCTACATATCTTTTTAGTAAAAATACTGAATTCAATAAAATTTTGTTTGAGATGAACACATGCCAAAATTTGACTCGTGAGTGACTATGGACTATATAGGCCAACCCCTTCTGGTACCTCCCATACAAAATTACCTATTTTTAACCAAATTATTTTTTACCAATAATTTCCAAACGGACAGCTGGATGGCATTTAAACTTGGCCAGTTTAATAACCTTGTAATAACAGATAAACCCCCAGAAAATCAAAACCTTTGCCACACCCCTTCTGGTACCTCCCATACAAATGACCGAATTAACCCCCATATTTTTACCTACATATCTGTTTAGTAAAAATACTGAATTCAATAAACTTTTGTGTGAGATGAACACATGCAAAAGTTTGACTCGTGAGTGAATATGGACTACATCGACCAACCCCTTCTGGTACCTCCCATACAAAATTACCTATTTTTAGACAAATTATTTTTTACCAATAATTTCCAAATGGACAGCTGGATGGCATTTAAACTTGGTCAGTTTAATAACCTTGTAATAACAGATAAACCCCCAGAAAATCAAAACTTTTGCCATACTCCTTCTGGTACCTCCCATACAAATGGCCGAATTAACCCCTACATTTTTACATACATTTTTTTGTAAGTATGCTGAATTCATTTATATTTTGCTAAAGATATACGCTTATAGTAATTTTACTAATGCTTATCTTAAATATAAATCTAGTTTAATGAATGTTATTAGATATTCAACATAGATAATGCAACGCTATTGTCTTGCCCCCCTCCACTAATTTGCAGTCCAACTTTGGAATTTTACAGTACAGTTAATATGAAATGATTTATTTCAAATTTGTTCATCAGTTTTTGTTGTATTTTTACTTAAAAAGGTACATTTCGAAAATAAAAATTAAATTAAACAGTTAAAAAATAATACTAAAATAAAAATTAAATATATTAATATTAAACATGAATTCATTGCATAAAAAATATAATTATAAACAACTGTATGACTGCTTACAATTTTCTTTAAATTTGAAAATATTGTAAAATATTTTTTACACATGGTAGATTTTTTTGGATCTGAATATTTTTTTTCTAAATTCTTTCACCAATAATAATAGGAAATACTTCTGTTCTCCATAATGTGTATGCAATTTATTGTATTCCTGCATCAAGGCCACTCCGTGTTCAGCAATATCATTAACAACCTTCAACCTAGACCGAACTAATTCTTTACTTAATTTAAAGTCTGCATCTTGCTCCCAATCTTCAACATTTTTTTTAGGAAACCCGATTTAATACCCGTTGTGCTGAAAAATCTAAGAGTATTGTTGGATACAAAATGCTCAAGACTTTTGGAATGTAGTAGGTTTGCATCCACTGTAACTCGTTTTTCTGGATGATATACTCCTTCTATGTTTAAAGCATTTACCATCTTCTTCTTAATTTCATGAGAAACTTTGTCATCAAAAATGCAAATCCAACTAACTCTTCCTAAAAATACCAGAGATGACCTAGAATTTTTTTAAGGCTATTGCCGCTGTCTCTTTATTAATTGTTGCATAAGACTTCAAGTCTTTTAATAACTGGAGGTCATTTCTTGAAGCAGAAGGTCCAGAAGTGGATTCAAACCAATATTTAAGGTGAATATTAATTATAAAACTGCAAACATCCTGTATTCCACACAATTCGCTTTTGTTTAACTTGAACTGCTCTCTGAATTAATATATTTTTAAGGAATATATTACCTTAGCCTTTCATCTAGCACGGTGAAGACCTGCTGGTGCTCTGAAGAATATTTGTGTTTTTGGAACATCCCGCAGAATATTATTGTCAGCTTAAGTAGCTCTTTGTAGTCCTCTCGTGGCTGAAACTCTTTAAGCTGATTTTCGGCAAAACAAATAGCATTCGCAGAATTCTTTACTTGTCTTAATATGAGATCATCCGATATGCCAGGTTTAAAATTGGAATGATCAACTTTTGTCCAGGCATTTTTAAACCTCTTAAAAAGTAATATTACAGGACCGGTTGATATTCCCGAAATACAATGCATAAATCATATTATATGATTTCTACTTTTAAAACTTTTAAGTTAACCTATGAAAAAAATAAAAATTTGCTATCAAATAATTAGCATAAATATGTAAAACTATGAGGGTGAATTCGGTCATTTGTATGGGAGGTACCAGAAGGGGTGTGACAAAGGTTTCGCTTTTCTGGGGGTTTATTTGTTATTACAAGGTTATTAAACTGACCAAGTTTAAATGCCATCCAGCTGCCCGTTTGAATGTTATGGGAGAAATAATAAATATCAAAAAATAGGTAATTTTGTATGGGAGGTACCAGAAGGGGTGGAGCAATTCTACCCATCTACAATTCCATAACTTCGTTATAGAAAATATTAATACTGAAAAATGTTCATAAGGATCAGTTAAGGTTTACTCGAGTTATTCTGCTTATCCCTCAGGATGACGGTAAAATTTTGAATTTCGAACCCCGGTAGCGACCCCTAAACCTTTAAGAAAAAATTAAAAAAATTCACATAGAGTTTTTTTGTACGTCTTAATAAAATTTTAACTTGGCCCATGAAAAATTCCAAAAACATTTTTTAAGACTCACCCTAGTAGACACGCCCCATCGGGTACCTCCCATACAAATGTACCACTCCGCCCACTTTAGAGATGGAGTTATAATATCAATATACTCGACACGATCGTGCCCAATTTATGTATTTTGTTAAGTTATAACAGGGTAAAGTTTTGGAAAAAATATTGGAAGTCTAGCCACGCCCCTTCTGGTACCTCCCATACAAATGTACTATTCCGCCCACTTTAGATATGGAGTAGTAATATCAATAAATCCAACACGATCGTACCCTAATTCTTTATTTGGTAAATCTATAGCAGGATACAGTTTTTGAGAATAAAACTGGAAATTTAACCACGCACCTTCTGGTACGCCCCATACTGATCTGGTACCGCCCACTTTAGAAATCGATTAATATTATTAATAGAACTAACGCGATCGTGCCCAAAATCTGTATTTAGTAAAGTTCAAGCGCGATACAGTTTTCGAGAGAAAAACTGGAAGTCTAGACACGCCCCTTCTGGTACCTCCCATACAAATGTAACACTCCGCCCAGTTTAGAAACCGAGTAATAATATCAATATAACAGAAATATTTTTGTTTTACTGAGGGTGATGGTATATGTAAGTCGGGTTGCCCGACTGAAACTTTCTTACTGGTTTAATTTAACAGTAGTCTAATAACAGATAGTTAACAGTAACATTCTGATTTTAAGTTAAGTAAAAGAATGTTCAAAAAGTCACCTAGTTGTCAAACTGACCTCGTGTCGATGATAAAAATTGATTGAACAATAGAAAAATTTCATAAAATAACAAAAAGTTTAACGAAAATACAGTTTGATTTTTAGTTAACTACAAAGAAAGTTCACTTACATAATTTACTGTCCTCATATTGACGATTAAAATAGATTAAACTATATACAAATTTTTTAAAATTAAAGGAAAATAATCTCAACACACATGACATCAACACAAAAATACAGTATACTGATATAAGTAGACAGTATTCAAAAATTTCCAAAATTTGAGAGTTTATAGCGACTAAACAAACAGAAATGTATACCCTTTAGCATGCAAATATTTTTCTTTGGAAGTGAATATTTTTTAAATGTTTTTATTTCGATACATTGACAAAAAATAATAAATAAAATTCAACAATGTTCTCAACTGTACCTTTTAAACGATATATGTATATACAATTAAATTTCGGCATAAATGGCACAAACTTTAAACGCCATCGTGAAAACTTGCATACAATGCATATTCAGCAGGAACTTAGGTATAATATTCTCAAGCCATAAATACATCTCATATTTATTGACAGTTGGCATAGACGTCATGAAGATGTGTTATGGAAATTACCATCACCCATTTGCGTTGTCCATCATAGTTCTAATGTCACTTCTAAAGAGACAAAGTTTCCAACAAGGTATGTATATGTTATATCCATGTGTGGACTACATTTGTCATAAAAAAAAAAATTACCAGTAAATAAGCCAAACAATTGCATATATTAGCAAATGAAAAGATACAAAGTTGGATATCCACAACCAGGTTTTATGTGGGATACAAACATATTCGTCATCCATCATCCATCTTATGACTTGTCATTCACTATATGTATGAAGTTGTCTGAACATTGTTAAGTAGAAACGTAGAATGTTTGCACATATTGAACCAATTTGAACAACAACAAAAAACAATGACGAGTGTTTATTGCATTATTCATAAATAATTTGCGGAGTGATGGTCTGGTATGTTCACTGTTTTATTGTTATTCAATTTGTTTCCAATTCTATCTAGTGTATAAATAAATTATTAGCTTAATCGTCAATTTTAAAGGCACCTAACAACATGAACATAAAGTTTCTTGCAGTTGTGGTGTTTAGGGAATGTTATGTGTGTGTATATGCACATAACATATGACAGATATATTTTTATTGGATTGATTGAAAATACATTTTGAGAATATTTAAATTTGTCCTTGAGATGGGAGTTTTGGATTAAGAAAATGTGGTTAGAGGTGCAAACAAATATTATCAATTATTTCGGATATCCATCGCAATAGCTACAAACACTACAACCACACCCGGGAAAACGTCGACATGAGAACGTCGCAGTATAAATTTTATTTGTTGCGATTCAATATAAAACGCTGTGGTGGAATTTTAGAACCCCAATTTTTAGTTATATGTTTTCTATAATGATATGAACTATATCAGAAGGGCGGACCCTCTTTTGTCCATCAAGCATAGTTCTAACTGGACGCTCTTTGTCATCCTCCATTATTATATTTATTTTGTTCTTCCGTTTGTAATGACCATAAGGAGGCAATCTATATATGTAGTTGCCGTTCAATAAAGCCATAGGTAAAAAAACCATATGGTCTTATTTCCCATACATCAATACGCGAGATAGCAGGAAAAATTTAGATATTTTTATATGAAAAACACCTTTTTTTTCAGCATTCACCAAAAGACAAATATTCTCAACTCTTGTAAATAGATGTTTTTATAATCGTACATAGTTTTCACTCACCTTTTAATTTCACCTTTGTCCAATTGTTAAAATTACCGAAGAGCAGGAGCAAGCGCAGCAGCAATACAAATGAAATTTTTGACGTTGGACCTAACATGGTCGATGATGTCGTTTGTGATTTCGTACTTCCAGAAATTCGTAACAGCAACAATGACAGCGATAACAACTTTTAATATCAAATGCACTGCTGATCTCAAACCGAGTCCGTTGATTTGTGAAGGGCAACATTAGTTCTGTTTAGCCAAATTTGTGTCACCGACTTAGTGTCACCATATTCAATCACAATTATCATTATAAAAGGGTTTACTCTTAATGTATTAAATAAATATTTATATTTTATCTGCTGTTCTTTGTCTTAGTTTATATTTGAATGTTCATCATTAGCGGTGATTCTGCAATGAAACAAGAAAACAAATTGTTACTATTGTTACCATTGGAATTTTTTTAAATAAAATTTTACTATATGATTAACAACAAATAAAAAGAAATATTTATCAAATGCCGATTGACTTGACGATTCGAAAATTGCTGTCTACAATTCGAAATCTGCAGACTCCACCCCAACTCAAAGTTTAAAATTTTGATCATTTGAGTTTATATTTCCTGTGTTCGCCGATATATTATGTTCTATGGAAAACAGCTGAACTGTTTATAGTGGCAACGAATATTATACTTCGGTATGTTAACCAGTAAGAAAGTTTCAGTCGGGCGACCCGACATACATATACTATCACCCTCAGTAAAATAAAAAAAATTGCTATTATATTGATATTTTTACTCGATTTCTAAAGTGGGTGGAGTGGTAAATTTGTATGGGAGGTACTAGAAGAGGCGTGTCTAGACTTCTAGGTTTATCCTCCAAAACTTTATCCTGTTATAGCTTTACGTAATACAGAGTTTGGGCACGATAGCGTTGGATGTATTGATATTATTACTCCATCTCTGAAGTTGACGAAAATGTACATTTGTATGGGAGGTCCCATAAGAGGCGCCGCTAGACTTCTAATTTTTTTCTCCAAAACTTTATCCTGTTATAACTTAATAAAATACAGAATTGGGGCACGATCGTGTCAAGTGTATTGATATTATTATTCCATCTCTAAAGTGGGCGGAAAGGTACATTTGTATGGGAGGTACCAGATGGGGCGTTGGTAGACTTCAGTTTTTTCTCAAAAACTGTATCCTGCTATAGCTTTACTAAATTAAGAATTAGGGTACGAGCGCGATGGATTTATTGATATTATTACTCCATATCTAAAGTGGGCGGAATGATGTATTTGTATGGGAGGTACCAGAAGGGGCGGAGCCATGTAGCCCATTTGCAATACGGTAAGTAGTTTTGGGGAAATATTAACTCGTGCAAAATTTCAAGACATTTGGTTGCGTCTTTCGAAAGTTATCGTGCGAACCAGCCGGACAACCACCAGACAGACAGACGGACATGGCTCAAATGACTTAAAAAGTCATGAATCGAATTTGGTTCTAAGAAACCTAGGGTCTGAAGTGACTCCTTCTATGTGTTACACTTTTGGGTCGTATCAAATGATATATACCCTCATCCCTAAGGGTGATGGCATAAAAATGCTGGAGCCGGCCGTGGCAAGATGGTAAGAACACGCGACTATCATGCGGGAGGTACCACATTTGTTCTATTTATCCCCAAATATACAAATTCCGAAAAATTCCCTTGTTTTGCACAACTAACTTACATACTTACTTAAGTGGCAAATTACAACCTTACGAAATGTAGTTCATAAGGCCTGAAGTAATAAAGAATTCCACACGCTTCGGTCTTCTGCGTGTGTTCTCCAGTTAGTCATACCAGATGGTGGCATGTCGCCTACCACTTGGTCCTTCCAACGGAGTTGGGTCTCCCTGCTCTGCACCGCCATTCAGGTACGCCTTCAAACACCTTTCTCGCTATAGCATTTACATCCATCATGGCAACATGTCCCAGCCATCGAAGTCGTTGGATTCTGACTCTTTTAGCTACGTCGATGTCGTGGTAAAGCTCATACAGCTCATGGTCATCCGATGGCGAAACTCGCCGTCGCCAAAGATAGGTTCATATATTTTACAGAGTACTACTCCCTCGAATACTCCCACAATTTGTATGTCCGTTGTCGTAAGCACCCATTCGGCAGAATACAACAGAACGGTTAAGATAAGCACCTGGTGCAGCTGTTTCTTAGTATTCCGAGATAAAGTAGTGTTACTAAAGTGCTGCCGAAGTCTGTAGAAACATCTGTTGGCAAGCACTATTCTTCGCTTGATTTCTTGGTTGACATTATTTTTCATATTGAAGGAAAAACCGAGGTAGGTAATTTTTGTTTAGTTCTCGTTGATCGCTAACCCAATTTTTGCTGACTTCTTTTCTAGTGATAAGAAAACTGCAGTAACATCCCGCAGATTTCGACAAATGATGTCTACACATCGGCAAAGGCTAGTGACAAGTGGCTCTTGTGGAATATGGTGCCAGACATGTTGACACCAGCATTTCTCATTACCTTCTCCATAACTATATTAAAACCTGTACAGGACAAGCTATCTTCCTGCCTAAAACCTCTTTCCGTGTTGAATGGTTCAGACTGATCTTAACCAATCTTAACCAAGGATTTTGTGTTGTCCAAGGTATATCTGCAATGTCGAATCAGCTTTGCAGGAATATCAAACTCGGACATGGCATCATATAGCCTATTCCTTATCGGAGAGTCGAAGGCAGCGTTGTGGTCGATAAAGAGGTGGTAGGTGTCGATCTGCTTTTCATGATTTTTTTTCCAGGGTTTGTCGTAATGTGAATATTTGATCCGTCGCAGATTTGCTAGGTCTAAAGCCGCACTGAGTTTTTCTACAATTGGCTTTAGACGTTCACACAATATGCTCGAAAGGACGTTGTACGCAGTTGGCAATAGGCTTATTCCACAGTAGTTCTTAACCTTACGATGAATTTATTTTTTGTATATGGGACATAACATAATGAGACTCCAATCCCCGGGCATGCTTTCCTCTATCCATATGTTCTTCATGTCAGCTCCTCCCCACCTGCCTTAAACAATTCATTTGGGAGCCCATCGGCTCCAGCCGCTTTGTTATTTTGGTACTCAAAGGTGGGATATTGCCACACATATCTCGCTCTGGCTCGAAGATGGACAGTAGAGTGGCTATAGTGGAAATTTTTTTGAAAAGTTAAATTTTTCGCACTGAAAAATATGAGGTTGGGGATAAAAATAATTATGCATATTTTTTTTTTTTTTTTTACTTCCGAGTACCTCCGGGTTGAGCCCAAACTTTTATTACATTACCCATTTAGGCTGAAGTACAGAATATGGGGCGGGAGCCCGATTAAAAAACAAAAATATGCCATTGTCTTCATCTTGGTCCCCAAACATCGGAATGGTAGGTCAAAGTTGGCGCTCAGGCCCATGGGGCCTGGGGGGTCAAAAAAGGGGCCCCTTTCGGTTCTATGATGACCCCCCAGGTGCGGGTACTCAAGTGAAAGATATTTTCGAGAAGAATCCAACGATGTTATTTTTAGGTTCCTACGGGTCTCCTGGACCGAGTTAGAGCCATTTCCGGGATATACCAAAAAAAATTATTTTTAAAAAATTAAAAAAATTTAAGAGAGTACAAGACTGACTGCGACGTATGCAGCAGGGCGTGCCGTCGTCATGAGTCTGACATTTCGCCCAAAAAAATTGAGTTGGGTCTTCTGTCATAGCATTTGGGCGATATGTCATTTTGTAGTTAGGTTTTTGGTCGAAATGACATGTTTTGGGCGATATGTCATGGTTGTTTTTGGGCGAAATGACATTGGGCGAAATGACGGTACACCTATGTTGGGTTTAGTAGCGCCGCAAGCAAAATTTTTTTTTAAATTTTTTTAAAAATAATTAAAAAATAATTTTTTTTTTTTTGTTGTATCCCGGAAATGGCTCTTACTCGGTCCAGGAGACCCGTAGGAACCTAAAAATAACATCGTTGGATTCGTCTCGAAAATATCTTTCACTTGAGTACCCGCACCTGGGGGTCATCATAGAACCGAAAGGGGCCCCTTTTTTGACCCCCCGGGCCCCATGGGCCTGAGCGCCAACTTAGACCTACCATTTCGATGTTTGGGGACCAAGATGAAGACAATGGCATATTTTTGGTTTTTAATCGGGCTCCCGCCCCATATTCTGCACTTCAGCCTAAATGGGTAATGTAGTAAAAGTTTGGGCTCAACCCGGAGGTACTCGGAATTAAAAAAAAAAAAAAAAATATGCATAATTATTTTTATCCCCAACCTCATATTTTTCAGTGCGAAAACTTTTGGATT
This sequence comes from Muscina levida, assembly GCA_964034835.1. NCBI lineage: Eukaryota > Metazoa > Arthropoda > Insecta > Diptera > Muscidae > Muscina > Muscina levida. The sequence goes on from OZ035880.1 coordinate 122,949,085, forward strand.
TCACATTTTTAATGTTTTCTATATAACGCTATGGCCAGTCTAATGGACAGTTAATACCATCGTCCTGGAGCGGGGTCTTCTGGAGTGGTGTCCGTTTCCGGGTCCGTCACTAGCTGACCATCGCTGTCATGCAGGAGGGTACCCCTATTCCACGCATTCCCGCCTTAACTCTCTGGTAGAATTTTCGGGCTTCACCTCTGCTTCGGAGCAACAATGTACACTACGTATCAGAAACTAAATTCTTTGAAATGTCCTTGGAACAATACTTTATATTCGCTGGTGTACGGTGCGTTTTTTTTGTGCCTGTAAGGAGATACGGTCTTATACTTAATTTAACTTAATTTTTCTTTTACACCCCATGAATGAGGTATGGGATAGCTTCTCGCGTTGTTGTGAATTACCACTTTTTCTATTTTTAGATTCACAACTAACGGCATCTACTTGTTTATCGACGAATGCAAACGTCACTGTTTGAGAAGCTCTTACTAGACACGCCGATTGACACGACACTAATACTGCGAAGTTGCTGTCGGCAACATTCGAGGGGAGCCGACAATGAATGAAAAAATTATTTATTTCTTTCTTTTAAGATGACTGGAGCCAGGAGTTGAACCTGTGATCTCCCGCAAGGTAGTCGCGTATTCTAACCACTATGCCACGTCCGGTCCCAATACACTCCGTCTAAAAAGACGAGTTGTTCTCGTCTCTTCTCCCTGTTCCCTTTTACGGACAGCTCGCATTGCAATTATCTGCAGTTTCGTCCTGTATGCAGCATCCGTCTCTCTTGAAGCATTGCGACATTCATCATCGTACCAGCAATCTTCTTGAGATGCCTTTGAGTATCCAAGTACCCTTCTCGCAGTCTGCTCTATGGTTTCGGCTATATATTGCCACTGCGAAGTAATATTATCAGGGATTGGAGCATTCCGTAGCAGTTGAGTTAGGTGGTTGAAGTAGACGTCCGCTACCTATGTGGTCGGGAGTCTACCGATGTTCACCTTTCGTTGTGCCTGGTTACGTACGTTTTTCGCCATACTTAGTCTTGTGCGTACCTTAACTACGGTAAGGTAAGGATTCAATTTTCGCAACCCTGATCCCTCGTACGTCCAGAACACTCGATGCGTGCCATATATTGGAGAAAACAATATTGTCTTATGAATATTTTTATGGTCAAATCTAGTGCTGCTCGACGTTTCGGTGTGCAGACTGAATTTTCCGATGGTAGGCTCAAATGCGGTTTCCTTGCCTATTTTAGCATTAAAATCGCCTAGTACAATTTTAGTGTCATGACTCGGGCTACGGTCATATACATTTTCTAGACTCTTGTAGAACTCGTCTTTGTGCTCATCGCTTTTCTCTTCTATCGGAGCATGGGCACAAATAAGCGTTATGTGGAAAAACTTTGTTTTGACTCTTATAGTGGATATACGTTCACACACCGGGTTGAACCTTGAGACTAGGTGTCGCAGTCTCTTGCCAACCACAAATCCACATCTAAACTCGTGCTTGTCCCCATGGCCACTATATTAGATGTCGCACGTTTTCATGCGCAAGCACCTTGTTAGCCTTGTATTCATCAAGGACTTCAGCCAGTTGGATGGAGTCACCTGGTCTATGCAGTGTTCTAACATTCCAGGTGCATATCTTCAAATCATGGTCCTTAATTAGATTGAGGTGGTCGTCAACATTTTGGGGGGTCCATTTTATTATTTTCTTACCTGTTTTCATTGCAATAGGTCAAACGTCGGTGGCGTGTTGGAAGCCCAGTGCGCCACGTTGTAGTTTTCTCCTCCTGCCAGGATTTTATTACAGCCGCCCTTTATGGGTCAGGCGCTGACCAGGGTACTGCTCACTCTGAGCCGACATGCCCAATGGTTTAATAAATAACACAGTGCAACACACTTTTTCGGGGGTGAACCAAACCAATACCAAACGATAGCATTTGACCGCAGTAACAAATCCCTAAACTCCATTTTGCTCCACTACGTCACAAATTTTTTTTACAGTGGTTTAAAGTTTGATTTTTTTGGTCAAAAGTCGAATCAAAGAATATCAAAAATCATCTGTAAAAATACGTTTGGGGTATTTCATGTCTATGGAGACCTATATTAAAACAATCAGGGGAATATTTTCTCGGAACATTTTAACCCTCTAGCTCCCACCCGAATGGGTAATTTTAGGCCCAATTTTGAAAAACTGTTTTAAAGTCAACTTTGGACGGAGGTCAAGGATTAGAATCTTCGATAGAAATATTCTCCGGAAAATTTCACTAAGAGTCACCGAAGACAAATAACCTCTACGAGTCAAAGGTTCCAAAATAAAATCAAAATGAAATGTTAAAAAGTCTATTTTTGAGCAAACAGTGCAACGCATTTTTTCGGGAGTGAACTAAACCAATATCAAACGATAGCATTTGACCTGAGTAATAAAACCCTAAACTCCATTTTGATAAACTACGTCACAATTTTTGTATACAGTGGGTTAAAGTTGGATTTTTTTTTAAAAAAAAGTCAAATAAAAGAAAATGAAAAATCATGTGTAAAAATAGATTTGGGATAGTTCACGTCTTCGGAGACCTACATTAAAATTTTCCGGGGAATATTTCCTCAAAATATTTTAACCCTCTATCTGCCACCCATTTTGAACATTTTGAGAAATTTTACTTTTAAGCTGTTTTTCAAAATTCATCCTAAGGGTAGGAGCTGGAGGGTTCAAATGTTCTGATGAAATGTTCCTCTAGGTCTGTATGTCTCCGAAGACATGAACTATCCCAAACCTATTTTTAAACATGATTTTTAATTTTCTTTTATTTCACTTTTGTCTAAAAAAAACCAACTTTAACCCACTGTATACAAAAATTGAGACGTAGTGGATCAGAATGGAGTTTAGGGTTTTATTACTGAGGTCAAATGCTACCGTTTGATATTAGTTTGATTCACTCCCGAAAAAGCTTGTTGCAATCTTTGCTCAAAAGTAGCCATCTTAACATTTCATTTTGATTTTATTTTGGAACCTTTGACTCGTAGAGGTTATTTGTCTTCGGTGACTCTTAGTGAAATTTTCCGGAGAGTATTTCTATCGAAGATTCTAATCCTTGACCCCCGTCCAAAGTTGACTTTAAAACAGTTTTTCAAAATTGGGCCAAAAATGTAACGTTCTGGTGGGAGCTAGAGGGTTAAAATGTTCCGAGAAAATATTCCCCTGATTGTTTTAATATAGGTCTCCGAAGACATGAAATACCCCAAACGTACTTTTACGGAAGATTTTTCATATTCATTGATTCAACTTTTGACCAAAAAAATCAAAATTCAAACCACTGTAAAAAAAATCTGTGACATAGTGGAGCAAAATGGAGTTTAGGGTTTTGTTACTGAGGTCAAATGCTATCGTTTGATATTGGTTTGGCTCACCCCCGAGACAATGACCATCAAATTGTGTCATAGTGTAATCCAAATTATTTGTATATTATTTATTCTAAGAATCATAAAAAACTCATTCATCAGTATGGAAATGATTTTCCAATTGAACATGATGTATGGATGTATAAATGTTTATTTTTTTTCCAAATTCGTATCATAATAAATACAGATTTTTGCTGTGGAGCATAATAATATCTTTTACCGAACCAATGTTGAGGAATAGGAGATTTTTTCCAATTTGAGTTTTCTGACCTTTATTCACTTGGGAATAATCAGAATTCCTCTGAAGGTCCCCAAGCAGTTCACAAATTCTGATATATTATTACGTGTTCCCTGGTCTATGCAAATGTGAGAAGGCGCAATGTTGAACCTGATTGGACCTTACCAGTGCGGCTTTGAACCTTGTAATTCTACGACCGACCAGACAGAGCCATTTTTACCAAGCGATCATTTAAACCCCCTGTGGATGTCTAAAAAATTAAAATTGATATAATAGTGCGGAAGTCTGCAGTAAACACGACTGCCACCATCTTTAATAAAAGTAACATGCCGCTCATATATGTCGATGATATCGATATTGGCCGAGGACTGTGGGATGTTACTGCGGCCTTTTTAAACGTTGAAAAGCAGGCGGCAGATGTGGGCTAGGCTAAGTAATTTGTTTTAACGAACAAAGAGTCTACTCGTTTGGGATGCGGTGTCAACGTTGACAGCTATAACTTTGAAGTGGTAAATGATTTTGTCTACCTTGACTCCGTCGTAAACAAAACTAGTGATCGCAAACCGCTGCTACTATTCGCTAAGCAAGCGATTTAATGACAAAGCCAAATCTACCAGACACTGATCCTACCTATCTTCCTACAGCGCACAGTGTCGTGAGGGCGGCCAAAAATGAAAAATATCACTGCACTAGTTTTTAAAAAAGGTTGATGTCGTTGTACAAACAACACTTCATTTATGCTAAATCAAAAAGAATTTTGAAAAAATTTTATATTTCCAAAAAGTTATGAGTATTCAAAGTTAATAGTTGTAGTAAAGAAAATATCGATATATAAAAATGATAAAAATTAGGCAAATTTAAATCGGTAAGTTAAAATAAAAACTGTCGGTAAAACAGTATAATTTACGATTGGATAAACTTGTTAGAATATAATGATATGGAAACTCGGTTTTTTGGCTCGTTTGGTGGGTCATATGTGGTTTGCCGTTATACCGAATGTAAACAAAAAGCGAAAATCGAAATTGTTAAAAACATTCAAGTTCAGTGGAGTGTAAAAAAAAAACATCAAAAAACACTTTTTTAATATTTTAATATAATATTTTGGCAAGTGTGCAGAGTTTAAAAAAGTAAGTTTCTCGTCCCCCTTCTTCCCCCTTTCATTTATTCTTTAAATTTTCAGTGTCGAGACAAGTGAAAATTCGAGATTTTTTTAATATTTGGCTTAGGCATCGTACTCCAAGTGCTTCCCTGGGAGAAGTACTCATGTATTTAGAAGAAGAGTTAAAGTTAAAACTAAATGGGAAGATGAATAAAGAAATTCAATTTATATTATTAAAAATAAAAACTAATTGGCAAAGGTGTCACTACATGAGAGAGAGGTTTGAAGAAAAGTTCGGATCGTGGTCGCGAGTCAACCAATAAGAATTTAATTGAAAGAATGATTTTGCAGTCTGAACCAAATATTACTATTCATAGAAAAGCAAATAATAAGAAGGCTATCTTATCCAAAGTGAATCCCACACTGAGGAATGTTCTGAAACTATAATAGCAGAACATTTGTTAACTCAATACGAATCGAGTGATACGGATTATGACAGCTTTAGTGAATAAGCAAAAATATTTAGTTTTATTTATGTAATCATTTCCCTAATATTTTGTTAATGAATAATAATGAATTTGAAAAATATATGTTTCTTCTCTCTTATTAAATATAATAATAGTAATTATCAAATGAAAAAAAAAATATTTATAATATATATAGAGAATGATTTTCTTATTTGGTATCAAGGACATATGGGATGCAGACGTGTTTTGTAAGATAATTAAATGAAATTAAATATACTAATCAAAAATACATCATGGACAAATCGAGCCGTTTTTTTCAATTGCAAGAACAATTTTCGAATATATAAGTTTTTTTATTTCAGGACATATGGGAGGTGGGCGTGTCCTTTGAGATAATTTCATATAACTCACCACAGTTATCAGCTATATATTAGAGACAAATCGAGTCAAATTTGGTTCAATTCCAACAACAATTTTGGAAAATATAACTTTTTTCATTTCAGGATATATGGTAGGTGGGCGTGTCCTTTGAGATAATTTCATATAACTCACCACAGTTATCAGCTACATACTAGAGACAAATCGAGTCAAATTTGGTTCAATTCCAACAACAATTTTGGAAAATATAACTTTTTATCATTTCAGGATATATGGGAGGTGGGCGAGTCCTTGGGCTGATTTTCGCAAAACTTCGTTTTTTTCCTTTTCTACTTATAATAGTACTGTGTACCAATTTTCATTCCTCTACGATAACTCCTTCAATTTTTGGCCGCCGTTTATATGAAAACACGACACTGTGCAGCGCAGGTTCCTGGGTTATGCTACAAGCGGATCAATCAATTCTGGGTGCCTTCGAAAGAAAAATTGTGTATAAAGGTTGAGTGACCCAAAAAAAACCCTGAATTATAAGAAGTTTGAACTGGATACTATCAATCTTAAGGTTACTAGATGCCGTGAATTAATTATTTCTCACACTCAAGTTGCGTATGTTTATCAAGTTCTATTACTTGATATTTATCTATAATTTATACGAATGTCAATAGCAAATATGAATTATTGTAATTGAAATAACATGTTTTGTATTATCTGCATAATGTCATATTTAAATGTCGCCTTATGTCAGATTATATGCGCACAATCTCAATCAAGCCTCATGCTATGTTAACTTACAGTAGTGTTTAAAAAAGTTTGCTTTATTTTGCATATGTATTTGAATGTTTATAATAAGCAGCAACGTTCAACTTTTTCAAAAAGTACAATTAATTATTGCGATAATTTTGAAAAAAAAAGAAAACAAACCAAAATAAAATTTGGCACTTCTACCGAGTTCTGGTTGCAACATAAGACTATGAAAAAGTGAATCCAAAAGCCCACAATTTATATCAAAAATGGGTGACCTTTGTATTCAAATTATTTTCTTATTTTAAAGTTCAGTTCCACTGTATTTTATGGCAACACTTTCAATTCTTACTATAGTAAAAAGAACATAATATATATTTAGCTCTTAAGCGTTACTTCAGTTGTACCCCTCAGCATTCGAGTAATGATGAGAAATACCCATACCAGTTACCTCAGATACATTACAAGCAAACAAACAAACAAACTTCGCCACTATGATGATGCCAATCACTGGCAGAAATTTGATATTGATTATAATGGAAAACCTCATAAACCTTGTTATTAAAACTCCATAAAAAGTGATACTTTACGTCAACACCAGATAAAACCATAGATTATTTTGTGGTTTTGCAGTTAAATGAAAGTTACATCCAAATAAAATCACAATGGATGCAGATGAAAGGAGCAACAGAAGAGAACAAGTAGGGTAAATGGTGTGCAATTGATATGCTCATACTCATACATGTATACACATTAGGGTGAGTCTTAAAAAATGTTTTTGGAATTTTTCATGGGCCAAGTTAAAATTTTATTAAGACGTACAAAAAAACTCTATGTGAATTTTTTCAATTTTTTTCTTAAAGGTTTAGGGGTCGCTACCTGGGTTCGAAATTCAAAATTTTAACGTCATCCGGAGGGATAAGCTGAATAACTCGAGTAAACCTTAACTGATCCTTATGAAAATTTTTCAGTATTAATATTTTCTATAACGAAGTTATGGAATTGTAAATGGGCAGAATTGCCCCACCCCTTCTGGTACCTCCCATACAAAATTACCTATTTTTTGATAATTATTATTTCTCCCATAACTTTCAAACGGGCAGCTGGATGGCATTTAAACTTGGTCAGTTTAATAACCTTGTAATAACAGATAAACCCTCGGAAAATCAAAACCTTTCTCACACCCCTTCTGGTACCTCCCATACAAATGACCGAATTAACCCCCACATTTTTACCTACATATCTTTTTAGTAAAAATACTTAATTCAATAAAATTTTGTGTGAGATGAACACATGCAAAAATTTGACTCGTGAGTGAATATGGACTATATCGGCCAACCCCTTCTGGTACCTCCCATACAAAATTACCTATTTTTAGACAAATTATTTTTTACCAATAATTTCCACACGAACAGCTGGATGGCATTTAAACTTGGTCAGTTTAATAACATTGTAATAACAAATAAACCCCCAGAAAATCAAAACCTTTGTCACACCCCTTCTGGTACCTCCAATACAAATGACCGAATTAACCCCCACATTTTTACCTACATATCTTTTTAGTAAAAATACTGAATTCAATAAAATTTTGTGTGAGATGAACACATGCAAAAATTTGACTCGTGAGTGAATATGGACTATATCGGCCAACCCCTTCTGGTACCTCCCATACAAAATTACCTATTTTTAGACAAATTATTTTTTACCAATAATTTCCACACGGACAGCTGGATGGCATTTAAACTTGGTCAGTTTAATTACCTTGTAATAACAAATAAACCCCCAGAAAATCGAAACCTTTGTCACACCCCTTCTGGTACCTCCCATACAAATGACCGAATTCACCCTCATAGTTTTACATATTTATGCTAATTATTTGACAGAAAATTTTGATTTTTTTCATAGGTTAACTTAAAAGTTTTAAACGTAGAAGTCATATAATATGATTTATGCATTGTATTTCGGAAATATCAACCGGTCCTGTAATATTACTTTTTAAGAGGTTTAAAAATGCCTGGACAAAAGTTGATCATTCCAATTTTAAACCTGGCATATCGGATGATCTCATGTTAAGACAAGTAAAGAATTCTGCAAATGCTATTTGTTTTGCCGAAAATTAGCTTAAAGAGTTTCAGCCACGAGAGGACTACAAAGAGCTACTTAAGCTGACAATAATATTCTGCGGGATGTTCCAAAAACACAAATATTCTTCAGAGCACCAGCAGGTCTTCACCGTGCTAGATGGAAGGCTAAGGTAATATATTCCTTCCTTATATATATATATTTATTCAGAGAGCAGTTCAAGTTAAACAAAAGCGAATTATGTGGAATACAGGATGTTTGCAGTTTTATAATTAATATTTACCTTAAATATTGGTTATTAAAAGACTTGAAGTCTTATGCAACAATTAATAAAGAGACATAGCCTTAAAAAAAATTATAGGTCATCTCTGGTATTTTTAGGAAGAGCTAGTTGGATTTGCATTTTTGATGACAAAGTTTCTCATCAAATTAAGAAGAAGATGGTAAATGCTTTAAACATAGAAGGAGTAGATAATCCAGAAAAACGAGTTACAGTGGATGGAAACCTAACACATTCCAAAAGTCTTGAGCATTTTGTATCCAACAATACTCTTAGATTTTTCAGCATAACGGGTATTAAATCGGGTTTCCTAAAAAAAATGTTGAAGATTGGGAGCAAGATGCAGACTTTAAATTAAGTAAATAATTAGTTCGGTCTAGGTTGAAGGTTGTTAATGATATTGCTGAACACGGAGTGGCCTTGATGCAGTAATACAATAAATTGCATACACATTATGGAGAACAGAAGTATTTCCTATTATTATTGGTGAAAGAATTTAGAAAAAAAAATATTCAGATCCAAAAAAATCTACCATGTGTAAATAATATTTTACAATATTTTCAAATTTAAAGAAATTTGTAAGCAGTAATACAGTTGTTTATAATTATATTTTTTAATGTTAAGTTTTTCATGCAATGAATTCATGTTTAATATTAATATATTAAATTTTTATTTTAATATTATTTTTTAACTGTTTAATTTAATTTTTATTTTCGAAATGTACCTTTTTAAGTAATAATACAACAAAAACTGATGAACAAATTTGAAATAAATCATTTCATATTAACTGTACTGTAAAAATTCTAAAGTTGGACTGCAAATTAGTGGAGGGGGGCAAGACAATAGCGTTGCATTATCTATGTTGAATATCTAATAACATTCATAAAACTAGATTTATATTTAAGATAAGCATTAGTAAAATTTCAATAAGCGTATATCTTTAGCAAAATATAAATGAATTCAGCATACTTACAAAAAAATGTATGTAAAAATATGGTGGTTAATTCGGCCATTTGTATGGGAGGTACCAAAAGGAGTGTGGCAAAGGTTTTGATTTTCTGGGGGTTTATCTGTTATTACAAGGTTATTAAACTGACCAATTTTAAATACCATTCAGCTGTCCATTTGGAAATTATTGGTAAAAACTAATTTGTCTTAAAATAGGTAATTTTGTATGGGAGGTACCAGAAGGGGTTGGCCGATATAGTCCATATTCACTCACGAGTCAAATTTTTGCATGTGTTCATCTCACACAAAATTTTATTGATTTCAGTATTTTTACTAAAAAGATATGTAGGTAAAAATGTGGGGTTAATTCGGTCATTTGTATGGGAGGTACCAGAAGGGGTGTGACAAAGGTTTTGATTTTCTGGGGGTTTATCTGTTATTAAAAGGTAATTAAACTGACCAAGTTTAAATGCTATCCATCTGCCCGTTTGAAAGTTATGGGAGAAATATTAATTATCAAAAAATAGGTAATTTTGTATGGGAGGTACCAGAAGGGGTGGGGCAATTCTGCCCATTTACAATTCCGTTACTTTGTTATGGAAATTATTAATACTGAAAAATTTTCATAAGGATCAGTTAAGGTTTACTCTAGTTATTCAGCTTATCCCTCAGGATGACGGTAAAATTTTGAATTTCGAACCCCGGTAGCGACCCCTAAACCTTTAAGAAAAAATTTGAAAAAATTCACATAGAGTTTTTTTGTACGTCTTAATAAAATTTTAACTTGGCCCATGAAAAATTCCAAAAACATTTTTTTTTTGCCAAATAAGAATCAACCTAATACACATGTATGTATGTAGTATATACATGTGAACATGACCAAATAGAAACACACACACATTAATGAGTTCGTTGGGCTAAGAGAGTATGACACTGTTGTGGAAAAATTTAATTTCAAATTGCTGTTGTAACCCAGTGCTCTGGGTTACTCAATTTGCTCGTCATATTTCTGTCGCATTCTGCTACATACGGCTAGATATGGTCATTCCCTTACGATTTCTGTATAGTCATTACAGAGGAACGGATGTCATGACGATCCAATTTGAAACTTTCATCTCAACTTGACTCATAGACCTTCCTTTGGTTGCACCTGAAGGATAAAAACCATTATGGTTGGACTTGTGTCTGTCATCCGTGTGATTCTGGCAATCAAAACACCACAGCAAAGAAAAGGAAAATAAATGAAAATTCATAGTTGGGACGAGATTTCATACATAACTCGTCTCGCGGTTTAAGCTGTGAGCAATGGAATAAACAAAATCTCGACCAAGTGAAGTTGTCGAGTTGATTTCGAGTTTACATGCCACCAAAAAAGGAATTTTTCTGAGAGAATAAATTGCTCGTATGATTTTCTTCATCCAGTACACATAACAATTCCTTTGATAACTAGACAAAGATCGAGTCAAAAAATCCCCCCAAAAACTATGCAACACTTTCGTTGTAACATTTTCTTACGTATTTTCTGTGCTTGCAACTTACACCTAAACTGGTAAATAAAAATATGTATTATATACCATTATTGGTTGTAACTCAATTCAAACTATTAAACAAATTTATCATTAAGAAATCTGCAACAAACATATATATAGAGGTGAAGCCCGAAAATTTTACCAGAAAGTAAAAGCAAAAGGTTACGGTAATAGGATCCCCTGATGTGAGGATAAGGATAGAAATCTGTAAGGACAAGGAAGGAAGACTGGTTACAGACACGCAGTCAGTGCTGCATATATGAGGAGAACACTGCCAGCAAATGCTGGTTCCGGAAGACAACGCAAGTGGAGGTATCACGTCAATTGTCCACGACGGTTAAGAGGTGGGCACCAGCAAGGTTGAACAATATCGCCCTTGAAAAATAATAAACCCGTCGGTGCCGACGGACTTCCAGAAGAGCCTTTCATATCCGGAGGCGATGAGCTGATAACGAGTATGAACCAGTAGCCACGCACGGTTTAGCTTAACTAGTGCATGCTCGATGATTGGAAACTAAGCGTAGTATATCCTGTGCTGAAAAAATGTGATCCAAGTGTGTGCTCCAACCAGCGCGGGATCAGCATATTACCCATCGAATATAACGCCTAGTCTAGGTTTATATGCATGTGAAAGACTAAGGACAGTATAATCTCAATTTATCGTCCCTTATCAGTGTGGCTTTAGACCTGGTAAATCAACAACTGACCAGATATTCACACTACGGCAAATCCTGGAAAACCAAAGAGAAATAGATCGACACGTACCATCTTTTCATTGACTTTTAAGTTGTCTTGAACGGCAAAAATTACTCGTAGCCTTTGCTGAGTTTGGTATTACAGCGAAGCTGATACGCCTTTGCGGAATGGCGCTGACTGACACGAAGTTTTTAGTGAAGATTGGCAAGGACCTTACGGAGCCATTCTGTACCAGACGAGGCCTAAAACAAGGCGACGGCCTATTGTGTGATTTCTTCAACATTTTGATGGAGATGGCAACAAGGAAAGCTGCAGTAACCACGAGTATCACCATATTCAGCAAAAGCCACATGCCAGTTGCGTACTGCGGGATGTGACTGCAGCTTTCTCAGGTATACAGAAGGAATCAGGAAAAATTTGTCTATCGGTGAATGAGGACAAAACAAAGTTATTATTAGTTTAAAGTTTAAACTAACAAAGAATCTACTCGTTTGGGAGGCTGCCTCAATGTTCACAACTATAATTTCGAGGTGGTAGATCACCCGCCATCAATAACACAAATAGCGTCAGTCTTGAAATCCGGAAAAGAATCCTGCTTGTGAATATATGCTATTACGGACTTAGCAAGTGTTTTAAGGTCGGAGCCCTGTCTCGACGAACGAAAATCTAGATATTGACGACATTGTTGACGTGGTCAGACGCATTAAAATACAGCAACTGCATTGCACAGTGGAGCATGTAGAACAAGTGAGGTTGTAAAAATCAAAAATATTAAAAAAAAAAACCTATTTTACAGGAAATTTTCCAACTATTTCAAATGTGCTACTCAGATTTTTAGTTCAGAAGATATAGCCCTTCAAAGTTGGCTGATTTTCAGTGTTCAAAAAGCAGAGCATTTTAGGTAATTTGCTCCGCTTTCAGATACTGTATCTCGAAAATAGTTAGTGGATCGTCATTATTTTTGATTCTAAATAATAAAAAAATTTACTGCTTGCTTTGTTTTTGTCCAGGTAAATAGATTTTTTCAATATTTCTCAACTTTGATGAAAAATAAAAATAAAAAAAACTATCAAAAATTCTATTTGCCATATTGTTGAAAATAAGTGCTTCGATTATTCCTTTCTCTATTGAAAAAATTTCCAGCAGCCCGTTTTTGCCCCTTTTTGGCTACAGGTAAAATTTTGAAATATGACATAGTTCCAAAAATGTATTGCATGCATTTTTGAAAAATTTATGACATATAACCTTGCAGAATCCATCCTTATTGTTATTGTTTCGTTCTTTATAATTAAGAAAAAATCAAAAAAAAAATTTATAAAATTTTTTTATAAAATAAAATAAAAAATTTACATTTTTTGGGAAAAATTTTCAATGATAAAAACCTTTGCTAAGCCATAAGTGGTCACCTCAAAGACGTATAACCCTTTTCAAACACTCATTTCATTTCACCAATTATCCTTCATATGCCTTTTAAATTTTTCGATTATCTTGTTTGGTTCAAAAGTTATAATTTTTGCAACGAAAAAAGCACAAATGGCGCATTAATGTGCAACGGTTGCATTGGCTAGGTCATGTTATACGCATGGATGGAAAAGTCTTCAACAATGAACTCGATGGACGACTCACAATTGTCGACCAAAACTCGTTTGGAATTATCAGGTTACTGAAAACCTTACAGAACTTGGTGTGACGAACTGGATAAGAAGCGCAGAAGATCGAAGCGCATATAATACTTTTATACGTGAGTCATATAATAACAATATACGATTGCAAAGAAGTACCAACTAGGTACTCTACTCGTTCGTTATAGGTCGAAAGAGAACGCGAGCTAGGGACAAATGTAGTAATCGGTCTATAAGTGTAAAAGTATCAGGCCTTGAAAGTTTTAGCAGCATTAAAGTGGTCAACTTTGGCATCCTATATCGCCAGCTGTGTTTACACAGGTTGCATTTTAATACAAAATTCTAAAAGTCTGACTCCTGCTCAACAAATGTATAGAATATTAAAAAATGCTCAGGACAATACTTTAACAATTGTGATATTCAGGGCCAACAAAAGTATGCAATGCATACTTTCATATGCACATGCATATAACAGTCCTACCGGAATGTTTTGGGGGTTTTTTGCATATAAAAACATATTTTTTTTATAATTTTTTTTTTTAAATTTCATATATATTTTTCGCAGTACATACAACACATTTTTATTTCTTTAAGATGGGAAGATATTCTCTATAATTTTTCAAAAATAAAACATTATGTCTTATACCTTCTTTCACAAAACAGCTTCTTAAAATCACATACATTCATAAACAGATTATTGATCAAGATTTCAATCGCGGAAATCATTAACATGTGAGAAAAATTGCGGTAAAGGCGTATACTTAACATTTATTATATATTAAAAGACCGATATATGCAGAACTGTTAGTACAGTAGAGCAATGTCTGTTGTTTGGACGAGTTATTATTTCCTCAAAACTACTTACGGTTAAATTTTTGTAAGCCTAGCCACGCCCCTTCTGGTACCTCCCATACAAATGTACCTTTCCGCCCACTTTATAGATGGAGGAATAAAATCAATAAATCAAACGTGATCGTACCCAAATTCTATTTTTAGTAAAGCTATAACAGGATAAAGTTTTGAAGAAACAAATTGTAAGTCTATCCACGCCTCATCTGGTACCTCCCATACACATCGGGTACCGCCCACTTTAGAAATCGATTAATATTATTAACAGAACTAATGCGATCGTGCCCAAATTCTGTATTTGCTAAAGTTCAAGCAGGATAAAGTTTTTAAGAAAAAATCTGGAAGTCTAGACACGCCCCTTCTGGTACCTCCCATACAAATGTACCACTCCGCCCACTTAAGAAATAGGGTAATAATATCAATACACTAGACAAGTTCTGAATTTTGTTATGTTATAATAGGACAAAGTTTTGGAGAAAAATTTGGAAGCCTAGACACGCCCCTTATGGTACCTCCCATACAAATGTACCTTTCCACCCTTTTTAGGGATGTATTAATAATATCAATACACCCAACGCAATTGTTCCCAAATTCTGTATTTAGTAAAGCTATAACAGGATAAAGTTATGGAGAATAAATCTGGAAGCCTAGACACACCCCTTCTCGTACCTCCCATACAAATGTACCACTCCGCCCACTTTAGAAATCGATTAATAATATCAATATAATAGAAACTGATTTGTTTTACTGAGGGTACGGGTATATGTAAGTCGGGTTGCCCGACTGAAACTTTCTAACTTGTTTTAATTACAAATCGGTTAATTTCAATAACTTAAGACTTAACCAATATCTTATAGTGGGTGATGGTATTTATCAGTCAGTTTATCTGACTGAAATTTTTGTTCTGGTTTATCTGTTTAAAAGTATTTTTTAATGTTTTTTTTCTTATCTAATGCGCATATTTTTAGTTTTTTTTCGTGCATCTTTATGTTGGCTCTGGTGATATTTTTACCATGATTTTTCTAACCTTTTCATTGTGTAACAGTAGATCCTTTAGGTCACCAGCTAAAGATCATTGCAACAACGTACGCCACCTGACGTATATTTTTATTCAACAACAACACTAGTTTACAGCCAATTTGGTCTTTGGATACCACTATTTTTTATTATAAAAGAAGGGATTTGATGTAGACAAAAAATTGTAAATAAAATTTAATGGAGCGAATTTTTTTAAAAAAAAAAATTTCTAAACATTTTTTTGTTTCCGAATATACTTTTGGATTTTGACCTATATTTCATGTTATAGATGGGCAATCAGGCCAGATGTGATACTAAACTAATTGGAATCAAATGGCCAACAAGAATTATGCCACTTAAACTAAATAAATACATTTGAAAAATTGTGTTTTTTTTCATGAAAATTAGCGTCTCCTTTTTTAGATTTAAAATCAGGAAAAGTCGAAAACTCAAAATAAAATTTTATTATTAGTTGTACAAATAAGTTTCCGCGGTTTTTTATAAAAAATTAGGAATTTATTGTGAAGGAACAGTACATTACGTTTTATTCAAAGTATTTTCCATGATTTGCCATTACTTTTCCCCATCTTTCTGGTAACATTCGGATACCCCGTCGAAAAAACTCTTCATCTTTTGACGCTATCCACAAATCTACCCAATTTTTGGTGTCTTCATATGATGTGAAGCGATGCTCAGACAGACCATGTGACATCAACCGTAACAGGTGATAATCAGAAGGTGCTAAGTCTGGTGAATACGGCGGGTGGGGTAAAACTTCCCAGTTGAGTGTTTCCAAGTATGTTTTTACCGGCGCCGCAACATGTGGACGAGAATTATCGTGTAAAAGAATAAGTTTGTCGTGTCTGGAGTAGTAATGGGCGCGTTTTTCCTAAAGTGCCCGACTCAATCTCATCAATTGTGTTCGGTAGAGAGCTCCAGTAATGGTTTCGCTTGGTCTGAGCAATTCATAATACACGACACCAAGCTGATCCCACCAAATACACAGCATGAGTTTTTTTCCATGAATATTCGGCTTAGCTGTCGATGTTGATGGTTCGCCCGGCTTAACCCATGACTTTCTCGTCTTTGGATTATCGTAGTGAATCCATTTTTCGTCACCAGTGACTATACGATGCAAAAAACTCTTTTTTTTATTCCTGGCAAGCAGCATTTCACTCATGCATAATCGGCGTTCAACGTCTCTCGGCTTTGGTTCATATGGTACCCAATTACCTTGTTTTTGAATCATTCCCAACGATTTTAAACGATGTGAAATTGCTTGCTTAGTCACTTGTAATGTAATTGCAAGTTCTTTTTTCGTTTGGGACGAATCTTCCTCCAATAATACTTCTAATTCCATGCCTTCCACTGCGTTCTTTGTCCTTCACGTCAAACTCACCGTTCTTAAACTTTTGAAACCATTCCTGACAACTTCTCTCACTTAAAGCAGCTTCACCATATGCTTCTAGAAGCAATCGATGCGCCTCAGCTGCAGATTTTTTCAAATTAAAGAAGTAAATCAAAAGTTCCCGCAAATGATGCATATTCGGCACAAAACTTGAAATTTTTGCACGAAAAAAATTACGTGATGCTGATACGGAATCACTAGTACTTTAAGGTTATGGTGTTACCGGATGACGAAACTTGGGATATTACGTTTTACATCTGGCCATTTCTCCATAACCTTCTGGTGGGGCCATCTTTTGTCAAACCGCGGAAACTTATTTGTACACCTAATAAAACCTTCTGCGTAAAGCTATCTGTTCCTGGCTCGCGGTCTAAAACTTCTCATGGTTCATGTCTAAAGTTGATCAACTGTTGAATTTTTGTGAAAAGATAGCTGAATTCATATTGGAAAAACTTCAAAGCAACATCAGATTGTAAGGATCAAAGGTTTCGACTTACACCTACGTGTGAAATATGATATTCACACGCGGGAGTCTCTATCAAATAGGAATTTCCTTTTAATACTTTCCACCATAAGTAAGTACCTTCGTCCTGTACGTTTGTCAGCATCGTCATAACTAGAATTACTCATCTGGGGCCCCTTATTATACATACAAATATTTTTCCTCACATGCTTCAAAAATTAAATTATTTTCAACATACATCGTTATCTTTGTGAGGTATTTTTTCCATTTATACACGTTTAGAGTAAATACCAAAATAAATGAACCAATTCTTCGAAACTGACTACAGGATAAATTCCTCATTGGCTTTTTTAAGTGATATTAAAAAGCTCCTTTTACAAATGCATTCCATGGACCTTTGGTAAAGAACCTTTGGTAGAATTTTCAAGAACTACAATATGATGCCACCTTCCTAGAAAACCGACCTTTATGCATTCAGCTTTCACCTTACATTTCTGTCCCCGTAATTTTTGGGGCAGAAGGCCTTTGAAGTAACAATTTCCGCTACTGCGTACTATGTATGGAGTAGGATTACTACAACCATACGAATACTAAGCATATGAAAAATATTCACATTCACATACATAGACATAAAACAGACATTGAAAAGAATTCAAGTTCAATGTGAACGTCTAAATGATTTATGTATGTATGTATGTATATTTGTTGTTGGTATTTTTTGGATAGAGGGTTTCATTATGTGTTGTTGTTGCTGCTTTTATTGCTGGCATCATCATCATTTACTAGAGCTATGTATTTGTATTTCATAAAATTTAAAACGCAATTTAACATAGAACATAGTTCGCAGAAAACATTTAAAATATGAGGATTTGGTGCAAAAATATGACAGTAGTTGCAAACTACGTTACCGATACCTGATTAGTTTTTATTGAAACTTAATTTAGAAAAAGGTTTTCAGTTTGAAAATTGATATTAAAATCACAAAACCACGTTCTGGGCGAATAACTCTACAGAGATCTTATTTTGGATTTTAGTCCTTTGAGTTATATTTAAGAGTCGGATATTTTTGTTCAAATATATACAAAGTTACTGCTAACTAATATTATGGTTCCAAATATACATAAGCTAAACAATTACTTACTTTACTTTACTTTTAAGCTAAACAATTACTTTTTATATAAGTTGTCCGTATTTAAATTTATCCCTAATATAAACAAATAATAAAATTCCGTTGATTTATGAGCTGACACCTAAACAATGTGTTGTATTTGTCATTTCAATAAAATCGCGCCAAGGTTGGTATGGATTTCACTACACCAGTGGCAGTGGCATAGTGGTTAGAACACGCGACTACCATGCGCAGATCGCAGGTTCAAACCTGGCTCCAGTCATCTTAAAAGAAAAAAATAAATAAAATTTTCTTTCATTGTCGGCTCCCCTCGAATGTTGTTGACAGCAACTTTGCAGTATTAAGCGTCGATTCAATCGTCGTGTCTAGTAAGAGCTTCTCAAACAGTGACGTTCGCATTCGTCGATAAAC
This sequence comes from Muscina levida, assembly GCA_964034835.1. NCBI lineage: Eukaryota > Metazoa > Arthropoda > Insecta > Diptera > Muscidae > Muscina > Muscina levida. Next base: position 122,967,843 of record OZ035880.1, read on the forward strand.
AAGTAGGTGCCGTTAGTTGTGAATCTAAAAATAGAAAGCGTGTTAATTCACAACAACGCGAGAAGCTATCCCATACCTCATTCATTGGGTGCAAAGGGAAATTAAGTAAGTAAGTAAGTGGCAGTGTTACCAGGAGCAGGCATAAAAATGTGACAAAGCATTAAATAATGCCAAAAAGTAAATGAAATCATATGAACAAATTTCTCTTTTTCGCAGTAATGGGTTATAAACTTTATAAATAAAATCTAAACAAATTTCACGACATTTGTTTCGACTATTATTTTTTCCCACTGTGCATCCCTATCTTAATGATTAATACATACACCTTTTTATCAGCCACATCTTTTCTCTAATGTTCAGAAATAAAATAGGTGACAATCTAAAATTAATACATTTGGGGGACTGCATCGCAACAGACTGCAATTTACAGTCATTCCGGGAAGAAGTCTCTGGGAATTTTGTAACCGGTTTTGCTTTTTACGGCTCTATGAAAAATGCCCCAAATGCAAAATTTCGTTTCTGTCTGTCTGTCTGTTGATACAGTTTTTGAAAAATACTGAAGTCTACCAACGCCCCATCTGGTACCTACCACACACATCTGGTACCGCTCACTTTAGAAATCGATTAATATTATTATTAGAACTACCGCGATCGTGACTAAATTCTGTATTTAGTAAAGTTCAAGCAGGATAAAGTTTTGGAGAAAAAATCTGGAAGTCTAGACACGCCCATTCTGGTACCTCCCATACAAATGTACCACTCCGCCCACTTTAGAGATGGAGTAATAATATCAATACATCCAACGCTATCGTACCCAAACTCTGTATTTAGTTAAGCTATAACAGGATAAAGTTTTGGAGGATAAACCTAGAAGTCTAGACACGCCCTACTAGGACCTCCCATATAAATTTACCACTCCATCCACTTTAGAAATCGAGTAATAATATCAATATAATAGTACTTTTTTTATTTAACTGAGGGTGATGGTATATGTAAGTCGGGTCGCCCGACTGAAACTTTCTTACTGGTTTTCAATTAATAAAAAAATATCATATTGATAAAAAAATTGTTCATTCACTTAAAACAATTCAACAAACGCAATCGTTGGGTTAACAAAAACATTGATCAATTTAGCAAAAAAATGTTGTCAAATTAAATAATAAATTTATCAATCTAACGAAAATTGTTGTTAATATTTATACCATCACCCTTAGGGATGAGGGTATATATCATTTGATACGACCCAAATGTGTAACACATAGAAGGAGTCACTTTAGACCCTAGGTTTCTTTGAACCAAATTCGATTCATGACTTTTTAAGTCGTTTGAGCCATGTCTTTCTGTCTGTCTGTCTGTCTGTCTGTCTGTCTGTCTGTCTGAGATGGAAGAGATGGAGGAATAATATCAATAAATCATATGTGATCTTACCCAAATTCTATTTTTAGTAAAGCTATAACAGGATAAAGTTTTGAAGAAAAAAAATGTAAGTCTATCCACGCCCCATCTGGTACCTCCCATACACGTCTGGTACCGCTCACTTTAGAAATCGATTACTATTATTAAAAGACCTAACGTGATCGTGTCCAAATTCTGTATTTGGTAAAGTTCAAGCAGGATAAAGTTTTGGAGAGAAAATCTGCATATCTAGACACGCCCCTTCTGTTACCTCCCATACAAATGTACCACTCCGCCCACTTCAGAAATAGGGTAATAATATCAATACACTCGACACGATCGTGCCTAAATTCTGAATTTTGTTATGTTATAATAGGACAAAGTTTTGGATAAAAATTTGGAAGTCTAGACACGCCCCTTATGGTACCTCCCATACAAATGTACCTTTCGCCCACTTTAGGGATGTAGTAATAATATCAATACACCCAACGCAATCGTGCCCAAATTCTGTATTTATTAAAGCTATAGCAGGATAAAGTGATGAAGAATAAATCTGAAAGCGTAGACACACCCCTTCTCGTACCTCCCATACAAATGTACCACTCCGCCCACTTTAGAAATCGATTAATAATATCAATATAATAGAAACTGATTTGTTTTACTGAGGGTAATTTCAATAACTCAAGACTTAAACACTATCTTATAGTGGGTGATGGTATTTATCAGTCAGTTTATCTGACTGAAATTTTTGTACTGGTTTTTCATATTTTTTTTCGCCGAATTCTATTTTTGGGCATTTTTTGTTTTTTTTTTAGGGGCATTTTTCATAGAGCCGCTTCTTACTTCTTATATGTATCACGATATCACTTTATATTTATTAAACTTTAACAGAGTCCATTAAAATATAACAATTTATTTTGCCGTAATTTGTAATTTCTTTCCAAATTTACAATAAATTTCATAGAAAAATTTTAAAGTTCAAAATCGATTGCGGTTTTTTTTATTAAATTAAGCAATATACATTACAGTACCTCATCTCTTAAATGGGTATAGTCATTCTTGTACCAATGTATTTATCTGAAATTACCAAATACCTTACAACTACTCATTCAAATTCCATAAATGTACCCTATTAAGGATATGACAATTTTGATAGGTGCGTCCTATTCGTTTCGTATACACGATATGTTTATACACATCGCGATATACATATTAGCGATGGTCGAACAAATCCGAAGTGTAAATTACCCCCCTACAGTATGTACCGCCGGTAATGGTGGCGGTGATGCGATAATTAACAGCGTTTTTTTCTGACAGGGATATAATTTGCGCTTGAATCCTTTTTTTTTAATTAGCCACCCTAACTTTTTTAAAATAGTTATATTATATTTAACTTATCACCATTGTATAAAAATAAATTTTTCAACCTTTCACCCAAAAGAAAGACAATTTATCCAATACCTACGGTTAGTAGGCACATTAATTTCATGATATCCGTTTGCCGGGATACATTTAATATTAGCATTCTTCCAAACGCACTTTCTTCTTTTTTACACTTTCGTGTTCACATTTTTTGGTCGATAATTCCCTTGAATCTTTGTTTCCTTTTTTTTGTATTTTGTTTAAGCTTAATTCACAAAACCAATAGTTTGAGGAGCTTTCATGTTTTCGTTTGAATTGCCACCGCTACAACAACAAAAAAGGACGATACTCAAAGAAAGAAACAAATAACGAATTGCTTATTAAAGCGAATAATGGCCCCCCCCCCCCCCCCCCCCCCCCTGAGGAGCAAAGGGACATATAAACGGTAATGTTGCTGCCATTGCTTTCCTAATTCGTGCTGAGTATCAGAGAATTGGAATAATGCTCCCGTTGAAAACGTGCTCTCTACCAAACAGGGAGTCATGGAAGTGATTGGAAATGATTTGTGTGAGCGATTAATGGCCGCATCTTGCTTATTGAATGGCAATTAAAATATTCTATGGAAGAGTCGGAAGTATTGGTCCATTGTTGAATGTTTGCCGGCGGTAATGGAAAATTTTAATGTATTTCAAACATGAGTCAACTGTAACAATTTCGATATAAAAGAAACATCTTGGAAACTTATTCTTTGGTAGGAAATACAATTTCCTCTCATACCATTGTGATGACCTTTAGAGCCCCGATTTGCGTCGTTTCGATTTGAGTCGCTTTTTAAAAACTGGAAAAATTCGATTTGTGATTCGTTGCAATTTCAAGTTGCGTCGGTCCGAGTTGCGTCGTTTTGACCCCGATTTGCGTCGTTTCGATTTGCATCGTTTTGATTTCGATATACGTCGTTTTTATTCCGATTTGTGTCGCTAAAAACGGTTACATTTTGTACTGCAGCATTGTGGATTACCATTTTTAGCAGTGCCTGATTTAGGATCTTTTCTGTCTTTTAGCATTTTTACAACTTCTGGCAACACTGATCGTCACCTGTACGTTAAGAAGTTTTAAATTGCGTGAAATAAGTGGAATTCCCTTTTCTTTGTTATATAAGTGGTGCTAAGCAAAACTGTCTGTTTATGGTAAGAATTTAGTGTGTGATTCGCCAAAATACCTTAAAGATGTAAAAAATTAGTCAAAGTAAAAAAAAAAGTAATAAGTTTGGAATTAAAATTGAACGTAATAAAACGTTTTAAATCAGGAGAAAAGGAACAGCTATAGGACTAGCACCTACAACAGTAAGAACAATTTGCAACACAGACAGTGATAAATAAATCAATGCATTTAATTTTTGTTATGTTTTTTTCTTAATTTATTGTTTTGTTATTTCTTCATAATAGTTATAAACAATTGTTGAAGTAAATGAAATAAAAAAAATGTATCCATACTTGTTTTTTTGTCAAAAATACAAAATTTTTTGCTTTGTTTTGAATATTTTCCCCAAATATTTTCTCCGGTCCCCATTAAAGACGCAAGTCGTGGCTCTAGTGTATATATTTACCAATAAACTAAGTAACAACAGTTGTCGAAAACGATATTCCTTTAAATAACACTGTGGACAATTGTCGGGTCATTGTCTGGGGGGTGAAATTTACCAAGTCAGGGTGAAGGTACTTGGCCAGTATAGTTAAACTGCCAATAGGTTTGGCGTTCTTCCGTCAAAACTTTTTTTAAAAACCTTTCATATTTTTTGCTAGTCTTGACGTTTGTTCGCTAAGTTTTTCAACAATACTCAAGAACCATTGGTGATTTATCATAAAATTTTTTTTAGTATTTTGTTACATTAACTATTTTAAAATATAGTTAAATAAAATTAATTGTACTATTTCCATGACTATTATCGCGTCGCGTAAGATAGTGGCAGCATTGCTAAACTCAAATTTGTCCCTGCAATTATTTTTAATTCGTTTTGTCATATTCACCACGTCCATACCCATATTTGCTTAATATGTACACAATTAATGGTATGGGCAAACTACCGCACTTATTCATAATATTTTGATATATACGAATTTGTGTTCCTTTAGATATATAAAATATGTATGTATTCCTTATACCTTTGAAATCACGTAAGATATTTTTAACCGAATTTCGTAAATTCGAAAAAGGAGAGCAAAATAATTAGTGTTATATAAGTACATGTGCTACAAGAATATTTGTACAGGTGAACATAAATATTTGGATATAATTATACATTCTGTATACAAAGCAATCAGCACACAAAAATAGTGAAGAATTAGAATGAGAACGTGTAAGCTGATTGGCAATAGTAATCTAGAAATCTGTGTAAGGGATATGTTATATATGTACTATAGTCTACTATCACGGTATATTTGCGAATAATTGATTTCTTTTCAGCGAAGTCAAACTATTCTGGTGTTTTTGTACTTTTTTAATATTTCTCTTTTTAACGAATTGTGAAGAAGTTTTTATTGTAAACGACAACCAGAAATTCGCATTTAAAAATTGGAGTATTTATAACTAACTAGTGTGATACAAGGTAAAGCTTAAGATCGATTTAAATTGGCAAACCCAGAGTGATCCTTGGCAATTTCACTTCAAGTCTACTCACAGAGCTCCGTATTCGTAGTACTACGCGGACGGAGTACCTCCACGTGGTGACGTCTGAAAGAGTGCCAGTGACAGCCGTCAGAGCATGGCTAACTGTGAGAGGCGAAACCTAAAACCCAGGCACGTCTGCTCATAGTGAGCGTCTGAACCAGAATGGGTGGCTGTTATAAAATCCTGGCAGGAGGAGAAAACTGCGACTTGGTGCAATGGGCTTACAAACCACCACCGACGTTTGAACTATTGCAATGAAAAGAAGTAAGAAAAGAATAAAATGGACCCCCCAAAATGTTGACGGCCACCTCAAACGAATTAAGGACCATGATTTGAGGATATGCACATGGAATGTTAGAACTCTGTATAGACCAGGTGCCTCCATTCAACTGGCGAAAGTCCTCAAAAAATACAAGGCTAAGATAACCGCTTTGCAGGAAATCCGGTGGAAAGGACACGGGTGCTCGCGCATAAAGACGTGCGACATCTACTATAGTGGCCATACGGACAAGCACGAGTTTAGATGTGGATTTGTGTTTGGCAAGAGATTGCGACAACTAGTCTCACGTTTCAACCCGGTGTGTGAACGTATAGCCACCATAAGAGTCAAAACAAAATTTTTCCACATAACACTTATAAGTGCCCATGTTCCGACAGAAAAGAAAAGAAAAAAGGACAAAGACGAGTTCTACGAGAGCCTAGGAAATGTATATGACCGTAGCCCCAGCCATGACATTAAAATTGTACTAGGCGATTTTAATGCTAAAATAGGCAGGGAGACCGCATTTGAGTCTACCATTGGAAAATTCAGTCTGCACACCGAAACGTCGAACAATGGCATCAGACTGATTGATTTCTCTGCGGCCATAAAAATATTCATAAGGCAACATGGCTATCTCCAGATCAATTGACGAGGAATCAGATAGTTCACGTGGTAGTCGATGGAAGGCACGCATCGAGTGTTCTGGACGTACAAGTGATTAGGGTTGCGAACATTGCCTCCGACCACTTCCTTACCGCAGTTAAGGTACGCACAAGGCTAAGCATGGCGAAAAGCGTACGTAACCAGACCACAAAGGTAGCGGACGCCTAATCCAACCACCTAACTTAACTGCTGCGGAATGCTCCAACCCCTGGTAATATAACCTCGCAGTGGCAAAATATAGCCGAATCCAAAGAACGGACTGCGAGAAGCGTACTTGGGTACTCAAAGCTGTCTCAAGAAGATGCCTGGTACGATGATGAATGTCGAGAGAGACGGATGCTGCATACATTGCAAAACTGCAGCCAATGGCAACGCGAGCTGATCGTGAACGGCACAGGGAGAAGAGACGAGAGGCAACTTGTCTTTTTAGAAGAAAAAAGAAGGAGCTGAAGAAGAGGCAGGATGAGTGCACTGAGTTCCTCCGAAGTAAAGGGGAAGCTCGAAAATTCTACAAAAGAGTTAAGGCGAGAATGCGTGGAACAGGGTTGCCGTCCTGCGAGGACATCGATGGTCAGCTAGTGACGGACCCGGATAACTTTCTGAAGATACGGAGAAATCATTTTAGAAACTTCTGGATACTGACACCACTCCAGAAGACTCCGCTCCAATCCATGACGATCGTATTAACTGTCCACCTCCGAGCCAGAACGAGATACGCATAGCTATCTCCCGCCTTAAAAACAACAGCTGCTGGAGCCGATGGTCTCCCTGCAGAATTGTTTAAGGCTGGCGGGGATTAGCTGATTAGGAGCATGTATCAGCTCATGGAGAACATCTGGCTGGAGGAGAACATGCCCGGGGATAGCAGTCTCAGTCTGTTATGTCCCATATATAAGAAAGGAGATCGTAGTGAACGTAAGAACTACCGTGGAATAAGCCTATTACCTATTGCGTACAAGGTCCTTTCAAGCATATTGTGTAAACATCTAAAGCCAATTGTATAAAAACTAATTGAACCATATCGGTGCGGCTTAGACCTGGTAAATCTACGTCGGATCAAATATTCACTCTACGACAAATCCTGGAAAAAACTCATGAAAAGCAGATCGACACCAACCACCTCGTTACCACAAAGCTACCTACCACCTCTTTGTCGACTGCAATGCTGCCTTTTACTCTCCGATTAGAAATAGACCATATAAGGCCATGTCTGAGTTTGGTATTCCTGCAAAGCTAATTTGACTTTGCAGATGTACCTTGGAAAATACCAAATCCTCGGTTAAGATGGGTATGGATCACTCTGAGCCATTCAACACAGAAAGAGGTCTCAGGCAGGGTAATAGCCTGTCCTGTACACTATTTAATATAGTTATGGAGAAGGTGATGTCTGGCACCATATTCGACAAGAGCCACATGCCACTAGCCTATGCCGATGATATAGACATCATTGGCCGAAATCTGCGGGAAGTGACTGCAGTTTTCTCATCGCTAGAAAAGAAGTCAGCAAAAATGGGTTTAGCGGTCAAGGAGGACAAGACAAAAATAATGATTTCGACGAACAAAGAGTAATCTCGGTGGGGACGCAGCATCAACGTTGAAATTTATTGTTTTGAGGTAGTAGACAAGTTTACATACCTCGGATTTTCTGTCAACAAGAAAAATAATGTCAGCCAAGAAACTAAGTGGGGAATTGTGCTAGCCAATAGATGTTTTTACCGACTTTGGCAGCACTTTAGTAACACTAAATTATCTCGGAATACTGAGAAACAGCTATACCAGGTGCTAATCTTACCCGTTCTGTTGTATGTTGCCAAATCATGGGTGCTTACTACAACGGACATACAAAACCTGGGAGTATTCGAGAGAAAAGTAATTCTAAAAATAAAAGGAAGGACCAAGTAGTAAGCGAAAATTTTGCAAAAATGCAAAGAACGTAGAAGCTAAATCGGGTCCTCTGTATACCAATGGTAGGCCAAACCAGTTTGGTCGCTGTACAAGTGGGTTCATTTACCCATCTTTCTTTAGCAATAAGGTTTAGTTTCCCCCTTGTGAGAGGAACACCAATATGACTGTAAACTTTGCCCGAATTCACAATGGTGGCGGCATTTGCCAATTCATCGGCTCTTTGGTTGCCATATATGTCTCCATGTCCTACAACCTATATCCTCCAAAGACGACCGCATTCTTGAACATTTCTCGAAGTGGTGTTCACGTTCTCTAGGGATCTAATAGCCGCTTTGCTAGCAGTAAGTATATGAATATTGCCGCAGGCCTATGCTACAGTGATCCGGAAGCCCGATCGGTAGTTGCAAATAAAACTTCTCCGAAAAGATTCAACAGCCCGCTCTTTCTCTTAATTTCGAACCGTCAGTGAAAATAATGATGACATCCCTCCCAAAGTGTAGGGCATTATCATAATAATCACTGTAGGACCTTTCCGGAATGTTCCTTAAAATCGAATCGAAAACAGGTTCTGATATAGTGTAATCCGTGCGACACCTAACATTCATTAAGTTCAGAATTTTGGCCTGACCATAGTTCATGTGCATCCATGTCACGTAGCGTCTAAACGCATTGCGGTGTTTGCGGCCTAGTCCTCAACCATTGACAGATTGGTTTTATTGATTATACACATTTCCTTTCATGCGGATGTGCGTAAGTCAGTTGAAATAACTCAAATTTCTGTACTGGTTCTATGGAAATTTTAAATACTTCTTTTACCGACACTATTATACGAGATCTCTAAAACATTTAATATTCTATCCTATTCGATAACAGATTGCAATCAATTCGGACTGTAGGGTATATTATGTATTTAGTATTGATATTTATTACAGGGTTACAGAGTAATTTGGATTACCGATGTTCGGTTTGTGTGGCCTTACAGTATTTTAATATGTCAACAACGCTATTCAGCGACGTCATATACAAATAAATTTCGCCACAAGCCGTAACAATCTGCACTCACAAAATAGAGCTTTAGGTTATGGCATTTTACTCCAATAAACAAATTTAAAAATTGGTAATGAATTGGAAATATCCAAAGTAAATAAGTACCCGATTTTTCGTTACTAACGTTATTCTGTGCTGAGCTAACAATAACTTTTTTAAACCATCAACTATTTATACCACAAATGAAGTAAGAATAAAAGCCACAACTGCAAGCTTATTTTCAAAAGACAGCCATTTTCTTGCATTATAAAAAATTCGAAAAGTTTCCCAAAAAAATTTCTACGCTTATGTTAAAACGAAACTGTATGTAATGTCAGTGCAAGTTTGTTTGTCACTAAAAACTTTCTTTGTATACATTTCACTTAGTCGGGTCAAAGGAATTTTGGGACAATTATGTCATCCCCAAAAATTGTTGTGAAGACAAAACATGTTTAATGTATATTTCTGTCCATTGTTTCACATCTGAATATGGCATTTTTCATGGAGTGGGAAGGGATGTATCAAAGGAAAGGGAAGCTTAAAACTTTCTGCTGCTGTCGCTTATTGTTTGTTTGTGTTTTTGTTTTATTATTATTTTTTTTTTACGTCTGCTATTCCTTTGTTCAACACTCTTAGTTGAATGAAGTTTTGTCTGAATTATCGATCCTTATTTTTATTCGCCGCGTATTAGCGTATTTATTACGGTTATTTTGTTTTGTTTTTTACCGGTTTTTCTATTTCCTTTTTTATGGATTTTGTTTTGTATATTTTTGAAGACTTTTTTTCTCTCCATTTCATTTGAGTTTTATTTTTTTTTTTTTGTATTTATTTTTGCACACACATTTTAGCTTCATTTATCATTCATTATGATGTAGCCGGCTTTTCATACGTCTGATATTTATCGTCATCATCAGCATCATCATCATCGTCATCGTCAACACATGAATTGTCGTATCGTATGAATGTGACTCTAGTGCACGCTGCTACACGAGGGGCTACTACCAAACAAACATGTACCCATATGTACATTTCGACCGACTGCCAGAGTGATTGTGTGAGTGAGTGAGCGTTTGTCGCCGTCGTCATCGTTGGGGTTCGGCGAGTGCTGGGGGCAAAGCTTTACTTTGATTCCGACGCAATTTCAATATAAATATTTCCACACAGACAGTCACATATTCAACGGCACACTCACAAACACATTTAAGACCATCATGCCTCAAGGCCAGGGATGATAATCGCAGTACATATATTTGTACCAGGGCCAACACAAATATACCAGGCAAAACTAAAAATATGCGCATTAGATAAGCACGAAAAAAACACTAAAAAATGCCTTTAGAACTGATACAAAAATGCACAATAGATTTTGATTCGTAGTTAATTTTACACAATGATTACCAGGGCAACCGGAAATATGCCCTAAAAATCGTGTTTTATGCGCATAAAATATGACCTGAAAAATGGCAAAATATGACCTAAAAATCAACAAAAACATGCTCTAAAAAATTAAAGTCACACAATTTTTTTCATATGAATTAGAAATATTTTTATTTAAAATAAAAAAACAGCTTAAAAATTAAAAAAAAAAGAAAACAAAACAGGCTTTGTTAGTAGTTTTGTTTTTGTACATTGACATCCACAGATGTAATTGAAGTAAATTTAAGGGACAGTATTTCCTTTACTTCGTATTTTGGTGTTAATGTTGGCGCAGATCCACACAATTCTTTACATAACTTTTTACTTTTTCCAAGCCAACGTTTTTTGATATAATTTAATTCAATATTTTCTACTATTAAATTTATTTCGGAATCCGATAAATTATCTATCAATTTAAAAGTGTCTTTATCCACCTGAACTTGTTCAATAAGCGTAAGACCTGATGTTTGCAAATTTTTAATATGTTTTGCAATAAAACCGTAATTTGCAGCAATATAAATCAAGTCAGATATAGTTTGGGGGTCTGTCAAGACATCCTTTGCAGTTTTAACGGATTGTTCATCCTCATCGTTTAATGCACTTAGGACCTCTAAAATGTCTTCATAATTGTTGGAATAGTAGTAAACTGCTTCAAGCCATGTTCCCCATCGTGTTGCTTCATCCGTCACAAAAAGCTAAACATTATTCTTACTGAAGTTGACATCCAGATATTTGATGGCGTCGTCCCAGAGTCTAGCAATTGTTGAGTAATTAGCCCTTTCCAAGGCTGCTGTATTTAGTAAAATTTTCTCACTTACAATTTCCTTAATACAAAAAAATTTTTACCACATTTCTGCCTGTTGCATCTATAGTTTCATCGATTGAGATCCGTATAAACTGATTTTTTTAGTTTTGCTCGTATATTATCCGTGCAGTTGTTGTATACATCTTTTAAATGTTTAGTTCAAAAACTGTTTCGGATGGCATTTGGTAGACCGTGTATTCCTCAAATCTTGTTCTTATATTTTGATTTCTCATTTTGTAAAGCAGACACAAAAGCTCGGCACAGTTTTTCTTGAAAATCATGTTCTTTTTAAAGTCTACCGGAACATTCTGGTAAAAATAATTGCTTGGTCTGCTTATTTTCACTTCTATGACTTAGTTGAATATGTTTGCGCTTTCGACATGTTGCTTCACTTGAAATCTGCGATCTGCTGCAATAACTTTGCTGCAGATTTTAAAATAGAGGAATCCACCATCAGCTAGTAAGTCGGGAAACTTTTCTACAACTGCTTTTATCGGATTATCTTTAGGCATTATGTCCAGGGTCATAATCGGTGGTGGTTGAAAAGCAGCTCTTTTTTATGTTTTTTTACTTATTGAATAAGAATGCGCGAAAAAAAGATTAATAAACGTTACTCATTTCACAGTTGTGTAAAACATGATTTGGCTGTTTCATTTTAAAAAACCAAAGTTGCAAAGACACTTGTTTTTACGAACAAAAAAAAATAATGTCAAAAACATAAAATATGCTTAAAAAGGGATATTTTTGAAAAAATAAATTATGCTTTAAAAAAGGAGGTTGTTTTAAAATTATGCTCCTAAAACTTAATTTTGCCGAAATATGACTTAATGGGTAAAATATGCCAAAATATGCTCTAACAAATAGGTCTCAAAACACTTGTAGGACTATGAAACATGTAAATACATTACCCATTTGTTAATATCTCTTTTTAAAAAAAACATGCTGTAGCATATTTCCGGTTGCCTTGATTTCACTTAATTATTAATAAAAATTCATCGCAAATAGTTGAAAATTAATTGAAGTAATTATTTTCTTTACATTTATAAGATTCAAACTATTGATTAATTACTCTATTGTAAACAAAATTACATGAGTGACTTCAATGCAGTACTTAATCTTTTAAAGTATAATAAATATTATGTATACGCCTTCACCATAATTTTTCTCACATATTCTAGATTGCCACTTTTGAAATTTTGATCAATATCCTGTTTATAAATATATATGTGATTTAAGAAGCTGTTTTGTGAAACAAAGGATAAAACTTGCTTTGTGTTTTATCTGTGAAAAAATGGGATTTTTTTCAAATTAATATTTCAAATTTCTGAGGGAGTTAGAAAGTCCAATTAGTATAATGTGTCAACTTTAAAAGTCCAAAAGCCCATTGTTTCAGCCTAAAAAATGCAATGCTATCTGATTTGTCACATAAGAAAAGTTAAATGCTAATTGACTATTTCTCTTTGGAAGTACGCATTGCTACAGCCTCCTCACCGTTATACTAATTCACTACTTTCAACTTTCCTTACGTACTTTGATAGTTCTGCCACCTATACCAACGAGTAATGGATGGAACTGGTGGCAATGCAACGATAGGTAGAACTCATTGAAATACTTTACGAATCCTTAATATAAACACAAAAAAGCCTTTTTAGAAGATATTAATTAATTAATATTAATTCTTTCGCAAAAGATAGCCAGTTGCGAAAAATTATAGAGATTATCTACCCATCTAAAAGAATTAAACGGATGCTGCGAAAAATATATACGAAAAGTAAAAAAATAACAATAATAAAATCTGAAAAACCCAAAATATGCTTTTATATGCATAAAACCTCAAAACATGCCTCTTACACTGTAATATGCATTTGCATATTCAAGTATGCATTGCATACTTTTGTTGGACCTGATCATTAGATATTTGTATATACAATTATATCTTGGTGTATCTTCTTAAGATCTGATGCTATCTACCGTGATGTACTATTCCTAAGGTTTTCACAAGCAATTGCTTACGCAGTACAACATTTTTCAGCTCATTGATTTGGGACTCAATTCTGAGAACTGCACTTGAAAGTAGCCCCCAAACGGAATAAGTTCTGCATCATTCGTTTTGTCAAGTTACATGCCATAAGAATTTAATATCGATTTGAAGTTAGTAAATATCGTATATGGGAACTTGTCACGTTTTAGGCTCTTTTCTTTGACATAATCTGTTCATATAACGTTTCCCTACATAAGCAACAGTTTTACTTGTCCATTCATCAAATGATTTTTGACTGGATTTATTTTGTAGCAGCTACAATAAAACTGTTGTACTCCGTGACGTATGAATTACGTGTCATATTACTTATGATAACCATACGCCACCATATAGTATTTGTTATGTCAAACAAAAGAGCCTAAAACGTGACAATCGATATTAAATTCTTATGTCATGTAACAAAACGAATGATGCAGAACTTCTTCCTTTAGGGACTACTTTCCGGTGCAGTTCTCAGAATTCAGTCCCAAATCAATGAGCTGAAAAATGTTGTACTGTATAAGCAATTGCTTCTGAAAACCTCAGATATAGCACATCACGGTAGATAGCATCAGATCTTAAGGAGATACACCAAGATCTAATTGTATATACAAATATCTAATGATCAGGTCCAACAAAATTGAGTCCCAAAATCATGTGGTGTACTGTGTTATCTCCCAAATCAAATTTTTTCAGGAGAGCAAAAAATACGAAATTACAGTAAGAACTACAGGGGCATTATGCTACTAAGCATCACTCCGGAATTGGCTCAAAAAATCAATTCCGAGATAAGAGCGTTTAAAGTTTTCAATTTACTTACGCCTTGCAAAGAATAGAGGAAATCAAATATCTCACCTCTGGAGTGAATAAAAGATTTTAATACGCTGATTTTACACAATAAGAAGATATAACGAACAATTCTACATCATTAACTCAAAAAATACGTTTTTTTGGGTTATGCCTAGAGTATACAAAACCGAAACCGGAAACCGGTAATCCGGTTTTTTTGTTCAAACCCGTTAGCCGGTTTTTACAAAATATCGATTTACGAATAACCGGTTTAACTTGTTTTTTGAGGTCGGTTTTTCCGGTTTTTTTAAAAATTGTAAGTCACAACATAAAAACAGTTTTCTTAAAATATTTATTATTTATGATGAATGTATTTTTTTAATAACAAATTTTATAAATACTAAGAGATGTACTTTTTCTATAAATACCTTTAAATAAAACTTTGTGTAACTTAAATAAATACTGGTATACATATAATGTTATAAATGTTATACAGTCACATTTAAAGTTTGTTTTCCGACGTTTCTCGAAGTAAGGACAAAAAGAAAGATGAAGAGAGCATATAGTAAAAGTTGGAGATATTGAGAGTACCCCAAGTATAATTTTTTCTGACCAACATTTTTGTGGGTGTTGTAAAGTCCCATTACAATGTCCTTTTCTGACTTTTCTTGAAATAAGGACACATGAGGAGTCGAGAAAGAGAATAAAAATGTTCCACAAAGAAATCTTTGTCCAATTTCAATGAAAACTTCTGGCATCGAAAATGCACTTAAACGATAAGATACAGTGTTTTAGAACCTAGTTCAAACTCTATTTTCGGTTAAACTGAAAATTTTACCGGGCCATAAAAAAGTTCGACCTATGTCAGATCTGTCCTTCCGGAATATAAAATTATCACATAAGGCTTTCATTCCGTAAAGGAATTATTCCGCCCCCAGACACGAACTTTCATTTTGTGTAACAGTGTAATTGGCTTATATTAGAACGTGATTTTAGGCAATTTGACTTGTTGAGCGCTTTTGAGTTATATTATCATAATATAAAATCTACTTTAAGCCTCCTCATGAAAATTACTCAGATGTGGGATATACTTAATAATAAGCTTAAAATAAGCTTTAATAAGAAGGATGCCCGACTCCATAGAAAACCCATCAGCTAAAACTAATTCAATAATAAAGTTCGTGTAAAAAATTAACGAATATATAAGAAGATGTCAGGCGAATGTGTGGAAGATATATTTAATAAAAACCAGAGATTTTTTATATTAAGTAAAAGTAAAGTAGCTTTCTAAAATAGGTAAGTTGATAAGAATCGGTTGAAAAATGAATGAGTTATGCTAAATTTTGTAATTACATGTTCGCGTCATTTCGTAGTTTTTCCTTTGAGTGTGTATGTCACTTTGTACAAATACGTATGCCGTATCACAACAAGTAATTCGTACTACATATTCCAAACAATGTTGAAATATATATTATAAAAATTAGCATAACTCATTCATTTTACTTACTTAAAACTTACCTATTTTAGAAAGCTACTTTAATATAACATAATACAAAAATAAAAACTATACAATGCGCTTTCCATGGTCAACTTAGAGCGTTGGGAAAATGAGAATTCGTAATTTTTTTTCGCTTTTCTTTAGCTTAAACAGCGATTTCCAAAATTATTTTTTTTAATAAAAGGTGAAAGACATAGCTTTAAAACAGATGTAAGCATTGAAAATCGGTTTACAAAGAGAAGACTTATGAATTATGGAACTTGTAATTTTAGGAATATCGTCATTTCACTTAATTTGCTATAAAAACATTACTCAACGAAGTGACCGAGAAAACTAAAAGTATCACTGTACTATATTGACTGCAGTCTAACAGAAATGCTACATGAGAACCCCTGTATATTTTTTTCTGTCACATTTGTATCACTGCGTATAGGACAACTCTTAAATCTAATTTAATATATAAAAATTTGTTCGTGCATACGTTTGGTAGTAATAATATTTCGCAAAATTATGTAATGGGAATGTAAATGAGCAGAATAGCCCCATCCCTTCTGGTACCTCCCATACAAAATTTTATTTATTTGGAAAATTAATATTTCTCTCATAACATACAAACGGACAGCTAGAGGACAAAAAATATTGATTACCGATGAAGGATACTGAAATTTTTTCAACATTTTTACTTGAATCGCCAACACTTATTGCCTAGGTGCACCGCCTTCCCATGGGTGTAGGGTGCTAAAATTCTGTCCATAGACTATCAGGAGAAGGTACAAAGTTTTTTTTATCATAATTTGGTTTTTTTTTTTATATAAATTTGAGCCGCTCGTACAACTATTCAAGTATACTATCCGTTTGCTCATGCCTAAACCACATCAAGAAGCAGGACATATCCATCGAACATCCTGACCACAGAAGTTATAAATACTATCAATGATCTAAAAATCAACAAAGCTCTTAGTGGTAACAATATTGCTTGGTGTATGTCCAATAGAAGGTATTATAGTTAATACCCTAAAAACGTTGACCTTACCGACTGTATAAACTGAACGGACATAACCATACCGAGCTCAAATTATGGGCTGTCAAGGGAAACTAAATTTTTTTAAGTTTTAAATTCTTAAAGATTTAAGTACGACTAGTACATATCATACTTAAAACAAGTAGAAAACGGGATATGTTCAAAAATCTTAGCGTAGAAATTAATAAAATAAGAATGAAATTCTCCAATTAAATACGTACGAACTTAATTGTAGAATTTTAAGTACAAACTGTCAAGTAAAAATTCTTAGAATAAATATCAAGTTTTATCCGACTTAAAGTAAGAATAGAAAAATCTTACAATAACACTATGACACAATTTGAGGGTCATTGTCTCGGGGGTGAACCAAACAAATTTCAAACGATTGCATTTGACCTCAGTAAAAAAAACCCTAAACTCCATTTTGCTCCACTACGTCACAATTTTTTTTACATTGGTTTGAAGTTTGAATTTTTTGGTCAAAAGTCGATTCAAAGAATATAAAAAATCATCTATGAAAGTACAATTCGGGTATTTCATGTCTTCGGAGACCTATACTAAAACATTTAGGGGAATATTTCCTCGGAACATTTTAACCCCCTAGCTGCCACCCGTGTGGGACATTTTTGGCCCAATTTTGAAAAACTGTTTATATGTCAACTTTGGAGGGAGGTCAAGGCTTAAAATCTTCGATAAAAATATTTTCCGGCCTCTACGAGTCAAAGGTTATAAAATTAAATAAAATGCTAAGAAGACTACTTTTGAGCAAAGAGTGCAACAAGCTTTTTCGGGAGTGAACCAAACTAATATCAAACGGTAGAATTTGACCTCAGTAACAAAACCCTAAACTTCGTTTTGCTCCATTACGTCACAAATTTTTTTTACAGTGGTTTGAAGTTGTCTTCAGTGACTCTTATTGAAATTATCCGGAGAATATTTCTATCGAAGATTCCAAGTTTTTCAAAATTGGGCCAAAAATGTCCCACACGGGTGGCAACTAGAGGGTTGAAATGTTCCGAGGAAATATTCCACTGAATGTTTTAATATGAAATACCCCAAATGTATTTTTATAGATGATTTTTCATTTTCTTTAAATCGACTTTTGACCAAAAAATTCAAACTTCAAACCACTGTAAAAAAAATTTGATTTTGGTTTGATATTGGTTTGGTTCACCCCCGAAAAAGTGTGTTGCACTGTGTAATCAATGAGAAAAAAATGTTTTAGGAGAGAAATAAAATTTACTCTCTCAACAACTATTAGGCATTCTAAATTAAGCTTATAAATTCCCAAATTTAGTAGGAAAATCTTAAGAGCTTGTGTGAATCAGGTGAAGTGTAGTCTTCATTGCTGCCATTTTCACACTGGTGTGTTTGGGACCGGCCGTGGCATAGTGGTTAGAACACGCGACTACCATGCGGGAGATCGCAGGTTGAAACCTGGCTCCAGTCATCTTAAAAGAAAAAAAATAAATAAAATTTTCTTTCATTGTCGGCCCCCCCTCAAATGTTGTTTGACAGCAACTTCGCAGTATTAAGCGTCGATTCAATCGTCGTGTCTAGTAAGAGCTTCTCAAAACAGTGACGTTCGCATTCGTCGATAAATAAGTAGGTGCCGTTAGTTGTGAATCTAAAAATAGAAAGCGTGTTAATTCACAACAACGCGAGAAGCTATCCCATACCTCATTCATGGGGTGCAAAGGGAAATTACGTTACGTTACGAGTGGGGACTACCTTGAGGGTTAAAGGCAGAGGCTAGATATTTTTTAAGGAACTGTTTGGGTTGCAAAATATTGGTTTTGGTCATACATTTGACACCTCTAGAGACATCTTTGGGGCAGTAAGAGCGGTGGGAGGAAAATTGATAAAAAAAAATTATTTTTGTATGTGAGCCAACTAAGGGGCTGAAGTTGTGGGGCTTGTTGCAGATTTTTCCCCAATACGAAAAGTTTCTCGTTTGAAACCGGGGCTCGATTTTGATTTTTGACCCATGGTATCTTGGACAAATTTACTTAGATTTCATCGTAGATTACGATTGTAATTACCGCTTGGTCAAGAAAAAAATTGACACACTCTAATGTACATAATTAAATTGGACTACTATAGCTCTAATAAATCCTGGTACAGTCACCAACGAATGTGTATTTTTAATACAAATCAATTTTAAACGTTTTAGAAATGCTCTGAAATATTTGTATTTCCACAAAAAAATCTGCCGCGATCAAAAAAAAAGTGTTCGAAAAAAATTTTTCTGACTTGTATTAATAAAGACGAATATTTAAATGTTTTTAAATTAAAATGCCCAAAGCTTATCTTATTTTTATATATGATTAAACGGACAGAAAATTTGGTCACCTTTTTGAATTTTTAATAACACATTTACTGATGATGCAAGTGCACTCTTATCCTCAAATATTTGTTACAACAGTAAATAATTTCAATAATAGTAAAAAATTATCAGTTTGCTGCAAAATTTTGATTTTATTTTATTGACGTTCTAATGTAACACTCGTGATCATCAATTTTTTGTATTTAAACTTTGTAATTTTTTTCTCTAACTTCGCAAATAAAAAAAAATCACGGAATTGCCCATATATGCATATAAATATAGTCTGATGTCCATATTACAACATGAAAACCACCAATAGAAAGCCACATCCCTCTATTGTAGTTAAAAAAGTTTTAGTTAAAAATAAATGTTCCAATAAGCTGAACTTAGCATTTATATACATGCATTTAAACAAAGACTTTATTTTTTTGTCACGTTCTCCATCGCCTGGTTTTTGCACTAAGCGGAGTGCCAGTAAAATGCTATCAGAAAATGTAAGCAAGCTTAACAAATACGAAGATTTCGTTATTAATTTTTCACTTTAAATGCATACGAATGTCACATTCGCCATCGTGGAAATGCCCATATGTGCTCTATTTTTTCAGAAAAGAATGTAGTTTTTGCTTGACCAAAGAAATGAGGATGGCTGTAACTTAGATCGATATCTGGTAACATACATAAAAATATTGTGTTTTAAACAGCATGCCACTTTAATTTTTATTCCGTCAGTTTTATCAGAAACTAACGCTGAATTTAAATTTTCAAGAGTATCTATATATATAAAAACTAGTGGGCCCGGCAATGCTTCGCTATTGCATATCAACTTGTAATACATTTCAGATTTCTTGCCATCCTAAATGCTATATAAACGCTAATTAATACATTTGTAGGTCTACAAAGTATGTACTTTGAAAATGGTACTTAAGCTCGACAATAATATGTTGAGTTTATTAACTTATGTAACTAATTTCAAGTAAATCCTTAACATGGAAGTTAACCAATTAAGATTTATTGTTTTAAATGCTTAATATCGTAGGCTCTATGACGATTGTAAAAAGTTCATCAGCAAAGTCATATCTACCAAATCTGTATGTAGGGCGAAAAGTTCAAAATTCAATTTTTATTTTTTCTGTAGTAGCGGGTATCTTCTGTATACTAACTCTTTGGGCGTAAAAAACATTTTTGGCATGTCTTCTCCGCCTAATGACCTCAAATAAAAATTTCGTTTGAAGATTTATGCCTTTAGCCATAAAAACCTCTTTCGCCATGTCTTCTTCGCCCACGAATCAAGAATATTTCCGAATACTGTATTTGCATTGAACTCGTGTTACCATTTTTTAAGATAATTCGGTCACCAAACGCTTTACGCTTGCAGCGCCTCGGCACTTTTTATTTTTTTAGTTCCAAATAGCCTGTTCATTAGGACGGATCAATTTAATCGTATACCAAAATCGGAACCTACGAAAATTTCACTAAGAAACAACACCCGCACTTAGAGGGTCATCATAGAATCCAAGAGGCCCTTATTTTGACCCCATGTGCTCCGGCTCCAATTTTGACCTACCATTCAGATGTTTGGAAACCAAGACGAAGAGAATAGTATATTTCTGATGCTGTTTGAGATCCGGGACCGGCCGTGGCATAGTGGTTAGAACACGCGACTACCATGCGGGAGATCGCAGGTTCAAACCTGGCTCCAGTCATCTTAAAAGAAAAAAAATAAATAAAATTTTTGTTTCATTGTCGGCTCCCCTCGAATGTTGTTTGACAGCAACTTCGCAGTATTAAGCGTCGATTCAATCGTCGTGTCTAGTAAGAGCTTCTCACAAACAGTGACGTTCGCATTCGTCGATAAATAAGTAGGTGCCGTTAGTTGTGAATCTAAAAATAGAAAGCGTGTTAATTCACAACAACGCGAGAAGCTATCCCATACCTCATTCATGGGGTGCAAAGGGAAATTAAGTTTTTTTTTTTTTTTAAGTTTGAGATCCCGCCCTACATATTGGACTTCCGCCAAAGGCAAAAATTCAAGGATTTTAAAAAACTTAATTTCTGCTTGCCAACTTTCAAAGGCCATAACTTATTTTTCACAGTTTTCCGCAGAAGGTTTCAAAAAATATATATGAAGTTTTCGGTTTTTGCTTATTTAAAAACAAAAAAAAAACTCTACCTATCTCTAGGCGAACTGCAATATAATATGGAATTTAGAGGACGATCAAACTATTACTATGGCAGTTATAACTGGGATGTGGCACAGCCCACTTCCACCCTTGCAGTAATTTATACTGTAACAAATCTTATCTATATACCTCTGATAGTTCATGAGATATAGCCCTTTTGATTTTCAAGTTATATGGGCGGTGCCACACCCCTTTATCCAATCACAACCAATTATAGCCAGGAACTATCAACAGGTCAACAGTACCAATTGGTACAATTTTCGTATCAATCGGTCTATTAGAAAAGCTGTTAGATCGATTTTTGAATAAGGGGCGTGGCACCGCCCACTTCCAACCTGGTTGTAATTAATACTGCTCCAACAACATATATACCAAATCTCATCTTCATACCTCTGATAGTTCATGAGATGCAGCCCTTTTGATTTTCAAGTTGTATGGGCGGTGCCACGCCCCTTTATCCAATCACAACCAATTATAGCCAGGAACTATCAACAGGTCAACAGTACCACTTGGTAAAATTTTCGTATCAATCGGTCTATTAGAAAAGCCGTTAGAGCGATTTTTGAAAAGGGGGCGTGGCACCGCCCACTTCTACCTTGGCTGAAATTAATACTGCTTCAACAACATACATATATACCAAATCTCATCTGCATACCTCTGACAGTTCATGAGATACAGCCCTTTTGATTTTCAAGTTGTATGGGCGGTGCCACGCCCCTTTGTCCAATTGGACCGAATTGTAAATCTAAACCATCCGGGGCGCCACCCAAACGCATACAAAAAAATTTATGCAAATCGGTCCAGCCGTTTAGGAGGAGTTCAGTCACAACACACGTACGGTAGAATTTTATATATAAAGATGGTGGCAAAAATGTATAGTAATTCATCAATTGAGAACGGCTGGGCCGATTTTGCTCAAACATTTTTTCAGTTGTTCGTTATTGCCAGGAAAAGGTTTATGTGAAAGAAAATTTTGGGAAAATCTTCCGGAAAAGTCAGAAAATCGGAAAATTGGAAAAATCAAAAATTGCCTTTTTGTATGGAATTTTGTGTGCAATTGTTACAGAATGGCTTTTTAAATAGAAAAATGGAAAATTTTTGTTGAAAAATGCGGAAAATTCCGGAAAAATTCGAAAAATTTAAATTTTTTTTTTTACGAAATTTTGCATATTATCGTGTGATAATATGTTATGTTGGGGAATGGGACTTTGCCCAGAGGCTGAAAACTACTGATTGTCACTCACTTGGGAGTGACCAGAAGCGATTCCTTTGTGGCACTGTCCAAGCAGCTAACTACTTCCGGTCCTAGACCAAGTATTCCCTGGGCAATGACTTCAAAGCAACCGCTTAGAAGTTAGCTAGAGTTAGAAGGCGAAACGTTGAGTAACCTAATCGGCATGCTACCACCGATGCGTCTTAGGAAGTAGGTAACAAAAGTTACTGAAGCTCAACACAGGCTCTCCTAGTGGCCTTGGCAGCCCCAAGAAACTAGGATCGGGAGCGGTGGCCTAATAAGCCACTCTCCTTAAACAAAATTTATTATGAAAACACGAAGAAAAGAAAAAACAAGAACTCCCCCAAATGTTGACGACCCCCGCAAACGATATAAGGACCATGATTTAAGGATATGCACCTGGAATGTCCGAACTCTATACAGAGATGGTGCCTCTATCCAACTGGCGGATGTCCTCGACAAATACAAGGCTGACATCACCGCCATACAGGAAATGAGATGGACGGGACAGGGATGCACACGACGAAAGAACTGTGACATCTTCTACAGCTGCCATGCAGAAAGACACGAATTTGGATGTGGTTTCATAGTCGGCAAGAGACTTCGACACCTGGTCTCGCGGTTTAACCCTGTAAGTGACCGAATAGCCACCATTCGCATCCGGGCGAAATATTTTTACATCACGCTGATTTGTGTACACGCCCCGACGGAAGATAAAGACGATGAGATTAAAGATGCATTTTACGAGCGCCTAGAGGAAACATACGACCGCTGCCCTGGCCACGACATTAAAATTGTTCTAGGAGACTTTAATGCAAAAGTAGGAAGGGAAGATGTTCTTGGTCCATCGATCGGCAAATTCAGCCTGCATACCGACACGTCAGACAACGGGTTTAGGCTGGTTAGCTTCGCAGCGGGAAGGAACATGGTAGTGAGTGGAACCAGATTCCAGCACAAAGACATCCACAAGGCAACTTGGCTATCCCCCGATCAAAACACCAAAAATCAAATTGATCATGTAGTAATCGATGGCAGACATGCATCTAGTGTCATGGACGTGCGTGTGATTCGTGGTGCTAATATTGGCTCGGATCATTACCTGGTTGCAGCCAAGGTGCGCACAAGATTGAGCAGAGCGAAAAACGCACGTAACCAAACACAAAGAAAGCTGGACATCGCGAAGCTGCAAACCCCAGAGATAGCTACTGCCTACTCCAACCAGCTCTCCCAACTTTTACGACACAACGCCTCTACTTCTGACGTTCCCGATACACAGTGGCAGCATATTGCGCATTCCATGGCAACCGCCGCAACAACCGTGCTAGGATATGAAAAGCGGAGCTCAGACGAATCCTGGTACGATGAAGAATGTCGCATAGCGTCTGAGGAACTGGATGCTGCTTATAGGGCAACGCTACAGCCAATTGCAACCCGTGCTGTTAGGGAACGGCATAAGGAGAAAGCAAAACGGGCGAGACAGCTATTTAGGCGAAAAAAACGTCAGATGAAGGAACGGGAGAACGAGGATATAGAGCGATACAGGGAGAGAGGTGAGGCCCGAAAATTTTACCAGAAAATAAGAACAAATGGATACGGTAATGGCCTCCCCACCTGTAAGGACAGTGATGGAAATCTGGTCACGGATACGCAGAGTGTGCTGCACATATGGAGAGAACATTTCCAGCAACTGCTGGTTCCAGAAGGCAGCGCACGTGAAGTTATCACGCCAATTGTCGACGACGGCTTAGATTGCCCACCACCAAGTCAAGCCGAGGTAAGAAGAGCAATATCGCGGCTGAAAAACAACAAAGCAGCCGGTGCCGACGGTCTGCCCGCAGAGCTCTTCAAGTCCGGTGGCGAGGAGCTGATAACGAGCATGCACCAGCTCCTGCGCACGGTTTGGCTTAAAGAGTGCATGCCCGACGATTGGAATGTAAGCGTATTATGTCCTGTGCTGAAAAAAGGTGATCCAAGTGTGTGCTCCAACTACCGCGGGATCAGCCTTCTACCCATCGCATATAAGGTCCTGTCGAGTGTGCTATGTGAAAGACTAAAGCCAGTGTTATCCAACCTGATCGGGCCTTATCAGTGTGGCTTTAGACCCGGAAAATCAACAACTGACCAGATTTTCACACTTCGGCAAATCCTGGAAAAGACCCAAGAGAAACAGATCGACACGTACCATCTTTTTGTCGACTATAAAGCTGCCTTCGACAGCCCGATACGGCAGAAATTACTCGATGCCATGGCTGAGTTTGGTATTCCAGCGAAGCTGATACGTCTTTGCGGAATGACGCTGACTGACACGAAGTCTTCAGTGAAGATTGGCAAGGACCTTACGGAGCCATTCTATACCAGACGAGGCCTAAAACAAGGCGACGGCCTATCGTGCGATCTCTTCAACATTGTGATGGAGATGATAATGAGAAAAGCTGCAGTAAACACGAGTGGCACTATATTCAACAAAAGCCACATGCTACTCGCGTACGCTGATGACGTAGACATCATCGGTCGAAAACTGCGGGATGTGACTGCAGCCTTCTCAGGTATACAGAAGGAATCAGCGAAAATGGGCCTAACGGTGAACGAGGACAAAACGAAGTTATTAGTTTCAACGAACAAAGAATCTACTCGTTTGGGAAACTGCGTGAACGTTGACAACTATAATTTCGAGGTGGTAGATAACTTTGTCTACCTAGGATCCGCCATCAATAAAGCAAATAATGTCAGCCTAGAAATCCGGAGAAGAATCCTGCTTGCAAATAAATGCTACTACGGACTAAGCAAGCGATTCAATGACAGAGCCCTCTCTCGACGAACAAAACTCCAGCTATACCAGATACTGGTTCTACCTGTCTTAATGTATGGCTCAGAATCCTGGGTTATGACACAAGCGGATGAATCGGTTCTGGCGGTATTCGAGAGAAAAATACTCCGTAAAATATATGGGCCCATCATCGTTAACGGAGAGTATCGGCGTCGTATGAATCATGAGCTGTACGAGCTGTACACTGACATTGACGTGGTCAAACGCATTAAGGTGCAACGGCTGCGCTGGCTAGGTCATGTTGTACGCATGGATGAAAATGCTCCAGCTCGAAAAGTCTTCGACAATGAACTCGATGGACGGCGCAGAAGAGGGCGACCAAAACTCCGTTGGAAAGACCAGGTTACTGAGAACCTTACAGAACTCGGTGTGACTAACTGGAGAAGAAGCGCAGAAGATCGAGGCGCTTATAATATTTTTCTACGTGCGGTATATAATCCACTGGGATTGCATAGAAGTACCAGCTAAGTAAGTAAGTAAGTAATATGTTATGTTTGGACGATGTAACAGTGATAATTATTCCGAAATGATTTTCCGAATGGGAAAATAGAAAAATTCTCGGTGGAAAACTCGGAAAATTCAGGAAAAACTCTAAAAATTTGGATTTTGCACCGCAAATTGAATTTTTGTATTACATTTTGTGTGTAATTGTTTCGTTGTGGCTTTTCGGTTTGAAAAATAGAAAATTTTGGTTGGAAAATTATGGAAAAATTTCAAAAATTTAAATTTTTGTTCGACGAAATTTTACATTTTATTGTAAGTTTTGATAATTTTGAATGATGTAAATGTGAAAAATTCGGATAATTATTCCGAATGGAAAATTGGAAAATTCTTGGTGGAAAACTCGGAAAATTCCAGAAAAAAATTTAAAATTTTTGATTTTTTCATCGAAATTTTTCATTGTATCGCTATATTTGCTGATTTTAGACGACGTAAAGATGAAAAATTCGTTATGATGCTTGAAAAATTTCGGAATATTGTGAAATTTATTATGTTGAAATATTAAATGCAAAATGGTAGAACTATTTTAAAGTCTTCTGCATAAGCATAATGCATTGGTCCGATTGTTCAAAACCACATTGAATACAATGCATTATGACGTCCACAAAATCATTATCAGAGCAGACAAGAGACCCCCTGGATGCCATGTAAGACAATTCAATGCTCCCACTATAAATGAAGACGCAGTGGTGATTGTTGCGGAGAATGTGGAATAACGCGATATTGTTCTCAAGCTTCGGAATGGTGGACAAGTTGGACGAGATGGTTGACGACATTTGCACAGAGTTCGCACGACAACTTCCAATTTCGATCTTGAAATTATCTTCTGATCATAGACATGTGCTTGCTAATATGTGCACTCTACTGTCGAAATTAGGAATACCAGCGCAAAATCGTTCAATGCATGTTGCATTCAATCGCGAATTGCAACAAGAACAAGACTTTGATCGAGTTGAGCTGACTGAAAGAGTCCGAAGAAATGTGGCGCTCTTAACTGCCGAGCAAACGAACGTGTATGAATCAATGATGAAAGTTGTTGACGATGGAACGGAAGCATTTACTTTCTCGATGATATCGGTTGGACAGCCAAGACATTCGTAATTTTTTTGATTCTGGAAACAATTCGGTCAAGATCGCAATTGAGTTAGCTGTTGCAACCTTTGGTATTGCTTCCAAAAGCATTCCGCTTTCTTCTCACGGTTGACAACACAACGTGTAGCGAAATTGTTGCGAGAATGCTAAATCATTATTTAAAATTAATGCACGATGGCGCATAAACGAGCATTGGAGGCATATGACCGAACGATGAAAAATTTTCGTGGTCATTTATCGAGAATGAGGCGACAACTATTCGACAGAATTTTTAAACTCTCTAGATGTGCCAGTTGTGCATAATTTGCATCTGAAGGTGGGATCGATCATGATCATTTTACGGAAACTGAATCATCCGAAATTGTAATTAAAGTGACGATCATCAAGGGCATATGCAAAGGAGAGGAAGTCCTTATCCCTCGAGTCTATTATTCCAACCAATCTTCCCTTCCAATTCAACTCCCCATTCGATTGGCTTTTGCGATAACAATCAATAAATCGTAAGGCCAATCATTGGAAATTTGTGGAATCAACCTCGAATATACCTGCTTTTTACACGGTCAGCTGTGCGTGGTTTGTTTGCGTGTTGGCAAACAGTCTTCATTGTTTGTTTTTACGCCGGAAACAAATCGAAAAACATTGTATATCAGATCGCTCTTCACAGATTTCGATTAAATTCAAGTAAATCAGATTAAAACTTGAACTATCTGTGTTTTACTATTATATAAAGGCGTTACCTTAGGAGCGAGACGAAGTTTGCCGGGTCCAAAGTTGTATGGCAGAACAACGTTTGCCGGGTCAGCTAGTTTCGTCTAAAATTGAGGGGCTTGCAGCAACAACGAGTTAACTCCGTTTTTAGGCCGAACAGAGTTAACAACCGTTTCTTGGGTGGAAAAACTCATTCTTTCGTTTGGTTCAACAATGATTTGTCACCCATTGATAGTTCTCAAGGTATCCGTTAGAAAGTTAACTGCTTCATTCGTTTGGGGCAAGATGGAGTTAACTCCAGGAGCTGACTTTTTATTTCCCCAAATGATTGTCGTAAAACAGCATGGAGATAACACTGGCGGTGTTACTTGGCCGGCCTCCAAACGACTGATCCCTCAGCTAGTTGAACATTCGCTTTTATAGCCTTTTAATGCGTATTGCAGTAAACGACTTTCCCGATTTTCTCCACTTTGCTTATACTTACCCTTAATGTTATCCCCTGATAGTTGCGCGTATGGCAACACTGTTCTTTTCTTGAAATAAACCAATTTTCTCTAAGATTGCCCATATTTAATGCTGCCTTACTTTAAAAAGATAGCAACTTTCAATTATTTGCACCAAAAAAGAGTTAACTCCAGAATAAATTTGACTCTAGAATTGCGAATTTTACGAATATCTTAATGGTATTTGCCCAAAGCATGTAGTGGTACGTGACAAATAATAAAGCTAAGTCTTAGACGATTTAAATGCATTCTCTATTTTTAAACAGGTTTTGTTTTATTTTCCAAAAAATTATAAAAATTAGAGTTAACTCGTTGTTGCTGCAAACCCCTCAATTCTATACTTTCTCCAGTCCCGTTTTAAGTACTTGCCGGAAACCCACGTATTGTGTCGAAATTTTTTCGAATAAGCTTAGAAGAATTTTTGCAAGTGTCAGCAGTGACTTTAGTAATAAAAGCACATGGCTCATCGATGTGAGCATAGTTCCCTGGCTCATAAACAGGCTCACGTGTCTGCTAAAAACAAGTTTCAAATTTGAGAGCGTAAGCTAGCATGTGTACAAGAATGCAAGTACATAAGTACCTTATATATGGCAAAAAGAAACAAAGCTGTTATTATATGTTATTACAAACATCTCTCTCTGGCCCCCAGAAATAGATTTTTGCACTTTAAAAATAATAACTTGTGAATACAAAGTACCTTCACCACCACGTACATTTATTGCTACGAAACAACAACGAAACAAAAAGTACAAATAGCTAACCTTATCATCTCAGCTCCATGCCACCTTCCTTGCACCGCAGACAGACCAACCAACTAACACAGACGCACGAACCTCCACAAACACACGGAGAACGCGCTTCCAAGCACACTTTGGGTCTTCAACGCCTTCACACACCCTGTTTTGCGATATTCTCTTTCTTTCTTTGGCACTCAACAAAACAAAAAAAAAATAAATAAATTTTTAGACTTTTTTAATTGCAATAATATGAAATTTACATTTCATTTCTCCGATTTCATTCACAAATTTTTGCATTCGCTTAAAGCATTTTCACTTTCGTTGAGCTGAACTTTTTTCATATGCGTAGCGTAGCTTATTATTTAATTGAACACAATAACCTTTTGGTATCCACAAAGTATTAAGTGGGAATATAACTTATATTTTTTTTTTTTTGTTTGCTCTTGTGTTTGTTCTTTTTGCACAATTAAGAACCACTGACGACGGACGACTGTAGACGCGGTTGACGAGATTTGCAACACGTCTTCTGAGGCGTTCTCATTTACGTCCATTTGAATTCACTTTAAATTCTTTCATTAGATTTGCAACAAGAC
Organism: Muscina levida; assembly: GCA_964034835.1. NCBI lineage: Eukaryota > Metazoa > Arthropoda > Insecta > Diptera > Muscidae > Muscina > Muscina levida. The sequence goes on from OZ035880.1 coordinate 122,997,373, forward strand.
CTCTGAAATTGCAGACAGACAAGCGGATGAGGATGAGATGATTTGAATTCGATTTGGACAACGAACATAAACTCCTCCATCTGAATGCTTTGTATGCCGACGAAGAACTAAACTTGCCAAACATTTGAAAGACTTCTCAAGCGCAGGCACTTCACTTCGCTATCCAGACGACAGGCCAAGCCAGCGCCAGCAGCACTAAACTTAACGTTATATGTCGTTATTTCCTCATTACTTACTTGCTTTGCTGTTTGTTGTTGTTGTTCTACGTTACGCTACCTCCGTTGTATCGAGATACATTTGCTGTCGACGTCAGCAACGGGATTGGCGCCAGCGTCAAAGTAGCTTTGTTGCCATCGACGTAGTCGTCGACGGCAACGTCCGCATCGCATATTTCGTTAGTATTCTATGAATGAGTGTGGCTGGCTGACTGGATGCCGGCAAAACTTAATCCACTTTTCTCTTATGTACGATGCTTCTCCCTTGTGTTGTTGTTATTATTAATGCCATTTCATTGTTTGTTGTTTATTTCTCCATTTTCATATTTTGTTTTGGTTCGTTCGTTTCTCGCATTGCAAGCTCAACATAGTTGTTGTTGTCCTCATCCGCCGTGCTTTTTTACACACCAGTTAGGGTTGCCAGAAATATTTTGTGAAGACAAAGTGCTAAATGACCATTTCAACATTATGACAAAAGTTGATTTGTCGTTTTATTGAAAAATGGTTTTTACTTGACATGTCTTTTAGGACTTTTTTGAAACAAGCTAGCAAAGGAAATAAGTGTATTGATTGTATTAAATCTATATTAAAATTAATTGTGATTTGTTTGGATGCTTAAAACTGAAAAACGGCTGTACCAAATTAGATACTTACTTCTGCGTGTTTGTTCGTAATTGCTATGCGATGGTTTAGGAAAAAAGAAAAATGGAAATGAGCAACAGGTAGTGATAAATTACGTTTCACTTCACGTATGAGTATGTTAATATGATTAAATTAGTAGGCTATATTAATATTACTCATTCGTAAAGGACAACTCTAAATCGAACCTAATCTAAAAACCAGTACAGAAATTTCAGTCAGGTAAACTGACTGATAAATACCATCACCCAATATAAGATATTGTTGAAGTCTTGAGTTATTGAAATGAATAGATTTTTAATTAAAATAAAATTACTTATGTATATTTTTTCCCCTGCTTGTGGTGCAAAATCGTCCAAAACTTTACTTATTTGTGTAGGGGGTATAGGTGCCGGTTTGGAATTTATGTGAGAAGTATTAATTTTTCAAAAAAAAAAAATATTTTGATAGGGGGTACCAAATTTTCATACGTACAACTTACGAATAATTTAACTGAATTCAGTGCACTTACAAAAAAAGATATGTATGTAAGACTATAGGGGTGAGTTCGGTCCATTGTGTGGGAGGTACCAGAAGGGGTGTGACAAATAGTTAGCTTTTCTGAGGTTTCGCCTCCTATCACAATATAAATTAACCGACTAATTTTCATTACCCCTCAAATGTCCGTTTGGAAGTTATGGGAGAATTATTAATTTTCCAAAAATAGGTAATTTTGTATGGAAGGTACCAGAAGGGGTGACCCGATATAGTCCATATTCACTCCTGATTCATATTTTCATAAGCGTACAAATTACTCATAATTTGACTGAATTCAGTGTACTTAGAAAAAAGATATGTTTGTAATACTATGGGGGTGAGTTCGGTCATTTGTATGGGAGGTATCAGAAGGGGTGCGTCAAATAGTTAGGTTTTCTAGGGTTTTGCCTCCTATAATAACATAAATTAATCGACCAATTTTCATTACCCCCAAGAGTCCGTTTGGAAGTTATAGGAGAAATATTAATTTTCGAAAAATAGGTAATTTTGTATGGGAGGTACAAGAAGGCGTGAACTGATATAGTCCATATTCATACCTGAGTCTAATTTTCTTAAGCAAACATCATACGCAAAATTTGAGTGATCTCAGTTTACTTACAAAAAAGATGTATGTAAAACTATAACGGTCAATTCGGTCATTTGTATGGGAGGTACCAGAAGGGGTGTGTCAAATAGTTAGGCTCTCTGAGGTTTCGCCTCCTATCACAACATTAATTTATCGACCAATGTTCATAACCCCCCCAAGTGACTGTTTTGAAGTTATTGGAGAAATATATAATTTCCAAAAATAGGTCATTTTGTATGGGAGGTACAAGAAGGCGTGAACCGATATAGTCCATATTCATACCTGAGTCTAATATTTATAAGCAGAAGGGGTGCGTCAAATAGTTAGGTTTTCTAGGGTTTTGCCTCCTATAATAACATAAATTAATCGACCAATTTTCATTACCCCCAAGAGTCCGTTTGGAAGTTATAGGAGAAATATTAATTTTCGAAAAATAGGTAATTTTGTATGGGAGGTACCAGAAGGGGTCAACCGATATAGTCCATATTCATACCTAAGTCTAATTTTTATAAGCAAACATCATACGTAAAATTTGAGTGATCTCAGTTTAATTACAAAAAAGATATGTATGTAAAACTGTGAGGGTCAATTTGGTTATTTGTATGGGAGGTACCAGAAGGGGTGTGGCAAAGGTTTCGGCTTTCTTAGGGGTTGTCTACTATTGCAAGATAAATGATGTGACCAAACTTAGATATCCTCCGATAGTCTGTTTGGCAGATATGGAAGAAACATTAATTATCCAAAAATAGGTAATTTTGAATAGGAGGTACCAAAAGGGGGTGGGGCTATTCTGCCCATTTACAATCCCATAAGTTCGTTTCGAAAAATATTAATACTGGTAAATTTTCATACCGATCCGTAGAGGTTTACGCGAGTTATCCTGCTGACCAGCCATCCAGTCAGCCAGACAGACGGACATAGCTCATTCGTCTTAAAAAGTTCTGAAACGAATTTGGTCTTAATATACTTGGGGTCTAACTCGTCTCCTTTAATGCGTTACACTTTTTTCCGTATCAAATGATATATACCCTCATCCCTAAGGGTGATGGTATAAAAATTAATATACGTATGTTATGTGTGTGAAGAAGGATCTCGGAAACGGTTTGATTTCATTTTAAAGTACAAGCTTTTCGGACGGGCATAGGCTATATTTGCCACGCCAACAAAAAGAGTACAATATATATACATTAGACCTGGCGCAGCTTATATGGGGTTTTTTATTTTTTGGAATTTTAAATGTGGGTAGCGATTAAAATATGCGATTTGATGCCAAAATCGATGTAGCAAATTTTCAGGTTGATCGGATGATGCCAACACGTGCCCCAATGAGGTCAAAGGTCAACATTTTGAAAAACCACCAAAATACTGTTTATTTTAAATTTTATCAATTGTTTTAATGAGAAATATAATATAAAAATACTATAAATTAGAACATCATTTATAAATTGTAAATTAGTTATCAGTTTCATGAACTCTGAAGTACACTATGCGACAAGAATCAAATACATATATATGATTTATATTATAATTTGTAATAAAAATAAAAGTTAAGGATTTAACTGGTTTTACAGTAGCTAAATCAGTCTACGCCTATTTGCTAATATTGATATTCTGAATTCATTAGCAATTAAATGTTTTGATACAACTGCTGCAAAAAAATATTAAGCGAAAGTACATATTCGGCATGATTATAGAGAACTTCTACAACTTGCATTTATTTTTCTTGGTGGCAGCAATCCCAGTTTCACATTTCGTGCACCTGGAGTGACGACACATGCAAGTTTCATGTACAAGGACATTTATTGTTTAAAAATGTATATTTTTCACACACACTTTAAAATTTCTGCGATTCAGTTGAATGGAACTCGTAATATGTGAATTTTTTCAGTAAGTCTCTATAGTCCAAATATGTAGTAATATTCGACTAATAAAGAGGATTATTGGCTGTTTTGATACTTAAAATATATACAGTGCTATTGGAAAAAATTCGGAACCACCAGTGGTATTTACATGTAGACTCAGAAATAAAAGAAAAGATGGTATAAGTCTGATAAAGACCATTATATCGGTGATGATGTTAATAATTTCAAATTATTCACATCCAAGTATTTGAGCTCTTTTCTGACTACGAAAACAAAATATTTTTTTACTTGTTTGGAGATTTCTTACGCTTTAATCCATCAAATTTCTTAGGCCAAGCATTTTTGAAAGGGAAGCTGATCGTCAAAAGCATTACTGTTGTGAATGCTGTCGAAAAAATAGTCAGACTAATAACTGGCTCTTACAAATGCTTAACACATAACGAAGACGATAAACAGTACTTGCTGCACACTGTAGGGGGCTAACGTAAGGACCTCCCAGTCTATACAAAATCTTCACTGATTTAAAATAAACTTTATAAACCTTTTTAACGAAAATTAAGGAAAAACCATTATATCTAAAGTAATTTTTATTGAAAAAAAACTATTAAAATGCAATAAAAAAAGTTTTTTGGTGGTTTTTATAAAATGTTGATCTTTGACCCCATTGGGGCACGGGTTGGCACCATCCGATCAGCCTGAAAATTTGCTATATCAATTTTGGCATCAATTCTCATATTTTAATCGCTACCCACACTCAAGATTCCAAAAAAACTTTTTAACGCCAGGTCTAATATACATATATAAAAATGGTGGACAAAATGTATAGTAATTCATCAATTGAGAACGGCTGGGCCCTCTTGTGCTCAAACTTTTTTTCAGTTGTTCGTTATTGCCAGGAGAAGGTTTATGTGAAAGAAAATTTTGGGAAAATTTTCCTGAAAAGTCGGAAAATTAGAAAAACCGAAAATTGCCTTTTTGTATGGAATTTTGTGTGCAATTGTTTCTAAATGGCTTTTCGAAAAAAATCGGAAAATTCCGGAAAAATTAAATTTTATTTTTACGAAATTTTATTGTATGATTTAATAAATTTGGACGATGTTACTGTAAAAAATTTCGGATAATTATTCCAAAATGACTTTTCGAATGGAAAAATAGAAAAATTCTTGGTGGAAAACTTGGAAAATTTCGCATAGTATCGCTTGATTTAAAGATTTCATTCGACGTTAAGGTAGAAAATTCGTTATGATGCTAGGAAAATTTCGGATTATCGTGAAATTTATTATATTAAACTAGTAAGGCGGTTAACTTCGGCTATGCCGAAGTTCAGATACCCTTCACCATTTGTAAAAATGGTGATAAAACTGGTTATTTGCACTACAACTACATTTTATTAAACTTTGTACCACAAACAAGGGGATTTGTTGAGAAGTGGACGTTACTTTTAGCTTCACACATCTATTTTTTGTCAATAATTTTTATCGATTTTATTCGATTTACCGATAAGTTTATGAGTTGGTGAGTTGGAGAATATTTTTATGAATTTTGTAACTTCCCAGAAATGGGAATTTGTTTGGAATGTGGGAGTAGTTTAAATCCGATGTTGCTTATCTTAGAACTTAACCTCTGCTTCTGGACATACCAAATTTCAGCCCGAAAGCTCATAAACTACAGAGACATACGGACGGACACCCCCAAAAAGGGGGAGTTTGTATGGAAGTTGGGAGATGTATTCGTCCGATATTGCTCATATTACAACGTGAGCCTCCTATTATAGGATTAAAGCTTGCATATCAAATTTCAGCTCGCTATTTCCTAACCTACGGCTGAAATCGCGGGGGCAATTAGGAGGACAACCCAAAAAAGGTAGAGTTTGAATGGGAGGTGGGAGTAGTTTTTGACGAACATTGCTTATCTTAGAAAGTGGCCTCCGCTTAGAGATTGAATCTTGCGTACAAAATGTCAGCTATATTCCTCTTAAAATACGGCTGCAATCGCAGGGACAGACCCCAAAAAGGGAGAGTTTGTATGGGAGATGAGAGTAGTTTTTGACCGATCGGTCTCATCTTAGATCTAAACATCCATTTAGGGCAGAAAAGCTTGCATACAACTGACATACTGACTGACATACAGACAACCCCAAAAAGAGGAATTTGTATGGGAGGTGGAAGCAGTATACAAAATTTCACCTTGATTGCCCTTAAACTACGGCTGTGATCGCAATATCGGTGGTCGATCGATATTGGTCTGAGGTGGATTCTCTAAAAAATTTACTTCGAAGCCAAAAAGGTTATTGTGAGCGCTCCCGGAAACTCTGCCAACCCTAAACCCACTGCAAAGTTTGTCTCCACTAGCGGCAAGTAAGCGAAGCGTGCACGTTATGGAGAGAAATTCCTAAAGATGCAAAGAGAAAAGAGCAGGGCAGTTCTTGACCGGATAAGTGGCGGTCAACGATAGGGGTTTAGCGGAATGGAAGGATCACTACGGATACTTGATTGATGGTCGAAATAAGTTAATAGAAGCAATGGTGGACAAGAAGTGGAGTAAAAACAAGATTGACTTCAGCGGAGCCGGCTGGACCAAATCCGCGAAATTGGGCTACATTCCTCAATTTTCACTTCCAGTCTGGCACACTACCCACATATGCATCAAAGAGAGAAACGGCGCAGAGAAATCTAAAGGTGGTGCAAATTAATTTGCATCACTATCTGGTCCCCTCCTATGACATTTTACTCTACCTTACTACCAAACAGTCGGGCATAGCTCTCATGCGGCAACCATACATACATAAGTAACAAAGACCGCAGCTTCAATGAAGCTAACACCAGTTCCTACGCAGCCGGAACCGAGGAAAAGGTAAGAACTTGCATCGTTACTAGGAGTAATTTCCACTTTATACTCTCTCCTAAATACAGCAACGGAAACAGTACTCTTCTGTAATCATCCGTGTATATGCCATATGAAGAGGAGGATTCGACCTCGAAAATCTGGTGATACCGCATGATGCAAACTCTCCTCAAACGCAATGGGGAAGTGAAAATAAAAAAGAGGTAAGAGATTATTAGACTATATATTACTAAACCAAACGGACCTATTGCAGATTTTCAACGGTTCCCTGACTATTGCTGACATAGAAAAATTGGTCCAGGAAATGACGAAGATACTGCATAACAACGCATTGAAGAAGTCATGTCCTATTACTTACTCAGGAAGGTAATCAAAGTCTGTAGAATGAATGAAGAGCTGAGGAAAATACGTAAAAGCACAAGAAAGCTGTTCAACAGGGCTAAACACTCTAAAGAGCAAACGGATGGGAAAGCCTATCGCATAAGCTTAAGATAGAACAAAACTAAATAAGCTTTAATGTATACAAAAGGGAGTAAAAGCGGACTAATTGGACTTTATAAGTGATATTCTGTGTGGCCTTTGAGGGCGTATAATTCGACTGCCGCTTTAGGTGATTGATTTCAAAGGACTCTAAAATATTCTTATTTGTATCGGGTTCAGTTTACGGGACCATAGTGAACAAAGTGATAAGTGAGGAAAAGGTAAGTTTGCTATGTTGCAGCGCATATATTCCTTCATTACGCCGATCCTAACGAAACTGCTAAGATGGTGTCTACGCCTTTCATATATTCCCATTTTACGGAGGGAAGTAAAGGTTGTTTTCATACCCAAATCGACACACTCATTACCAAAGGACTATAGACCTATCAACCTATGATCGGTTTTATTGAAGACATTGGATTTATACTTTATATACTTCGATTTATGTACATAAGACAGAACTTGGACTCTAGCCTCATCAGTGGAGCTCAACAAACGTACCATTAACGGTTCATTTGTGGACAGCGGGTTAAACGAAGTGTTTGGCTATGTGGAAAATGGTTTTAGAAATGGATCGTATACATTTTCGGCGTTCCTGGACATCGAAGCGAATTTTTCAGTGTAACATCCACAGCCATAATGGAAGCGTTAAGGGCTGCTGGAACTCCGCAGATACTTAGCAACTTAGTAATGATTTCATGCTGTCAAAACGTATTATGAACTCCCCTCTTGGCATGAGCAATACGAAAAGCTGGCGACTATGGGAATACACAGGGCGGAATGCTGTCCTCTTTGCTGCGGCTACTCGAAACTTTTGAGGAAAATGGAAGGAAGATTGTGGTCTATGGGGACGACGTGACGTGGTCATTGGAGATTTGCTCCCGGCTTTGAATGACCCCAAACAGGACGACCTACAAGCTTTATCAGAATGGGCCGCAAATAATAATTGAATAAAAAGCAAAGGCTGGTTCAAGGAGTAACAACCTCAACTAATTAAATATAACCTAATACAACAACAAAAAAAAAAATAAAACAAGTCACCATTTAAAATCTATATATTTTCAAAATATAGATAATGATCCTTTATTAAATCCAATGCTTGTTTGTTCTCTAAAAACAGGATAAATAATGAAATATTCAATGAATATACTATAAGTTTAGTATGTCGTAGCATTACAATTCCAATAGAAGTTATCAATCCAAAAACTCATTCACATTCATAACTAGAAATAAAAACCTTACATTTAGTGTGATGATTATTATCCGTTTGACCTAATCATCATCCGAAACAGAAGAACGTGAGTGTTTCTTGGATTTCTTGCGTTTCTTCTTTTTGTCTCGCGTCTTATCATCTGTTACGTCATTTGCGGCGTAAGCAGTGGATGTTGGTATGACACCCAGTTCTTTTAATCGCTCATGTTCTTGGAGTTTTTGTAGAGTTTCCTCTTTCAAGCGCTCCAATTCCTCTAGTTCACGAGCTGTTTTCTCCTTTTCCATGTCTTCCTGCCGTTGTTTTTCTGCGCGTTTTTCCTCTTCTTTGGCAATCTCTTTACGCATATGATCTCTGAACATGAGTAAAGCTTCAGCACGTTTCTGTTGTTTCTCGCGTGCTGCTACTTCTGTATCGGCGGCTGCCATTGTTGATGAGTGGGATGGGTTGGTAGAGGAGGTTGTTGGTTCGTGAAATTTCTTTGGCGAATGACGATCCGAAGACCTTCTATGGCGCCGATCTGTGGATCGTGAACGCTTCGGTGACCGGGAGGAGGATTTATTGTTACGACGACTCCGACTAGGCGATTTTGATCTCGATTTAGAACGACGAGAGTCATTACGATCGCGTTCGTGACGATCACGCCGCATTGACGTGCTGCGGGATCTAGAACGACTACGTGAACGATCACGACGATCACGAGAACGCCTACGATCCGCTGATGCTCGGCGGCGTATGGGTGATAGGGGAAAACGATTTCTAAAACGATCGGCTGCGGAGCGAGAACGGCGACGCCGGTCTGTAAATGGGTTTGTTCTAAAAGAATTGAAATTTTTTCGTCTTTGCGGTGAATTAAACCCCTGTCGACGTATAGGTGCACGTCTGTCATTGCGAAAAGGAGAACGACGCCTTCGTGAATTAGAGCGAGACCTTGATTTGGAACGTGTTCGACTGCGCGATTGAGACTGGGATCTGGTACGAGACCGAGAATCTCGCCTATTTTTATTATATTTATCTTTATTCTTTTCACGTTCCTTTTCTTTCTCACGTTCCTTTTCTTTGTCTCTGTCGCGTTCTCTCTCCTTTTCCCGTTCGCGTTCTCGTTCCTTTTCTTTTTGACGTTCCTTCTCCCTTTCTTTCTCTCTTTCGCGTTCTCTTTCCTTTTCTTTTTCACGCTCCTTTTCTTTGTCGCGTTCTTTTTCCCTTTCTTTTTCTTTCTCACGCTCTTTCTCCCTTTCCTTCTCTTTTTCTCGTTCTTTCTCTCTCTCTTTGTCCTTTTCCTTGTCCTTTCTATAACGTTCCCTTTCATCACTGCGATCTCGTTTACGGTCACCTTGGCCAAATGAACTCTTAGAAGACGTTCGCAGTCTCTTGGACGTTTCTGCAATTTCTACATTTGTGTCCATCTCAGCCTCACTATCTGGTTGGTGTTCATAATCCAAAGCATTTAAGTCCACTGATTTCTTGCGCTCTTTGTTACGTTGTGGAACATCGTCTTCTTTGTTCGGTTTCGACGATGTTAAGGTCTTTTCACCGTCCCTATTGCGATCTCGTTCACGTTCCCGATTACGGTCTTTATTCTTTTCTTTATCATTAAATTTGTCGTTACGACGTCGTCGATCGTCATCACGGCGATCTGGAGATTCTTCCTGGAGTTCTTTATCTCCATAAGAACCGGCATGCGACAGTTCGAAGAATGACTTTTTGGGATTTTTAGCTGCTTCTTCGTGACGTTTTTTGCGCTCAACTTCCCTGCGTTTAATCTCCTCTTCACGCATTCTTTTGTCTTCTTCGAGTTTTTCAAGATCCGACAATTTGATAGTACGATTTTGTGCTCTTTTCCAATGAGGTGGCGTCGTGCTACGAGAGCGAGATCTAGAAGGGGTACGAAATCGCTGAAAGAAAATAATTCACATGTTAACATATTATTGCAAACATATGTTTTTTGATACATAGCTCTAGCAGCTCTTTTATTCTCAATAATTTATATCTCTTTAAACTTACGAAAACTCCTCTTCCTTTTATGGTGCGACCACTACGTGAGGTTGGTACTTTCTTCTTCGACCAACCGAATGCGTTGCGCCCTTCAGCTTTGCCTGCCCGTTCTCGTGAGTTTTCACGACGTTCTTCCTCTTTGTCGTGATTTCGTTTAGAACCATCATCCCGCAATAGAAACTTGTTGGAAACCTTAAAAAGGAAAATTCATAAAATCTTGGAATATTATAAAAATTTTAGAAGAACTTTACCTCAGGTATTTCGGCGGGATCGATTTTGGTAATGGTTACCAATGGATGCAGTTCGCCCTCATCTACACCAGAAGCTTCCCCTTCTTCCAATTCTTTGTCCGAAAAAGATCTGCAATTTAAAAATAAATACATATTAGTTCATATCTGATATCTGGAAGCTTTTGAGAATATAAAAGTGTTAAGTATACGGTCGAAGCTCTTTCAAACAAACATGTATATAACGAAGTTCGCTTAATTGCAAATTAATAACATTTAATTCCCCAGTGACGGATATTTCTTTAAACAAAAAAATGTTGACTGTATATTGAAAATTTAACATAACTTTTTTTTATAAAAAAAAGTTAATTGTATTTGATACTGTGTTCATTCTATTTTAGTAGTGACCCAACAAAGACGAACCAAATCACTCTTGGAGCTGAATAGGAAGGCCAACTTGCCAGTCGCGTTTTACTCAATAGTATAACAATTTTTTTATGTATTGAATTTATTATTATAAAAACTTTCAAACTTACTTTTCTTTATCGGCCGACTTTGAACGCTTCTTTTTCTTCTTTTTATCTTTGCGTTTACTCGACTTCTCTTCCTCCGACTCGCTACCGGATTTACCATCATCAGATGAGGCCGCTCGCTTTTTCTTCTTCTTGTCCTTTTTAACTGTAAAAAAACAAGATTGTTGCATTGCAGACGAATAATCCAAATTGATTACATGATACAAACCTTTAACTTGTTTAATCAATTCACCACAGTTGGTTATGACTGCATCTTGTAGGGGTCGCGAATTGCGATCGACCGGCAAATCTTCTAATTGACGTATTAAATCTTGTCCCGATATGACATGACCAAAAACGACGTGAACACTGAAAGAAATTACAAAAAGGACATTAAAAATTCAAATATTTAAATACAGGGGTGGCATTTATCAAACTTACTTGTCCAAATGTGGAGCAGGTTGTGTAGTACTATAATGAAAAACAGAAGAAGAGAAAAAGTTTCTTTACACTTTGTCTAATTTACAACAGAACAACAGTTTTGTAGGTTTGGATTGGTATTGGTGTTGAAATGGCTGAAGAAGTAGTATACTTCAAAAATTTTTGTTTTGTGGATATGAATGCAAAGTTATTTCTACATTTTAGCAATAATTAGAGTCCAAAACGAAAGCGTCGGCAGCAGCAGTCACGGTGAGTTGTTGGTTGCAGCGCAGCAGTAGTAGTTGTAGTAATAGGTAGCGCATTAAAGCATAGATGAATGCTACCACCGCTCTAGATTGCGCCCAAGAAATTAATAACCCTGACTGCACTGCGGCAAGTCTACTCTACGTATGGCTTCATATCATAACATCGATCGGTCCACAATTTGCAGTGATCATGCTAGGATCAAACGCTGTCTAACCACACATTGGGTGCTTTCTAGTCATGAACTCTTTCAAAGATGGGAGCAGGGCAAAAGTGAGACACCCTTCTAAAGTTCATGCTGCCATTTTGCTAGATAATACAAATCAATAAATAATACAGTACAATCATGATGTTACATACAAATATATTGTTTTGTTAAATAAACAATTATTTAAAAAAAAAACAACAAGAATATAAAAATTGTATTAGCTGCAATTAGACTGAGTTCAATTAAAAATCAACAAAATATATAATCCGAAGGATTTCGCATATAAAAAAAATGAAGTACTTACATAAAAAACTGAGAACCATTGGTATTTTTACCACGATTTGCCATAGATAACAAAAAGGGACGTTCATGCTTCACATCAAAACTTTCGTCTGTAAAACACAAAACACATACATATAAAAACATAATACATTGTAAATGAATTTGAAACAAATTTCAAATGAAATGTCCGAATATACATATACTAAATAAATGTAAAAACTATATCGCTTTTCCGTTTTTCAAACAGTTAAAAGGTTTTTATTATTCGAGAAAATAAAAAATATGTACCTGTACCTGCACAATAAACTTAAATATATAATTAATATAATTGGAAAATAGGTCCAGTGAATTTAACACCGAGGAACTGTGGTCAAACTCCCAAAGAAATGTTCTTTTCGACCTGTACTTTACTTTTAAGACCATGTTTAAGTACAAATTGCTGTTTTCACACCTTTTATCGTAACCCTATTCGTGAACCACCCTATTCCTTCGTATAGGCGTAAGGATCTACTGCTATAAAATTTTGATTTGTGTCGCTTGTATAAAATCGCAGTAGATCCAATGTAACGAGTTGCTGCCATCCTTCCCTCTCTTCAGGCTAGGTTCGCTACATCGAGCTAATAATCACTAATTCTTGTTGGGGATCCATCCTTGCAAGGTATACTAACGCAGAATATTCGAATATCCCAATAAAGCGCAAAATTTTTTGATTAATTAATATTAAATCCCTTGAGTTTAATTTTATTGGGGTTTTTTTTGCTACGCAAACAAACCATATATCATAAATTGACTATTTTGGAAAGTTCGTTCACTACAGATGGCAGTCGTTTTCAAAATATGTTCACAATCTAAATTCCCTGTGATTACGCAGCCATCTGCACCTCCGAGAGCTGACTGACCAGATACAATATATGGAACACAACGACCAAGAAGACAGGAAACTTTAGTCGCAAATTAATATGCTGAGGTGACATTTTGAAACCACGATCGTTGCTTAACACCTTTGAAATAGTGTAGCGCTGTGCCAAAAAAGATCTGTAGGATTGCAATATATCGTTCTGTTTTTACTGTAATAGCATGTCATCTATGATCTTCAATATGCCTCTTTCTGACAAAGTTGCCCTTGCCATGAATGCAGCTTTAATTTAGGACACCAGAAATTTTCTCTGTTTGAATTCCCATTTAGGTAGAAACACTATTCAGAGAAAAAATTGTTGGTAAAACTGCAGAACGCGGGAGGATATTATGAGATGTATTATTGGTACTATTAGTCTAATAACTCTAAATGAGGTAAATCAAAACTGGTCAAGAACTATAAAGAGATGTTGGACGAACTATTTACTGGCTAGAGTATGCTGTAAGATGCCTGATCACGACTCTCTGTTGGATGTTCTCCCAGTGTATTTCATGGTTGATTGGGCCAAGGTGATTATCTAAGTAACATTTTTGTAAGGAATTATCCACGATTCTATAAAAAATTATTCCACTTGATTTTTTCTAAGCATTCGCTCCATGTTTTGCATACCAGAATTCTCCAAGTATTGCCCGATTTTCTTCTTTTGTGGCTTCCCTGCGGTTTCCAGTCTATGGCTTGGACCGCGATGTCATCTCGTGACTTTCTGATGGTATAGCCAATCTACTAATGGGTTCCGTTGTACACAGCTTCTCGAGTCAACTTAAAGCTGCGTGACCTTTGTTTAGGCAAGACCATATATTTTTAACTGAACCACCTGCACTTGTTATGATCTATGTTGTGTTCGAATACCAGCTACATCAAGCCATCAAATACAATGTTAAAGAGCATGGCTTTGGCAGCTGAGGCGCTGCCCACATCATATGCGACAAAATCATCTTTTCTGACAAGGCGCATTTTCATCTGTGGTTACGTTGATACACAAAATTGCCGGAAAACCCCTACGTGATTGTCGAGACACCAATGCATCCACAGATAGTGACAGTTTGGTGCGGAGTGGATTGGTGGCATCATTGAACCATTTTTCTTCGAAAATGATACTGAGAACAACGTTTTCTGCATGCCGCATCCGAATTTAATCGCACCAAATTCCCAAATCGTGTTATCGGACGTCATGGCAATGTTAATTGGCCGCCTCGGATCTGCGATTAAACCCTTTTGGCCGTTTTTGTGGGGAACCGTGAAGGACTGATATTATGCCAATGAGCGAGAAACGACTCAAACACTTAACATCTAAGCATTTCGTAAGATACAGCCGGAAACCATCAACAAGGCCTTGGAAAATCGGAGTGACAGAATGCGCTACTGCGAAGCCAGCAGAGGCAGCACTTGAACGAAGATGTATTATGGCTTTATTACTAATAATACAACAAAAACTAAATTTAATCACTTTATTTCATTTTTAAAATGAGACTATGTAGTTTATGGCCACCCAACAGGTACTGCTAAAAACTTTCTAACCATATCACTAAAATCATTCACTAAAATAAATGTATTTCACATAACTTCTCGAAAATATCAATCTATCATGCAATTAGTACCACTTGCTTTTATCTATTATGATCTAAAACTTATTTTTGTTTTGAAAAAATTCTATCAAGTCCATTCCTGTCGTCAGAAACATCTTTTGCGTTAATAAACACATTCATTGTACATTGGACAACTCTCATAATTGCTGTTAGTTCTCGAATGTCCCAATGCAAATTTAGGTCGTAATATGCCCTTTTATTGTTATAAAGGTATACATATATGAGTAAATTCTGCGAACAGCAAATATTTCACGGGCTACCTATGCATAAGGCCCGCGTAAAAATGCACGGCAGCACGTTGTTGCCGGAATAGTGACACCTACGCTCATAACAATTTTACATCTGTATATATGTAGGTACGTAGAGATAAATCGATTGGGCGCTTTAGTTAGCAGCTTCAACGGATATAACAATAAATGATAAACAGAAAAAATAAGACAAACAAACGACGACATAAGCACATACTGCCACATAAACCCTATATTCAGACAAATCATGGACAATTCACTTTTTTACTTACCCTCAAATGTACCACCATAAATGGACTCTCCGCCAGTACCATTGCCAGCCGAGAAATCGCCCGATTGTATCATAAAATCTTTGACAACCCGGTGAAATATGACATTTTTATAATGCAATGCCTTTTCCGTCACTAGGCCCGTGCCTTTTTCCCCGGTACATAATGCCCGAAAATTCTCCGCAGTTTTAGGTGCCACATCGCTGTATAGCTCAAAAACTATACGACCGATGGACAGATCCCCCAGAGCCACATCAAAGAAACAACGCGGTCTATTTGCGATACCAGCGCTATTACCACCGCCATCTCCGTCTCCACCATTTGTCACCGTCATGGCGATTCTAAAGTCCAGCTGGCAAACTACACTGCCCTGAAAACGTTTTTCTGTTATTGCTTAATAGCAAAGCAAAGGTTTGATAAATTCCGTGTCACTTGCAAATTGACTTTTCGTTCACGAATTCACGAAGAAAAATTTTAATTCTACCCTAGTTGATGTCAAGTTGATGAATGCCCAAATGTGGATTGCGTTGTTGTGAAACAGGGATGCAAAAACGAAAAAAATGTGGAACTAGAAATCGTACCAGATCTTTGCTAAACAAAAATACAGAGTTGTATCTATATTAACCGGTTAGATTGATAACCTTAAAGGCGCGTTCACACACTAAACTGTTGATGGATTCGTAAAATCTGCCAGAAAATGTTATATCGACCAAGGAGTATGTACTAAAGAGTTGAAGACTATCAAATAAACAAGTAAAGAGATTTCGCTTAGATGAACTGTCTGATAAATAACCTCACCCAATGTATGATATTGATTAGATATCGAATTATTAAAATTAACAGATTTTTAAAAGAAATTGCGTATGTATTATTATTTGCTGCGGCTAGACGTTCACAAACATGTAATAACTGTAGAAAAGAATAAAAAAGCAAATGGAAAAAAAATTCAATTCAATTCAAATGGCCATATTGTATGGGGTTACCGAAAATGTCTTTTACGGAACCAACCGAGAACTAAGGAAAAAGTTTGTAATTAATTCGCACAAAAGCTTAAAAGAAAAAATAATTTCTTATATGCTGGGTAAACATCGTAGCTTCTTAAATTTTTCGAGATATTTCCAGTAGGGAAAGTACAACGTGTCCGATAATTATACGTTAGTCAACGTTTAAATTGTGAAAAATTTTACTAAATTCAGTATAGGTAAAAAAATGAGAGGTACAAAAAGGAGTGTGGCAACGGTTTCAGTTTTTTTTTATGTTTTGTGCACTATACAGTATAAATAAATCCAACAAATTTAAATATCCTCCGGCTGTCCGTTGGAAGTTATGGAAGAAATATTAATTATCTAAAAATATGTAATTTTGTATGGGAGATGCCAAAATGAGTGGGCCTATAGTCTTTTAGCCTTTTTACACCGGAACGCATTTAACATATTTCCGCATCTTTGAAAGAAAATGTTAAAATTTGTACTTGTATTTTGTTGTTGGAAAAATGTTATCATATTTTCGCATCCATTAAAGATGCGGAAAAATGCACAGAGTTGTACTCTGAAAAGCTGAATTTAAGCGATTTTTCTTAGTAATGTTGATCCGGCAACCACCATTTTCGATATTTGTTTACATTTATAATGGACAGACAACAAATTTACCTTTTTGCAAAAATATTAATAAAGATTATTCTAAATAGTTAAAAGCATTCCCGCTTCGTAGAAACAATGTTCATAGGTTTGTGACAGAAAAATATTGCAGGTTTACAAGGCGAATGGAAAAATGTGTGAGCTAGACAACAGCTGAAAATTATGCCAAACTGCAGCGTAAAACCTCTTTTTAGCGTTTCGCATTCTCAGCTCAAAATGTGAAGTGCTAATTTGGCTTCAAAGGGCTATTAAGCTCCGCACAGACGGTTGCCATATCTAACAGTATTGCCTGAAAAATGATCAGAAAATGTCTAAAAACCATGTGAACTCAAAATTTGTGTCGGGAAAAGTTGTCAGAAAAAGCATTACTATAACATTGTAAAACAACAGTATTGCCAGACATCCGACAATCGTGTAAACCGCAAAATGTTGCTGATATCAAATTATTGTATGATAATTTCAATCACCTTTAATTGGCAGATGTGCGAAGTTTATACATATGCAAAATATAACATTTACAAAGAAATAATTTTATTTACAACACTGTCCATGTCAGTACATTGCCACTACAACATTGCAAGATCTGCCAACCGTCTGTCTATACATAGCTTAAAAGTATGAATTTTGAAAATACCTTATGAATATGTATATGGACTATATGGGACGACTCCTTCTAGTACCTTTCAAGAAAATTTTGTTATTCATACATTGTGATCTTGCAAGAAGTCCAATAAATATTTTGGACAGTATTTCTTTAACAGTCCCTTTTTAGTTCTTACATTTTCAAATTACATCAATAACGCTTGTGTACCCAAAAAATTGTAA
Organism: Muscina levida; assembly: GCA_964034835.1. Taxonomy (NCBI): domain Eukaryota; kingdom Metazoa; phylum Arthropoda; class Insecta; order Diptera; family Muscidae; genus Muscina; species Muscina levida. The sequence continues at coordinate 123,015,114 of OZ035880.1, forward strand.
ATCAAATCAAATAAGTTGGAACCACCACAGTTGTGGAGTTAGGGTTATAAATTATGAAGTTTTCGTTTTTAGAAAAATGGCATCACTTATGTATCAGAGTTGTATTTCAAATTATTGTATTTCTTAAGCTATGTATAGACGGTTGCCAGATGAAATGCTATTTTACAGCTTATTTTGCATGAAAAACCTAAAAAAAACAATTTCAAATTGTAGCTTAAGATCTCTGCGACACATTAAACCCTAAAAAGGGTCACGAGAATCATTTTATATAGATTTTAAAACACTTTTAGAAAATATCAACAAAAAATTCAAAACTCCAATTAATACAATATTTACGAATGAATGAAAAGTAAACAAAAAATTATTTGACATAAATTACTTATTAAATTAATTGAAGTGCACACGGCTGTTAGACATGTTTGCGTAGCAAAAAAAAACCCAGGGTTGTGATACGAGAAAAAATTAAACAAAATAAAACACAAGAGGTTCAATTTAAGTAATCAAAAAGTTATCCGATTTATTGGGAAATTCGAATATTCTGTGTTGGTATACCTTGAAAAGATTGATCCGCAACAAGAATTAGTGATTATTATCCCGATGTAGCGAACAAAAAAATTTAAAACCCGTCGGTTGAAATTAAAAATTCGTGACATTTTTCCATTTTTAAATGAAAAATTTGAAATTTGTTTTGAATTTCAAATGGAATTTTTGAATATCAATAAACGAGTTTTTAATTTCAAATGAAATATAAGAATTTCAGTTGATTTTCTTTGAATTTAAATTTTTTTAAGTTGCAGGGATTTGAACTACAGTCAAAATTACTTTGCATATACAAATTATTTTATTAACCCATTATGTGCAGAAAATTGAAATTAATCCATGATATTGGATTATGACATTTTTGAATTAATTAGTTTAATTTACAAAAAAATTCTTATATAACGGTATCATTTTCTTGCACCAAATGAAGGAGGGGACTTTAATCTTTCCAATAAGGTTTCGAAAATATAAAATTAAAAATAAATAAAATTAACCTAAAAAATTTAATGTCAACATTGGACCATAATTTTTTCTTTATCTTGTAATGAATATATTACCTTCATTCAAAACACAATAATATAATTAAATTTGTCGGACAAACTTACACCATTTTATTACACATGACCAATACAGATAATTAGCTAAAATTATGTATGATTAATGCACTGATTACTGTTTTTGTGAGAATTAACTAAACATTTCTGTCAGATTTATCTGATAAAATCCAGGTACTTTACTTCTGGTTTTTTAATATTCGTCGTCTGTTAAACTTAATAACTTCGGTACCTCTTAAGCTATGCCAAGGTTCGACACTCCATTTGGTGAAAAATAAAATATAATTATATATAAGGATTTTCGGAAATAAAATTGATTTATTAAAAAAAGTCATGGTCTTAAATGAGTTAATTTTAATTTTCAGAACATAGTGGATTTCCCCCAATAAAAATGACACTATTATATTCAGGATAACGATTTTCATGTATTCCAAAAATGTTAGCCCATTCTAACGTGCCCATATACTAGACTTAAGCCAAGAAAATATGTGAATAAAAACCCCGTTATTACATTTTTAATAAAATAAAATGAGCTTTTTGAAACAAATATTTTTATTAAACCCAAATTTCTTGTTTTGTTAAAACCTATTCAACTTTTTTAAAAGTCGAAATTATTTGCAAAAAGATAATGCCCATTCAATTAGAAATGTTGACTTTTTTTGAAACCCATAATTTGGCAAAAATTATATTGGATATACATTTTGCTGTCATTATATTATATTAACTTTCATCTGAATTTTTTTTAAACCCATAATTTGGCAAAAAAAAATATATTGGATATAAATTTTTCTGTTGTTATTATTTAAATTGCATCTGAATTTGGAAAAAATTGTTCTAACTGCCAAATAAATCACAACTTAAAAATAAATTCCTACTGACTCTGTATTGTCTTTGTTGGTCTACAAAGTACCGCTCAGAAAAATTTCAAAACTTCTTATATCCTGAATGTGAATAATAAGAGAAAAACAACAGGTTCAGAGCAAACGTATATTAATTTAAATTAAAAATGTTTAAAACATATTGTAAATATATAAGGGTACATCATTTAATATAAGCATAACTATGTCGAAATGGCTAAGAATATATATGTATATGTTTATGATAAAAACTCTATATAGAACTGGCAGAAGGGAATATACTTGGGTATTTGTATAGTTTAAAACTAGTAAAGGAATTGCACAGCTTTTATCAAATATTTCCACATTGAACACTGTTCAATAAATACAGATAAAGTGGTAAACAATTAAACACAATAAACATTCATCTTTAAATTGATCACAAAGTAGTATGGGAAAATAGAAATGTTGGTTATAGTATTGGAAATGCAAATATGTCCACTTTTAAGGTTACACTTAAAATATATGCAGAAGGTCTTTTCACTCGTCACTTATTCCACGGTCACCGACTTGGCCAAATTGCGGGGACAATCGACATCACAACCTCTCAAAACGGCTATGTGGTATGACAGCAATTGCATGGGAATGACTGTTAAGATGCCTTGGAGACAATCAACGGTACGTGGTATCTCCAAGCTTCTAGAGGAAAATGATTTCGTTTCATCATCGCCTTCTTCACAAATAATAATGGGTCGTCCATTGCGCGATACGACTTGCTGCAGGGAATTCATGCACTTAGTATACACAGGGTCCCGAAGAACTATCATCAAAACAGGCATCTCGTCATCGACCAAAGCAAGAGGGCCATGCTTCAACTCGCCAGCCAGAATGCCCTCACTATGCATATACGTCAGCTCCTTTACTTTTAAGGCGCCTTCGAGACATGTAGCAAAATTATAACCACGACCCATAATCAATAACGATTTGTGCTGATACAACTCTTTTGCCAATTCACGTATCTTTGAATCCAATTCCAGCACTTTTCGTATGTGATCGGAAAGATTAGAAAGCCCCGCTATTATTTCTTGGCGCCTTTGTTGTATTGACAGGCGATCATCGGACATGACTAACGCAAACATAACCAATGAAATAAACTGAGAAGTGTAGGCTTTAGTGGATGCTACACCAATTTCGGGACCAGCATTGATATGAACACCGCAGTGAGACTCACGGCCAATGCTACTGCCCACGGTATTGGTTATACCCACAATTAGGGCACCTCTTTGTTTGCAATACCTCAAAGCCATTAATGTGTCGGCTGTCTCTCCTGATTGAGAAATGAAGAAGCAAACATCATCACGGAAGATGGGTGTGTGGCGATCCAAGAAATCCGATGCCAACTCCACCATAACAGGGAGTTCGGTTAACTCTTCAAGCAATTGACGGGTGGCAACAGCACTATGATATGATGTGCCACATCCAATCAACATTAAACGCCGGCATCTTCTGACTTCAGGTATGTACTCCTTGATTCCACCCAGAACAACGGTTTGCGTGTCAAATCGTACACGACCTCTCATGGTGTTGACCACAGATTCCTGCTGCTCGTAGATTTCCTTCAGCATAAAGTAATCGTAGTTTCCTTTCATGATTTGTTGGATCTCCGTTTTAAGAGTAGTGATTTCTCTCGCATGGGGATCATCCAAAGCTCTCTTCAGACGGTGAATACTCAAGGAACCATCCTTGACCGCAGCAACGTCGTCATCTTCCAAGTAAATTACACGATTCGTGTGTTCAATAACAGCCGAGGCGTCGGAAGCAAAAAAATATTCCACTTCTGTATCATCCAGAGGCATATACTCTGAATGTGTCTCGATACGAGATACTGGCAACACAGATTGTATGTTTCCATGGCCATGAGGGCGATGTTCTTTGGCATACAAGATGGGGATGTGATCGGTGGCCAATCTTGTCTTGGTCTTTATTCCCACCAACAGGGGTGATCCCCTACGGGATGCAACACATTCGCCCGGGAAATGTTTCGACTTCAGGGCAATAGCAAATGCACCCTCCAACTGTTGTATTGCATGTTCCACCAACTCACGGAACGTGTACGTAGGATGCTGCGTCCACAAGTGATGTACCAACTTGGCAATAATTTCTGTGTCGGTGTCCGATTCAAATTCATAACCCCTCTTTTCCAGCAACGTTTTGACATCTTTATAGTTGGTCACTATACCGTTGTGTACGACCACAAAACTGTTATCCATGTCTGAACGCTGCGGATGTGAGTTTAATTCCGATGGAACACCATGGGTGGCCCAACGCGTGTGTGCAATACCGACATGAGTAGTCACAATCGAAGCATACAGATCGTCTGTACATAGCTCCTGTATGGCATCCTCCAACACTTTAACTTTTCCACATCTCTTCACTATTAAGACCTCGTTGAGGTCGCCGGGGGCATCAATGGCCACTCCCGTGGAATCATAACCGCGGTACTCCAGTCGCTTCAGGCCATTTACCAGCAAATCCAAGACTTCGTGGCGTGTTTTAGGTGTTAAGTAATTGAGATACGCAAAAATTCCACACATTTTCTACAGATTCGTTTTCGTTTGCCTTTCGATGAGTTTTGCTCCAAGTCAGCGTAATTCTATGCACTTGATAAGGCACAAATTCTGATATATGATTGTGTACCACTCCTCTCTGCACTACCCTCTGTGATACAATGAAATCCACCCTTCCTTCCTTCCTTCGTTCTTACTTCCCTTTTGCAGCGTGATACGTAAACAATCGTATCGTTGGGTGTGAAGTTCTGATAAGCCGCCTAACGTCGTCCGTCGTCCAAGAGTAAAAATACAATATTTTGTACTTTTGAGATTTGGTATCCAAGATTTGTTATTTCGCCCTGCTGCTACCAGCGCAGTAGCTCAATTAGTTATAATTTATACGTATGGCAAATTATTTATACAACCGAGTTTTATTGTAAACAATGGCTGAGAAACACGTCTACGTTAAATTGAGAACAGAAATTTGATTTGTTGTCTATTACCAAAGAGAACAGTTCTAATACACAATGTTGCCATGTTGTTCAGCTATTTCGTACAGCCAATTTTATCACTTGAAGTTTACAAATTATTATAGTGAATACTTAAATATGTATTGTTATTAATAACGTTAATATTGTAAAGCACTTTACCAAACCCTATGTTGATTTAGCAAAATGTATTGAAAGCGTGGCTTAAGTCTATGAAGTCTTGCATGAATTAGTTTAAATGTTTACAAGATAAAAACATTGGTATTCATATTGTTTTTTATTATGGAGAAAGTCGTAGTTTAGGAGATGTCGCCCTTTAAAGTTGGAACATACGTATGGGCCTTTCAGTATATCACCAGTATCTTAAATAATGCTTGAGGCTTTCTACATTTTTTGATTATTTTTTTTCGTTTGCATATGCGTGGTTTGTTGTATGAAAAAATTTAATTCTCAAAAGATACAAATTATACTTAGGACACTGCATCAAAAATTTTTTTAATTTTTGACACTTAACAGAGATTAATGTCAATAATATGTTAATCAATAGAGAGTTCGTTGAAAAATTATCATCTAGAAAAATGAAGTATCATCATTGTCGACTTTAGGCGGGTTCTTTTATTTCCAGAGAATTTTTCAATTTGATTTCGAAAGCGCAGATGAAATTTGATTTAAATAAAATGTAACCTCTGATACTTTTAATCCAATAACAATATCTATACTACATTATACGTCCTTAAAATAAGGTTATTTTACAGCCATTTTGAAATAAAGTTGGTTACTGTGTAAACTCAACTACTCCAGTTTTGATTGAAATTTTTTTTGTTTTTAAGAATTCTCTTTTTTCTCATAAATAATACACTAATTATAATATATATTAAAGAAGGCACAGCTAAGGGTGCTGATGCTGATAGTTTGGCAAACTATCGAAATAGTTATACGCCCTGCCAGCTGTCAACATAATCCATTTCAAACAACAGTTGTAAAACAAATTCTATTAGCAATAATAGAATAGATCTTGAACCGAACGATGAAAACACATTCATTATTTACACATATAGCTCAACAATATAAAACAAGAGCATAAATATATACAATAAATTAATAAATATAAAATGAAAATTCAAAGGTTGTATATAAAAAAACTTAATTTTCCTTTACGCCCCATGAATGAATTAACACGCTTTCTATTTTAAGATTCACAACTAATGGCACCTACTTGTTTATCGAAGAATGCGAACGTCACTGTTTGAGATGCTTTTACTAGACATGTCAACAGACTCGACACTTATACTGCGATGTTGCTGTCACACAACATTGAGTGGGCCGGCAATGAAAGAAAAATGTATTTCTATTTTTTATTTTATTTTTTAGATTACTGGAGCCAGGTGTCGAACCTGGGATCTCCCGCATGGTAGTCGTGTGTTCTAACCATCATGCCACGGCCGGCCTCAAAGGTGATGTATAATGTATTAAAAAGGAGTGTGTTTATTTTTTTAGCATCCTTTTGGTATGAAATGTTGACATTTTTGGTTCTTTTTAGGTGTAATTGCGTAAAACAAAAGGTTTTAGCCCAACATTTATTAAAAAATTGTTAACCCCATAGTTTAGGCTCTTTTTATAATGTATATGAAAAAGATAAATTTTTTTCCACATATTTCTCAGTGTATTTCAGTATGCTTATGGCTCAATCAGTCTTGACAATTTGATTTTCAGTGTTTAATGCGAATGGTCTTGCGAATGTGCAAATGCAAATTATTGTAGCTTTTGTTTGCAATATAACAACAAAATATACGGAATTGCAATTTTGACATAATTGCTTTTGCGCAACACTTATAGCCTTTTTACACCGGAACGCATTTAACATATTTCCGCGTTAATCCGCATCTTTGATGGATGCGGCCAAAATGCTAAAATTTTTACATGTATTTTGTTGTTGGAAAGATGTTAACATATTTTCGCATCCATGAAAGATGCGGAAAAATACACTGAGTTGTACTCTAAAAATTGGAATTTAATCGATTTTTCTCAGTAATGTAGATCCGGCAACCACCATTTAGGTCGTTTGTTTACATTTATCGGAAAAAATGCCAAACAACATGGACGGACAAAAAATTTACATTTTTGCCAAAATATTAATAAATGGTTATTCCAATTGGTTAAAACTATTCGCGCTTCGTGGAATACAGCCTCCGTAACAATGTTATTAGGTTTGTGGCAGGAAAATATTGCAGTTTTACAAGGCTAATGGAAAAATGTGTGAGCTAGACAACAGCTGATACTTGTTGATACTTTTCGATTTCCATCAAATAAGCCGGCTTAGGTCTAGTCTAGTCTAGAATTAGATGACATGTTTACTGGATAAAAATATTGGAGTTCTTAGCATAATAGGTATTTTTGCTGTGGGGGGGGGGGGGGGGGGTTGAGTCGTAATTTAGGGGGTATCTCCCCTAAAAGTAAGAACATAAGATATATTTGTATTTATATTTCCGATATCTGATGACGCATCAATAATATATATACATCGTTGGAACTCTAATTGAAAAAGCTTTCCGAAAGTTCGTATGCAAATTATTTTTATTAAGCCATTATGTGCTTAAGTAAATCAAATTTTTTTAGTAAATCAATATTATTTTCGACAAATCCTTATATAGCGGTATAATGAAGAGAAGACTTTAATATTTCAAATGAGGTGTCGAATTCTGGCCTAGCTTACTGGGTACCGAAGATCTTAAGCTTGGTAAAGCTTTTAGCCTTTTAGCCTTTTTACACCGGAACGCATTTAACATATTTCCGCATTATTCCACATCTTTGATGGATGCGGCCAAAATGCTAAAATGTTTACATGTATTTTGTTGTTGGAAAGATGTTAACATATTTTCGCATCCATGAAAGATGCGGAAAAATACACTGAGTTGTACTCTGAAAATAGGAATTTAAGCGATTTTTCTCAGTAATGTTGATCCGGCAACCACCATTTTCGTTTTTTGTTTACATTTATCGGAAAAACTGCCAAACAACATGGACGGACGAAAAATTTACATTTTTGCCAAAATATTAATAAATGGTTATTCCAATTAGTTACAACTATTCGCGCTTCGTGGAATATTGCATCCGTAACAATGTTAATAGGTTTGTGGCAGGAAAATATTGCAGTTTTACAAGGTAAAAGGAAAAATGTGTGAGCTAGACAACAGCTGACAATATGCGAAACTGCAGTGTAAAACCACTTTTTAGCATTCCGCATCTTCAGCTCAAAATGCGGAATGCTTTTTGGTGTAAAAAGGCTATTAAAAACATTTCCAATTTCATTTCTATGATTTGTTATGGTTTTGACATGCGAATAATAAAAAAACAGGAGTAAAGTTCCTGATTTTATCAGATAAATCTGATATATATTTATGTGAAGTAAATTTAATTTTCTTCGTGTTTTCATAATAATTTAAATGCACGTAATCCCAAGAAATGCAGATCGACACCTAGCATCTATTCGACAGTCCGATACGACAGAAATTGTTGGATGCTATGGCTATGAAGGCTATGCTATGACACGAAGTCTTCAGTGAAAATTGACAAAAATCTGTCAAAATATTGACAATATGAGCTGTACAACGACATCGACGTAGTCAAGCGCGTTCAAATAGATCGAATACGCTGGCTTGGACACGTTGTACGAATGGACGAAAACGTTCCAGCTCGAAAAGTCTTCGGCAATAAACTCGATGGGGGGCGACCAAAACTCCGATGGATGGATCATGTGAAAGAGCTATTAACTGAGATTGGTGTGACAAACTATCTACGGAGCGCAAAAGACCGAAGCGGCTATTGATGGATAAATTTCTGTTGTTGTTGATATTAAAGAAGAAGAAGAAGAGATTTTATTTAATTAATTTATGATTTATATATGGTTTAGAGGACAAATCCCCAGAAATTTTTAATTTGAAACAAAGCGCCTTTCTCTTCTTCCTGTCATTGTAATTTTTTTTATTTGATTGATACTTGACACATGCTTCATATGACTAGAAGACCGTAATTAAAATATTTTTTTTTAATTAAGCCATTTTTAAAGAATTTTTCTTCTTGCTTATTTTTTAAATGAAACATTTCCGAACTGTATTTTATTTTTATTTGACTTATACCTGACCCCTCCTTCATTTGGTGCAAAAATTACACTGTTACATAAAGATTTTTTGGAAATAATATTGATATATATTAAATAAGTCATGTTCAAAATGGGTTAATTTTATTTTATTCTAGATCCGTTATTAGATATCGGATATTATCTCAAAGTGATTCCACTATACTTGTTTAATTTAGTTCAAAAGTTTTTTGTGTACACAAAAACAAGCGTTGTTTTTGTAATTTGTAAATATGAGAGAAAAAAAGGGAAAACTGTTAAAGAAAAACAGTCAAAAATTCTTATTGGACTTTCTACAGGCTTGCAATGTATAGATAAATAAATGTTCGTGGAAGTGTCAACCCTTTTTAGATATCGTCGTACATATACCCCAAAATCCAGAAAATTGAAATAACAAACTTTCTAAGGTAACTTTTCAAAATTTATTAATCTGTCTAGTGCCTAGGTTTTAAAATTGCATATACATAGGTAAAAACAAAACGCGATATAATATAGAATGTAGTAATTTTGTGGATAACAATAAAAATATATGAAATTTTACACGTTTAGCTATACAAATGTTATCATATATACCCTAACTGGGAAAATTAAACATGTAAGCCCAAATAGGGATATGTTGTTAAAAAAAGTAGTAAAAATTATAAAGCAGATGTAAATAAACAAATAAAAGGAAAAAGAGACGTCAAATAAAAAAATTTATTAAAAGGGTTTTCTTGAATCAAATGTAAAATAATGCAAAAAAATGTCAAATTGTCTCTATAGAGCAATAGAAGGAAAGGAGGGTAATGTGAATTTGAAATGCTTCCTTTAGACAAATGGAAACGAAATCGCAGAAATCACAATAATTGCAATATAAATTCAATTTTTGATAGAATGGTCACCCCATATATTTAAAAAATTTACTAACGGAAACTACATTCGAATACGACCATATATCTAATATGAACAACGCAGAGCTGCATGCGAGTTCGAAAACTTATTTACAACAACAGAATTGTAAATGTGATGGGAATTATATTGAATTAACAATTTCACAAAAAGTGACAATATACAACAATCCCAACGATACAAAACAAAAGCAAAAAGGAATATAACTATTGGTATTTTGGAAATTTTCTACAGCTTATTTGTGGGTAACATTATTATTGACACCCCAAAGAGTGTGGAGAGCAACGTGAGAAACAAAACACGCGGTTGCCATATCCCCCCTCTCACTGTTTTCCCCTCTAACGAAGAGTTGAGAAATGTCATCGTTCTTTTCGAAGTTTCTACCAACGGCAAAAACCACATGTCTTCTCGGTCGCACGAGATTTTTTAAAAATTTACACTGAAATATGGTGAAAAGTGTTGTGAAAGTGTACACAAGTGACATCTGAATAGCGAATTGATAGTTTTCTGTCAAAAAATCAGTGATAAATCGTGGCACAAAGTGCATAAAATCACTTGCAAGAATTTTCTCTGACAAACGTAAGAAGAAGAAAATCACATATTTTTTCCATTTCCTTCCACACGATTCGTCGTTTCGGTCATTCGTTCGTTTACGTTTTATTGACATTCTTCGACTTGTCAAATTACGTATTACGTTTTGGTGAGCTCGTTCGTGCGTTTCTCTCTCGAAATTTCCCCTCTACGGATTCGTATAAACGTTACGTTTGTTGTTGTTTTCCTCTTCGTATAACTCGAATTGGTCGGAGAATTTGTGTGCAAAAGGTGAAAAAAAACCTAAACTAAATCAAAACAACAGAAACAAACCATCAAAAGAGTAACAGCGCAATAAATTGCGAAGGAGAAATAAGACAAAAATAAAAAAAAAACGAAAAACGTTGCAAGAAAGTGAATCAAGTGAAAAATAGAAAAGCGCGATAGATTTTCAATACCGACTGGAATTTGCTCAACGTCTTCGTACTTGTTGGTGAGTATTCTCCTCCAGTTTTTATTATGCGTCGCATTTATATTTATTAGAAAAAAAGGTACAGTATTACAATACACGAGACGAAATCTTGGACTTTAGATAGTGTGACATTTGTTTGTCCATAAGTTCCAATATTGTTTTTCCTAGTGTGGTAGGAAATGTCGCACATTGCATCATTTCCCCTTACGATTGTAAACGGCCTTCTGATCAGATGTTTTCAGCGTTGATGCTATGCCGACACCTTGGTTGCATTTCGAGGGAGTTTAACAGGAATCCTAGTAAGGAAACGGAAGCGTTTTTCGTTAACCCCTATAAGGGTGAGGGTTTTTGGTTATCGATTTTCTTATAAGCAAAAATATATTTTAGCAAGAGTACAAAACTTTCTGAGAAAACGAAATATAAAGAAAAAGGTAGAAAATTGCACTCTGCCGGGTGAAGTAAAGTGTAATTTGTGAATAAAGCCATTCCTACCCAATTACCCTTAAAAACAATTAACAATACATATACACTAGGTTGATTCTTATTTGGCAAAAAAAAAATGTTTTTGGAATTTTTCATGGGCCAAGTTAAAATTTTATTAAGACGTACAAAAAAACTCTATGTGAATTTTTTTAATTTTTTTCTTAAAGGTTTAGGGGTCGCTACCGGGGTTCGAAATTCAAAATTTTACCGTCATCCTGAGGGATAAGCTGAATAACTCGAGTAAACCTTAACTGATCCTTATGAAAATTTTTCAGTATTAATAATTTCCATAACGAAGTAACGGAATTGTAAATGGGCAGAATTGCCCCACCCCTTCTGGTACCTCCCATACAAAATTACCTATTTTTTGATAATTAATATTTCTCCCATAACTTTCAAACGGGCAGATGGATAGCATTTAAACTTGGTCAGTTTAATTACCTTTTAATAACAGATAAACCCCCAGAAAATCAAAACCTTTGCCACACCCCTTCTGGTACCTCCCATACAAATGACCGAATTAACCCCCATATTTTTACCTACATATCTTTTTAGTAAAATACTGAATTCAATCAAATTTTGTGTGAGATGAACACATGCAAAAGTTTGACTCGTGAGTGAATATGGACTATATCGACCAACCCCTTCTGGTACCTCCCATACAAAATTACCTATTTTTAGACAAATTAGTTTTTACCAATAATTTCCAAATGGACAGCTGGATGGCATTTAAACTTGGTCAGTTTAATAACCTTGTAATAACAGATAAACCCCCAGAAAATCAAAACCTTTGCCACACTCCTTCTGGTACCTCCCATACAAATGGCCGAATTAACCCCCATATTTTTACATACATTTGTTTGTAAGTATGCTGAATTCATTTATATTTTGCTAAAGATATACGCTTATTGTAATTTTACTAATGCTTATCTTAAATATAAATCTAGTTTAATGAATGTTATTAGATATTCAACATAGATAATGCAACGGTATTGTCTTGCCCCCCTCCACTAATTTGCAGTCCAGCTTTGGAATTTTTGCAGTGCAGTTAATATGAAATGATTTATTTCAAATTTGTTCATCAGTTTTTGTTGTATTATTACTTAAAAAGATACATTTCGAAAATAAAAATTAAATTAAACAGTTAAAAAATAATATTAAAATAAAAATTTAATATATTAATATTAAACATGAATTCATTGCATGAAAAACTTAACATAAAAAATATAATTATAAACAACTGTATTACTGCTTATAATTTTCTTTAAATTTGAAAATATTGTAAAATATTATTTACACATGGTAGATTTTTTTGGATCTGAATATTTTTTTCTAAATTCTTTCACCAATAATAATAGGAACTACTTCTGCTTCTCCATAATGTGTATCCAATTTATTGTATTCCTGCATCAAGGCCACTCCGTGTTCAGCAATATAATTAACAACCTTCAACCTAGACCGAACTAATTATTTACTTAACTTAAAGTCTGTATCTTGCTCCCAATCTTCAACATTTTTTTAGGAAACCCGATTTAATACCCATTATGCTGAAAAATCTAAGAGTATTGTTGGATACAAAATGCTCAAGACTTTTAGAATGTAGTAGGTTTCCATCCACTGTAACTCGTTTTTCTGGATTACTACTCCTTCTATGTTTAAAGCATTAACCATCTTCTTCTTAATTTCATTAAAAACTTTGTCATCAAAAATGCAAATCTAACTAGCTCTTCCTAAAAATACCAGAGATGACCTATAATTTTTTTTAAGGCTATTGCCGCTGTCTCTTTATTAATTGTTGCATAAGACTTCAAGTCTTTTAATCCTCCAGGTATTAAAAGACTTGAAGCGTTTCTTGAAGCAGAAGGTCCAGAAGTGGACTCAAACCAATATTTAAGGTAAATATTAATTATAAAACTGCAAACATCCTGTATTCCACATAATTCGCTTTTGTTTAACTTGAACTGCTCTCTGAATAAATATATTTTTAACCTTAGCCTTCCATCTAGCACGGTGAAGACCTGCTGGTGCTCTGAAGAATATTTGTGTTTTTGGAACATTCCGCAGAATATTATTGTCAGCTTAAGTAGCTCTTTGTAGTCCTCTCGTGGCTGAAACTCTTTAAGCTGATTTTCGGCAAAACAAATAGCATTCGCAGAATTCTTTACTTGTCTTAATATGAGATCATCCGATATGCCAGGTTTAAAATTAGAATGATCAAATTTTGTCCAGGCATTTTTAAACCTCTTAAAAAGTAATATTACAGGACCGGTTGATATTCCCGAAATACAATGCATAAATCATATTATATGACTTCTACGTTTAAAACTTTTAAGTTAACCTATGAAAAAAATCAAAATTTTCTGTCAAATATTTAGCATAAATATGTAAAACTATGAGGGTGAATTCGGTCATTTGTATGGGAGGTACCAGAAGGGGTGTGACAAAGGTTTCGATTTTCTGGGGGTTTATTTGCTATTACAAGGTAATTAAACTGACCAAATTTAAATGCCATCCAGCTGTCCGTTTGGAAATTGTTGGTAAAAAATAATTTGTCTAAAAATAGGTAATTTTGTATGGGAGGTACCAGAAGGGGTTGGCCTATATAGTCCATAGTCACTCACGAGTCAAATTTTGGCATGTGTTCATCTCACACAAAATTTTATTGAATTCAGTATTTTTACTAAAAAGATATGTAGGTAAAAATATGGGGGTTAATTCGGTCATTTGTATGGGAGGTACCAGAAGGGGTGTGGCAAAGGTTTTGATTTTCTGGAGGTTTATCTGTTATTACAAGGTTATTAAACTGGCCAAGTTTAAATGCCATTCAGCTGTCCGTTTGGAAATTATAGGTAAAAAATAATTTGGTTAAAAATAGGTAATTTTGTATGGGAGGTACCAGAAGGGGTTGGCCTATATAGTCCATAGTCACTCACGAGTCAAATTTTGGCATGAGTTCATCTCACACAAAATTTTATTGAATTCAGTATTTTTACTAAAAAGATATGTAGGTAAAAATGTGGGGGTTAATTCGGTCATTTGTATGGGAGGTACCAGAAGGGGTGTGACAAAGGTTTTGATTTTCCGAGGGTTTATCTGTTATTACAAGGTTATTAAACTGACCAAGTTTAAATGCCATCCAGCTGGCCGTTTGAAAGTTATGGGAGAAATAATAATTATCAAAAAATAGGTAATTTTGTATGGGAGGTACCAGAAGGGGTTGGGCAATTCTGCCCATTGACAATTCCATAACTTCGTTATGGAAATTATTAATACTGAAAAATTTTCATAAGGATCAGTTAAGGTTTACTCGAGTTATTCAGCTTATCCCTCAGGATGACGGTAAAATTTTGAATTTCGAACCCCGGTAGCGACCCCTAAACCTTTAAGAAAAAAATTAAAAAAATTCGCATAGAGTTTTTTTGTACGTCTTAATAAAATTTTAACTTGGCCCATGAAAAATTCCAAAAACATTTTTTAAGACTCACCCTAATATACACTCTGGAACATTTTCGGGGTCATTGTCCGGGGGGTGAGAAATTCCTAGTCAGACGAATGTATTAGGTCAATATTGGAAAGTCCCCGGCTGAAGTGCAAAATATGGGGCGGAAGCCCAAATAAAAAAAATATTCCGCTCTCTTCTTGGTTTCCAAACTTTAGCATGGGCTGTGTAATGACCCCCTATGTGCTTCTACTCAAATGAAAGATATTTTGAGAAAAATCCTACGGAATATCTTTCAAAGTCCTCCCGATGTGTCACTATTGACAATTTTAAGGCAAGTGATATTATTAAATTAACTTATATGTGTGGAAACTCAAACTATAGGATATTTATTATCGTTTTAAAGCATTTGAAATAAAATACTATTTAAAAAAAAAAATCCAGGCAATTTTTATAAAAATCAATTTTGTCTTGGGGCGCTGCTTTTTACGTTCGCCGTTTCTTGCTATTTAATTTCATTCCTTGGTTAAAAAGAAATCACAACCATTCCAACCATTGTATTTTTGTTTCTATCCGTTAATGTGTCTAACTGGACCCGTACAAAATAAATTTACGTATTTTTTTTAAATTAGTTTCTACTTCTCGCTATTTCTATGAAAGAGCCATACCAAACGTCTGGCGCCGGCCCTAGCGACTCCAAATAAGATTTTTTGTTTTTTGGCGTTAATATAGAACTATTTTTTGATGCAAAGTAATATTTCTTTTTTTAAAAAAATCTTGCAAAGCACCAAATGTATTTTTTAAATTGCGACGATTATTATGTGACATTTTGTTTTTCTTAAATTAACTGAAATTTGTTCTATCTTCATTATTGTTAAAAAATTTGAATTTTTAAAAAATCAAAATTTTTTTAATTATTTTGTGTATTTATATATAAGAAAGTTGTAGAAATACAAATGTAGTTTTAAAAGACAAAAATGAACAAAAAAAAAAAAATTTTATTTGCATTTTTGCCACCTTAAAGTGATAAAATTAAAATATTTAAAAAATGACAAAAATTCATGCAATTTAAAAAATTATGGTTTCATATCCAAAAGGGTTGGTAATAGTAATAAGAGAAAAATAAAAACATATAAGGAAAAAAACGCATATGCAATTATATTTTATACGAAACCCGTAGTAAATGATGCAAATAGAGGAAAATAATTATTTTGGGGGAGAATTTAGCACCGCTGTCAAATTTTTTTTTAAAGAAATTGGTCAAATTTTAGAAGAAAATTATTTTATTTTAAATACTTTTAACATGAATATTAACATCCATAGTTAAAATATTTACATATACAAGGTATTTTGTTAAATGTTACTTATGCCGGCCCCTACTTTTATCACCATTCCGGTGTTTGGAGACCAAGACTAGGAGAATGTTATACATGTTTTCAGCTGGGCGATCTGAAATTGAATATTTCGTATTTTTCAGAAAATTCAAAATTTTGGGAATATGTTGGTGGTTGAACATCTTTATAATATTTTTTTTTATTTATTCTTAATAATAAATGAAGCCACAAGACCTATACTATGTATTACAAATAAACTAAAGTCGAACTTTTCTATAACGTAGTCACTGGGGACCGCTAAAGCGGATATTGTTTCTTAAAACTCTTGTAAAATTATAAAGTAACATAAATTAAGTAAAAATTTAATTTTTAAATTAATTTTTTTGATAGTGATTTGAAATTAAAATTTAAAAGACTAATTAGGCTATTGAGCCACTCATTTTACCCAGTTTTATTTCATTTCAAAAAATATTAATACCACTCCAACGGCCGAGGGAGATTTCATTGAAAAATTAAAAAAAAAAACAAAAAATATTTTAATATTAATTCAACATATCGATCCCGTTTTTCGAGAAGTAGGAAACAACAAACATTTTTCTATTTTATTTTCTCTAAATCAAAAATGTCGAGACAAAAAAATAAATATCAATGGAAATATTATTTCCTTCTTCTCAGTTAATTCACTAGTCAGACTTTAAAAACATTGCCGCCAAAAATAAATTATTTGCAAAATGGTGTTTCCACAGAAAATGACTCATTACGGCTCGAAAATAAAATTATTATTTTCAATTTATGTTTCCGCTAATATTACACAAAAAAAATGTATATGAATTTTCCGAAAGATTCACTTAAATTTTCTTTATACTAACAAAAATATGATACTTTGAATTCAAAGACAAAAAACGTTTAACCTTATATAATGTAACGACAGTACATTCTAATAATTTTTTTTGGTAACTTATTTTCTTTGGTTCTGAAATAAACCAGTTCCTTAAACAAAGCATTTCAAAGAATTTTATCAGATTCTTTTTCTTGACGCATCCTGTGCAAAATTTTACAATACACGATGTATGTCCCGACACTTGAAAACAGCACAATTTTAATGTAACGAACGTTACCTTTTTAAAAAAAATTATTGAAATTACATTTTTTATGAATTATTTTGAATGTCGTCAAAATGTCTCTAATAAGTATCATTTGGAAGAGGTAAATACGATCGGTGATTACTAACAATGATCCTATGCTCGCCAAAGTGCGTAAAGGACCTTTCAAACAATCAAAAAAACAAAACAAACTATCCTCAAAATGGATCGCAAAAGTATAGTTTAAAAGATCAAAATACAAATCTATTCCAACAATTGTTTGGGCGATTAAAATACAAGTTGCAACGCGCTCATCAAACAGTTTTACCATTGCCAGTTAGCTTGCCGATCGACTCACTGTCAATTTGTAACACTTAGAACAATATCATTAGAGTGCCCCTGTTTTATCTGGAGTATGAAAAGGTTTTAGCGGTTTTGGCGGCTTTAATGTCTGACAACATTAATAACGGCTTAAGTTGGAAGCATTCTAAAACTTTTCTGCATGAATTGCAGTAGACCAAATATTCTGCAATTGAACCAATTTTTCTTTAATACTTCAGAATAAATATTTTACATAAAACAATTTTTCATTCGTCGAAGTAAATGAATAAACATCACTCAAAATTTAGTTATAAACAAATGCATGGTCTCACATTTTTATATTTCTGTCTTAATAGAAAACTGTTGAAATAATTAACACTTTGACAAAAAAAAAATGATATAAATTTCGCCAAGATAACATAAAGTTATAGTAATGAAAATTTTATATATAGTTTGTAGGCCAATAAAATTCTAATAAAAAAAGGAATCCAGTATATTCATTTTATTTAAAAATAATAAAAATCTGAATTTGTGAAAAATAAAACAAGATTTTATTGAGCAAAATGAGCCTGGGTCAAAAAATGTTGTTAGGGGTATTTTTCGAAAGGTACCAGAAGGGTTAACTTACAGAACTTACAGCGAGTACACTAGTAGTATGGAAATTTTTTAAATTGTTGATCCGCTTTATATTCTGCACCTCAGCCAAAATTGCAAATGTACATACCCCAACAATTTACGCCCCTTTTACGGTTAACATCTGAAGTCAGTTGGCCTACACCTACTAATTACAACGCAACCAAAAAATTACATCTTTTTAGTAGCAGTTGTTTTTAATTTCAACTCAACTGAGTCCAGTTGTAAACCGTAATAGGGACATTAACCATAGCAACACCTACACCCAGTGTCATTTGCGGGTTAACATTGTTTCTGTTTTGTTTTTTTTTTAGTAACTGCCTTTTTAAGAATACAACTCTGAAAGAGTATCAACGGTATCAACCATTTATGTATGTTCCCCTACTTTCGAAGATACTTAACAAACAGCTGACAGCAGCATATGTTTGTTGTTACTTTTCCTACCTACCTTGTGCTTCAGTTTCTCACAAGTCTGTGTGTGGGGCAACAGAAAACAAAATAGAAAGAGGAAGGAACTCAATTCTAACCTCACATCTTGTTCTTCTTCTTTATTCGTATTCGCAGAAAACCAACACACAACTCGAATGGAAGAATAAATTAAACCAAAGCAGCAGCAGCAGAGTACACCTTTTCTCATAATCGTTGATATAACATCAATAACAATCGTAGAAAAAGCCTAAATCGGAACATAATTCATATTTTATGCGTTTTAGTAAATCGTGCGAGCGTGTGTGATTCCAAGTAATTGTGATACAATATACTATGGCTATAGTGGTACACTAATGGCTGTGTAACATACAACGGAGTAGAACAAGAAGAGTCTTAGAAAAAGAGGTGGAGAAGAAGGTGAATTAGTAGAAACTAGTAAAATCGAATCACTGTTGATTGCCCCTAATCGAAACCTTAGAAGCGAGTAACTTAGCATCAGGAAATAGTACCTACATCCATTAGTGAAAATCTTGCAATACAATATGATGAAATTATATTAGAAACGAAAGTGGTTGAGAGATTTCATCGTAGGAAGAAGGTGACCCTTAGTAGCTAACTTCCCCTTTGGACTGACAAAAATTTGTGCGTATTTGATATATCTGGAAAATAATTTATTATTGTGTTTTTGTTTGTTTTTCTTACAGTTTGGATTCTAAGTAGTGTCTCTTGAAGATTGTACAGAATTTGAGGAGTACACATAACTTGCATTTCGTCTGTGTTACTAAGTGGGCAAGGAAGCACAAAAGAGTTTCCAGCGTCCAGCTTGATTTGAATTCTAGAGTAAATAACGCTCGAGACGTTATTGCACTCTGGAAAACGTTTAAGCAAACACCCCTCAAACCCTATTATGTCATCCAAGGAAGATACTTCAAGTGCGGCTGTAGCTGCTGCTGCTGCTACAGCTCCAGCACCTGCAGCCGTAGCAACTGGTAGTGCCGCAGCTGGTTGCTCTTATGCAAATGTTTTGCAAAATCTTGACGCCAAGAAGTCGCCTACCACGTCGCCTACTGAGACTGTCGCACCCCCGGCTGCTTTAGCTGCCACTTGCAACGATCAAGACGACAAGGAAAATCAACCAGGCGATAAAGCTTCAAAATCTTGGAGCGATGAAGTAGCCGAAGCTAATCTGACTGCTGCTGCAGTTACCGGCGAGAAACGTGCTGCTGCCAATGCTGACACCACGGCTGAAAACTCCTCTGAGGTGGATGATAATGGTGATTTCGTTCCAGTGGTTTCTCATTCTCGTCGTGATCGCAAAAAACCACGCAAGGATAAGCCTAGAGAAGGTCGTAATGGTGGCGGTAATGTTCAAGGTGGTGGCGGTGGTGGCCCCAAGTCGGGCCAACGTCAACGTGGTGGTGGGGGTGGAGCCGCTGGTGGAACTGTAGCTGGTGAAAAGGACGGAGAGCGCAAATTTCCTCCTCGTCAACGCCAACGCAATGGCAGTCCTCGCAAATCGACCGGTGGCCAAAAAGGTCAGCCAAAGGAACAACGCAAAGATGCTTCACCCAGTGCTAGTGGGGAAAATGCTAGCAGCGGTAATGAAGCAAAAACTGCGGAAGGAGAAATTCAAAACCAATCGGTTGCACCTGGTGGCGCAGTACCGTCCAACGCTAATGCTCCACCACAGCCTAAGAAATTTGTTGCTGCACCTCCGCCGAAGGTGAATGCTTGGAAGGTAAGTGCTGTAATGTAAATACATATACTGAGACAAATATCAGTGGTCACAAACTCGAAGCCAAACTTGAGTTAAGTCTACATTAAATGTGAATCAAAAATTATGTTCACTCTTTTTGTTTTAAAAAGTACGTAAAAGATACTCTACCTTACCATAAAAACAGTCTCAAAAAGTGTTCATTGCGGTTTTGAAATTTTAACTGTTCTCCTAAAAATTTTGTAACAGGCTTAAGCCGTTAGACCTGTGACTATAGATATATCACTTTGTTTTTTTTACTTTGTAATATAATTAATTTTAAGATTGATCGCATTTATGAAAAATAACCTTAACAATTTACAGAGCTGCAATTGTTTCTCATAGACGTATTCGTCTAAAATATAAAACGATTAAATCATAATTAAGAATCTTACTACTCACTGCTACAATATTTCGAACGGCGACATTGATGGGGCTACCGATGAAAGTTATGTAGATAACTGAGGCAGGAATCGTACCCAAGTCTCGCGCAATGTTCTAACTATCATGCCACTGTCGGCTGTGTTATTGAAATGTACCCCCTGTACCCAAAGAACGGTTGGAGGTGTGACATGTGGCTCCATTTTGCCAAAACCACGATTGTAGATAAAAAAAAACTGTTGAGTCTGTAGTGCTGGACAAAAAAAAGTTCTGTATTATGACAATATACCGCGGGTGATACTTATTGTAACAGCATTTCTACTTGATATTCATAAAAGTATGGACTAGAATGCAGGAGACTTGGGAACGATTCCTGTCTCCGTTACCTACATTTCTTTCATCGTGTAGTGTCGCGATTTAAAAGTGTTATGAAAATGTGAAAAACTTTTCATTAAAACGTTTCACAGAACAATGTTTACCCCTGGTCCAGAATATGGAAAAATTGTGCAACATTTTCTCAACAAGTCTTCATTTGAACAAACATACTAAACTTTAATCTTGCTAAAATTAATAACATGTAATATCTACTATACAAACTTTGGCCTATGGTACAACTGTGCATGGGTGGACAACAGGGAAGAATATTCCTAAATTGAATACTGTTGCCTTCGGGAAAAATTCTTTGTCATATGTTGACTCCGCCACGGTGTCTTCCATGATACTTTTAAAAATCGGTCACATTTTTAATATTTATTTTATTGAGAATAGATATAAATTAAGTTCGGTATCTAAGTAGTGTTATAATGATTATTAAAAAAATTATGACATAGCATTGGGAAAGATCCTAAGTCTTTTTATACATTTATTAATATGAAACGTAAAGCTTCAACCAGGCCATTAAGGATAATAGTGTCGATTTCTTTGATGATCTGCCGATAGCAGATATAATTTTGCAAATTTGATTCCAACCATTAATTTGGTCTTTTTTAAATAAACAAAGTTGTGCTAAAATTTAACTTAGTAAATAGACTGTTTATCAAACTAGACATAAAATGTATATTAGACTGGCCATAGCGTTATATAGAAAAAATTAAAAATGTGAAATCCAAAAGTTTTCGCACTGAAAAATATGAGGTTGGGGATAAAAATAATTATGCATATTTTTTTTTTTTTTTTTTTGATTCCGAGTACCTCCTGGTTGAGCCCAAACTTTTATTACATTACCCATTTAGGCTGAAGTGCAGAATATGGGGCGGGAGCCCGATTAAAAACCAAAAATATGCCATTGTCTTCATCTTAGCCCCCAAACATCGGAATGGTAGGTCAAAGTTGGCGCTCAGGCCCATGGGGCCCGGTGGGTCAAAAAAGGGGCCCCTTTCGGTTCTATGATGACCCCCCAGGTGCGGGTACTCAAGTGAAAGATATTTTCGAGACGAATCCAACGATGTTATTTTTAGGTTCCTACGGGTCTCCTGGACCGAGTTAGAGCCATTTCCGGGATATACCAAGAAAAAAAAAATATTTTTAACTAAATTTAAAAAATTTTAAAAAAATTTTTGCGTGCGGCACTACTAAACCCAACATAGGTGTACCGTCATTTCGCCCAATGTCATTTCGCCCAAAAACAACCATGACATATCGCCCAAAACATGTCATTTCGACCAAAAACCTAACTACAACATGACATATCGCCCAAATGCTATGACAGAAGACCCAACTCAATTTTTTTGGGTGAAATGTCAGACTCATGACGACGGCACGCGCTGCTGCATACGTCGCAGTCAGTCTTGTACTCTTGCCCCCGCCTTAGGGGGGCGTGCCCCCCACCGCATTCGTGTTTTAATAATGCCAGAGAAAGAGAGAGAGTAGCGAGTCTGACTACGACGTATGCATCGAGGGCGTGCCCCCCACCGAGAGAGAGAGTACAAGACTGACTGCGACGTATGCAGCAGGGCGTGCCGTCGTCATGAGTCTGACATTTCGCCCAAAAAAATTGAGTTGGGTCTTCTGTCATAGCATTTGGGCGATATGTCATGTTGTAGTTAGGTTTTTGGTCGAAATGACATGTTTTGGGCGATATGTCATGCTTGTTTTTGGGCGAAATGACATTGGGCGAAATGACGGTACACCTATGTTGGGTTAAGTAGTGCCGCACGCAAAATTTTTTTTAAAATTTTTTAAATTTAGTTAAAAATAATTTTTTTTTCTTGGTATATCCCGGAAATGGCTCTAACTCGGTCCAGGAGACCCGTAGGAACCTAAAAATAACATCGTTGGATTCGTCTCGAAAATATCTTTCACTTGAGTACCCACACCTGGGGGGTCATCATAGAACCGAAAGGGGCCCCTTTTTTGACCCCCCGGGCCCCATGGGCCTGAGCGCCAACTTTGACCTACCATTCCGATGTTTGGGGGCCAAGATGAAGACAATGGCATATTTTTGGTTTTTAACCGGCTCCCGCCCCATAGTCTGCACTTCAGCCTAAATGGTTAATGTAATAAAAGTTTGGGCTCAACCCGGAGGTACTCGGAATCAAAAAAAAAAAAAAAAAAAAATATGCATAATTATTTTTATCCCCAACCTCATATTTTTCAGTGCGAAAAATTTAACTTTTCAAAAAAATTTCCACTATGGCCACTCTAATGTATATAAGGGATATGTGGGTTAACCTTATTATGCCATCATTCCTTTTAGTACCAAGTAATTTGGAGAAAATTGGGTTAATTTCTTGTTCACTACTTCGTTTCAGATTGTAATGCCAGTAACTTTTTATATCCTGTATTTAATTCGATTATTTAACTCGATGACTTGATTTCAATATTACCAAAGAATCACTTTTCTTTTGCTTTCGGTGAAATGTGTTAATACTTGCTACAATTTTTTTTTGATGCAATAAGGATTTCGATATTTTTAGATCAAAAAATTGAAGCAAGTATTTACACATTTCACCGAAAGCAAAGGAAAAGTGATTCTAAATGACTTGGAGATGTAAAAAGTAAATTTTCAATTATTTGATTTTGAACGTTGGTATTCTAATTCCAATTGAAGTTCAAAGAAAATCAATTGAAATTCAAATACTCCATTTGAAATTCAAATCGCGTCAATTGATATTCAAAAAATCCATTTGAAATCCAAAAAAAAATTTTAATTCAAGTTTTCCATTTGTAATTCGAAAAATATCTTTGGAAGTTCAAATTCATCAATTGTAATTCAATTCTCTTCATTTGAAATTCAAAATTCGTTAATTGAAATTCGAAACTAATCAGTTGAAAGAGTTTTGAATATTTTTGAATTTCCATTGAAATTCAAAACTAATCAGTTGAAAGAGTGTTGAATATTTTTGAATTTCAATTGACGAATTTTGAATTTTAAATGACGAGTTTTGAATTTTAATTGATGAGTTTTGAATTTCAGTTGATGTGTTTTGAATTTCAAAGGACGATTTTTTCCGAACATTAAATGAAAAATTTGAATTGATATTTTTTGAATTTTAATAGAATTTTTAAAAATGAATTGACGACTTTTGAATTTCAAATGGAATGTTTGAATATTGTTATTGTCACTAAGAAGCAATCTGAACTATACTACTAGTACAGTACTATCTTAATTTTTAACTAGTTCTAATACCTCAATTTTGTACTAGTTGATATTAACCTACTACAAAAGGGACCGCAAGCCTAGGACAACTATGTGCAAAATGAGACAGTTGCTTGTATTGATGGTAAACTAGCTCACTGTCCTCTATGAAGAACTAGAACTAGAGTAATACACAAGGCGAACCAATTAACAACTAATGGACAACATTGACACATATACTGCTGCAACAACAACAAGAACTAGTTCCGGACTAGTATTTTTCCCTACTTGGATTCTACGTAAATTAACATTTATTAATTAAATATTTTGCACTATTTTTCCATGTTTGACGATTAAAAAAATCGTCTAAATTCAAAGTTCGGTTCCAATCGTATACAAAAATTTAAAATATCCAAAATTTTGATGTCTATGGCTTTTGTTGAATATCGTGCCACTCGTGTTTAATGCAACTTTCCTCATTATTATCTTCATCATCATGATGAAAAGATCGTACGATAGGATATCGCCTTGTCACAGGTCTCCTTTAGTACAGAATGGCTCAGTGAGGTCCTTGCTAATCACAGTAGACTTCGTGTCAGTCTGGGTAATTCCGCAAAGGTGTATCAGCTTCGCTGGAATACCAAGCTCAGCCATGGCTTTGAGTAATTTCTGCCGTATCGGGCTGTTGTAGGCAGCTTTGTTGTCGAACTACTTTTCTTAAGTCTTTTCCAGGATTTGCCGCAGTGTGAATATCTGTTCAATTGTTGATTTACCATTTCCATATCTACACAGTTGGATAACACTGGCTTTAGTCTTTCAAATAGCACACTCGACGGGAACTTATATGCGATGGGCAAAAGGCTAATACCGCTGCAATCGAAGCACACACTTGGATCACCCATCTTCAGTACAGAACATGATACGCTTAGCTTCCAGCCATAGGACATGCACATGGATAATCCAAACCGTGCGTAGTACCTGGTGCATACTACTTATCAGATCAACACTGACGGACTTAAAAAGATCTGCTGGAAGTCCATCGGCACCGACTGCTTTATTATTATTCAGCCGCTAAATTGCTCTTCTTTTCTTGGTTTGGCTTGGTGATGGGCAATCTAAGCCGACGTCGACAAATGGCTTGATTACTTCACGTACGCTGCCTTCCGGAACCAGCAATTGTTGGACGTGTTCTCTCTATATATGCAGCTCACTCTGTGTATCTTTAATCATATTTCCATACTTGTCCTTACAGAAGGGTAAAATTCTTAAGTTTTGTTTTCGCTTACAGAGCTGTTTGCACGTGCCGTTCCCTAACAGTCCAGCTTACAATTGGCTGAAGCGTTGCCCTGTAAGCAGCATCCTGTTAATCAGACGCTATGCGACATCTTTCATCCCTGTCCTGTCCATCTCATCTCCTGGATATCGGTGATATCACCCTTGTATTTTTTGAGGACATCAGCCAATAGGATAGTGGCACCTTCTCTATCAAGAGTCCGGAAGTTCTATGTGCACATCCTTAAATCATGGTCGTTATAACATTTGTCGTCAAGATTTGGGGGGTTCCGTTGGTTACTGTTTCTTCTTCGTGTTTATATAACCAGTATAGGACCTGAAGGCAGGTGGCTAGCCCAGCCATCAGTGTTCGTCGCTCACTTCTTGGCGCTAATTCGTTTTTAATTTTATCACGAAATAACGTTGCCCAGATGCCACCACCTGGAGGTAGTGAGTCGGTTTGAGATACAAGTTTTACGTTGATGTTAATTTAACGGGTATTACCTAGAGTTAAGATCAATAAACAGCTGCAAGTTGCTCAGTCATTTAAAAAAAAAAATCATATTGAAACTGTGGTCTTGTATAATACTAAAAACAACAAATCTGTAAAAAAAATAATTAAAACATAATTTCCCTTTACAGCCCATGAATGACGTATGGGATAGCTTCTCTCGTTGTTGTGAATTAACACGCTTTCTATTTTAGATTCACAACAAAAGTCACTGATTCAGAAGCTTTTACTAGACTTGCCGATTACCTCGAGACAATTATAACGTAAATTGCTGTCGACTGCATCGAGGTGGCCGGCAATAAAAGAAAAATGTAGATTACTGGAGCCGTGAATCGAAATACGGCCGAATCCCGGTTAATTATTTGAAATAATTCGTTATTTTTCTTAATTTATATTACATATTCGTTTCAAAAAATGATTGCATCTAAAATCATAATTGGGATATTTGAAATACTGGCGTAATACGTCAGCTATAGCTTATTTAAAAATCAGAACTATGACAACAACTTAATCTTTAGTATAATTTTCAAGTTGTCGCACAACAATCCGTTAAAAATTTTAATTATCAGTTACAAATCAAAAGCAATAAGTACTTTGGGTAATTAAACGAAGCAAATTTAAGGAATATTTTAGTTTCAGGACAAAATAATTGAGGCAATTAGAAGAATTAGATAAGCAAAAGTTATTTATTTAACAGTGGCGTTTTCTTAGAAAAATGGTGCAAAATAATGGGAGTTTAAAAATCGAGGTATTTAAGCCTGGGGTAATTAAAAGGGTTTACTCTATCTGTTAAACTAAGTAGGTATAAAGGGATATTTCGTTACACATTTTCTGGTGTCCAAAAGTAAAAGTTTTGAAAATTAAATTTTTTTGTTAACAGATTTTCTTGTCCCAATAAGGCAGAAAAACATTTTACGAATAAACAAAATATTGAAATAAAATGCTGGGGTTTTTTTTGTTCATAATAATAAATAAAAACGTTATTCTTTTTTGTGCTTTGTTGTTGGTGCCAAGCATGCATACAACAACACGTGTTTGTCTCATAGTAAACAACGTAAGGCATTTTTGTTTTGTTTTATCCATTCGCCGAAAACAATAACAAAACCAGTCAACAACTTGTCGAAAACAGATTTGGTTTTTATGTATTCTTTTTTTTATTTCTTCTTTGGGTTAGTGTTTTGTTTTTCCAGTTTTTTTTTTCGCTTAGGTTCCAAATTTTTAAAACGCAATATGTTAGGCTTTAAATTTTGTTTTTTGTTTAACTGTACTGATAGCAATATGTTTTAATAAACCAATTGTCAAATATATATTTTATTTTATATTACCCCTCGCCTACACATACAAATTGCATGTGCTTTTATATATTATTAATAAAAAGTTTGATTAGTTGTAGTAATAATAACAAAGTAAGGTCAAATCGCCAAATTTATCGTTCAAGTAACGGTTTAAATATGGGTTGGCGGGTTGAGTTTATTTAATCGTTTATTAAATCATTTAAAAATGGAAACTGTTTTTCCGCAACTAAAACTGAAAATTGCCTTACCAGAATAAATAAGTAAATAGCACAAAACAAAAGTTTATTAATCAAATCATAAAATTAAGAAAAATTTAGTTCTGAGAAGCATTCTGGGGAATGCCCAAAAACACTCTTCTTTTTAAGAAAGGTGGAAGAAGCCTTCCTTTTCAAAAAAATAAAATAAAAGGAAACAAAGTAACCTATAAACATCATCTTTATTTAATAATGCACTATTGTCCATTTTTATTTCAAAAGTACGATTTTCAATAAATACTTTCGTATTTTACAACAACTCAATAAGATGAGCGTATGTCCTAAAAGAACAAACACCCAAATTAACTGATGCTCTTTAAGGCCTCATAAACAAAAGGACAATTATTCATAATTCCAGAAACAATTTCGTTTCGCCCAACATTCCTGCTGTTTTCAGGAGCTGCCCAGTAAAATAATATTTAGCTCAAGATGTGCCAATTGTTTACTTCAACTGAATTAATTACTAATATTGAATACCCAAATTGGTGTTGTCGGCAATGTATGAGACGGCAACGTTAATAATTGTTTAATTAGTATAATATTTTCTTTAATGTAGCATTTGACTTTTTGTGCTCATAACAACTTGTACATACTCGTACATTTGATAATTGTTACCAAATTCTTATGATAATCTACTGGAGTGAAATGATATATTGTTGTGTCATTATGCGTTGTTTTGCATATTTCATACAACATTGTGGATACATTTACCGCGCCCCTACATCCCCACATGCTTTTGGCATACATCATTAGAATTTATATTGTTTTTAATATCTTCACGGTCTTTTCTCTTTTTCGCTTATTTGTTTTGCACATCTTCGAAAAAAAATACTTTAGTTTTTAAATGATACCCATCAAAACAGACGTATAAGTGCTCCGAACGAATGTTATTCAAATAAAATCAGCAAAAGGAAAACATTTATTCTTCATCGAATAAATTGAAAACATAAATTAGAAATGTTTTAAAAATGGATATTGATGAAATCAATCAATATTGTTACTTGTGTTCATTTACTCTAAAATGTGTTTCGAAATAATGTGATATAATTGCAAAAAGTGTGCGTATAAAAATTGAATCAATAATATGTATTCCATGTGATAATCGATGGATTAAAATAAAAACAAGTATTCTTACTTTGCTTCACCTTTGGATCAACATTCTAACAGTTGAAACTCGCAGAGCATCAAAATGAAAACAAAAGTAAATACCAATTTTTTTTTTTTAAATTTGCATTTTATTTATTAATATTTGTTCCTCTCACTTTTATTTGCTGTTCAATTGTGAAAAAAACTCTAATGACCCAAAATATTTACTTGATAGACAAAATTATATGTAGTATGTACTTGTAGACAATTGATAATAAATATTGACAAAATTAAGACATTAATATTAGAAACACGCCGTAATGGATATGAAAATTCGATTCAGCAGAAAACGCGTTTAAACTTCTCATTTTACTCCCACATTCTATAATACTTTAATAATAAAACTAAATTTAAAATTTTTTATACAAATTACAAAAACAACAAATATAACTTTTTAAATTTCTCCGTAAAATATAACGGTTATACACTGGAGAGCGAAAAATTATACGCTCCACCGTATTTCGGTACAGAAGTACTTAAGGGCTCATAATCCAAAAACCAAATATGAGGAATAAAAGAGAACCAAAGACTAAAATTTAACATCCAACAACAACAAAATTTTATTTAGTTAAGTTTATCTTGACATTATGGGGTGATCATAAAATTATACGTTGTGGTATTTAATTACGAAACAGTTTCAGCCGATTTTAGCTCTGCAACGTTATTGTGTTGCCTTTTGTTGCAGTACAATTTTTTGAATAAGTATGCCCAATTCATTTTCAATAGGGTTCATGTCATGGAAACATGATGGCCCCTCTAAGACTTCAACGTTTTCTGACCGTACCCAAACTTTAATTTCCTTAGCGGACTGGTTTAGCTTTAAGAAGGGCATTTTCAGTAGGTCTTGTACTTTCTCTACTATGTGTCGCTTACGTTTGCTAACCACAAACGTGCGCTGCATATTTCACCGCAGACCGGTCCATCGCTTTGTTAGTGCATAACAAGGTTTCTTTGTCCCTGCTCCAAGTGGGGTCCCGGCCAGCGACATGAGGACCATGTTTCTGTTTTGCAGCTTGTTAAAAGTAGTTGTGGTGTGCCTCGACGACTTAAACTATCAAATGAGACAACCAAAAACTTCGGATTGTTTACGGTTGGATTTGTTGTGTCATCGACCAAAACACATTCAGTTGCTGTCGGAATTCTGCTGTCCCGACAGGGGCAGAGATCCTCAGGTTTCTTCCAGTGAAGAAGGCTGCAAGATCCGTTAAGTAGCCGTTTATTTTATCGCAGATGTCAACTGATTTTCATAGTCATCATATCGATACCCAGTAGGGAAAAATACTAGTCCGGAACTAGTATGATACTAGTTTCCAATAGGGAGTGAACTAGTTCACCTTCCATACAAGCAACTGTCTCATTTAACACGTAGTTGTCCTAGGATTGGGGGGAATTGTCCCTTTTGTACTAGAATAGTACTAGTCCAGAAATTCTAGTCGGGCGGTAGTAGATTGTCTCCTTTGAACTAGTATGGAACTAATTTAAGAAAGGTAAATAAGAACTAGTATTATTCTAGAAAAAATTGATCTGGTACTGTACTAGTATTTTGAATACGAAAAAAAAACATATACGACGTTCAAAATCCATTTTAATGTGAGTGAAAAATACGATATTGTATAATTAAATGCATACGATTGAATACATTTTTTTCATCTAAAGAATTATTTAAAAATTCCCTTTTTGTTATTCATTAGCTTATATCGTTTAACTAGTTCAAAATTCGATAGTTTAGGACTAGTTCATTTTGGGAGTAGTTCACAATTCCATACTTTTGAACTAGTACGTTTTAGAACTAGTTTGACGATTCCCTACTGGGTACTTTCCCATAAGAATGTAATAAGGGACAATTTTCTCGAAAATGACATTTTGATGAGAAACTATACTAGAAGTTAAACGCCACATTTTGGCCTGGGTTTCGCTGCCCTATTATGGATGCAAAGGGACCGGCCGTGGCATAGTGGTTAGAACACGCGACTACCATGCGGGAGATCGCAGGTTCAAACCTGGCTTCAGTCATCTTAAAAGAAAAAAAAAAAGAAAATTTTCTTTCATTGTCGGCTTCCCTCGAATGTTGTTGACAGCAACTTCGCAGTATTAAGCGTCGATTCAATCGTCGTGTCTAGTAAGAGCTTCTCAAACAGTGACGTTCGCATTCGTCGATAAACAAGTAGGTGCCGTTAGTTGTGAATCTAAAAATAGAAAGCGTGTTAATTCACAACAACGCGAGAAGCTATCCCATACCTCATTCATGGGGTGCAAAGGGAAATTTAGTTTTTTTTTTTATTATGGATGCAAAGGAAACTAGAGAGAAAATAAAATTGTATCAACCGTCAAGTTTTCTCACTGGAATCATGTTGCACCCTGAAATTTGAAAGTTTTGTATTGTGAAAATCGCTTTCCAAATATGTTCCTTTCAATAAAATACACAAATAAATAACCAAATGAGACGTTTTTTTCGTTTCCTACACAATTTTAGAAATGTCGCTTAATACATTTTTATGGGAAGGTATCGATATGATAGTTGTTGCTGTTGTAACAGCTGGAGGAAGTAGCTGATTTTATACCGATTTTCAATCTATCGGTACTAGATTGGGCATGGAATCCGATTATCATCATTGTTGGCAACTTTGATAGTGATCTTGTTAAAAACTCTGATAGTGATCTAGTTTGCTTTCAATTCATCGTACAAATGTCTTACATGAAGATGTCCCACGCTTAGGGTCAACTTTCTTTTTTTTTTATTTTTTTTAACCAGTTCAGATATTCTAGATGAGCGGAAGTTGATTGCATCTTGTGAACCAGCTTGAAACCACTCCAAAAAAGGTTGAAAAAATTGCTACAAAATTATCGCACTAAAAAATTGTTCAATAATTCTTATAAAAAATTAGCTATATATTTTCCATGCAGTTTACATATTCGTCCCAATTCTGAATGGCAATTCCCCGGAATTTTTTCCCTATTCCCTGTTCCCCTATTCTAAATGAAATCTCCCCGGGAATTTTTTCCCTTCTCCCTATTCCCTTATTCTAAACGAACTTCGAAAGTGAGGAAAAATTCCCCGGGAATAAAGTAGGTATTACGAATGTAAATAAAAGGGAGAAATTGATGACAAATTTTGCGGAAAATTCCGCCAACAAATTTCAAGGGAATTGTACTAAAAAATGAATGTATTTAATATTTACATGATAAAAGTACAGAACATTTGTAAGCCTTTGTGAAGGGATAGATTTTTTCATCAAGGTAAGCTCGCAATTTGCTGGAATTTCAAGTAAATGAGTCTTGCCACGCACCAGGATGGTAGATGTCATCGTACCGTATCTTTAGCTCATGATCACACACCTGTAAATAGTTTTTTTTTTAATTATATAGATGAAGCTTCAATAAAAAAGCTCACTAAACTAAATTTTTAAGCTCACTAAACTAAATTTTTAAGCTAAATTCACAAGCGGGGAAATTGCAAAGAGCTTTCTGCTTTAGATATCATCACAAACGCAGCACTGAACATTTGTATATTGTTTTTTGTAGGTATTTGTTGTTTATATTCACTTTATTCGCTTTTTACATTAAAAACTTCAAGAAAATAATTTGCAAATTGTTAGCCAAACAAAACAGCTGACGCAAAACAGCTGACTTCGAAAAACTGAAATTCCCTCTCCCTTTTATTGTTCTCCCCGTTTGTTTAGAATAGGAGGATTTTATTCCCGGGAAAAATAAATTCCCCGGGAATTATCTCCCGGGGAGTATTCAGATTAGGGCTGATATTAACATTATTTTTCATAAGATGTGTTACATACGAAATTATAAACAAATGCAACAATTTCATATACATATATACTTTATTATCCCAAAATCATTAAGAAGCATTTGTCTTTTGTTTTTGGTAAAATTTTAAAATATAACTACGGAAATTATTTCAAATGATTTGCTTGCAGAACTGGAAGGGCCTTTGGTAGGCATCTCAAGCCCTTAGCCGCTTATTTTCAGAATAACACAGGTGCTACAAAATCTTATGGTTAAAAAACTAGTCTATTTTATTAAAAAATTAAGCTCATACATCTTAAACAACCCGCATAAAATCTTAACAACTCAGTTAAAACTCACTTCCATATTGTGTATCATAAAAAAGGCATGTTGTTTTGCTAATATCTTAGGTTGTAATTTTTTTAAATAAGACACATTTTTCAATGTAATACTAATAGAGAGCTATAAAAAATAATTAATTTAAAAGCAAACAAAACAAAATTTTTTTTATTAATTCTCAGTACAAAATTTTGTTCATCACTCTCACTATTGAATATACAAACAACAATTTTCTATAGCTAAAGGGGCATGCTAATCACTCTTACATAAAGAATAGTTTGTTTCCATTGCACTAAGTGTAATGTATTTTTTAAATATTCAGACACATACTCACTGACGTCCATTACCCCCAAGTATGTACAACTACAAAATGTAAATGGATGAAATCATCAATGGCGGTATATTCAGTTGTAAATGTTTATTTTTTTCATTTATTTTTGTATGGAATAGTATTTAATTTTTTTTATTTTTGGTAAAATTAATTTTGATATCAATGGGTTTGATGAATGCCATTTTATATGTAAATAAAAGATATGTACATAGATATATATGTATGTACGAATAACAACGGTATATTTCCTGGTAAATAAAGTAGTGTGCTAAATAAACAATGCTTATCTGTTTTCAAAATACCGTACTTAGAACATGACTTAGCTATCAAGTTATTTTTTTCTTGTTTCCAGGCAATTAGAAATAGAAGTACATATAATATATCATTGCTTATATTATTAAGAAATATTACTAATTATGTGTAGAATTCTTAAAAGAATATCTGTTAACAGAAAGAAGTACGTATGTACGTGAAGCAAAGACTAGAACCACATATATTTACAGAACTGTTATTATTTTAACAGAGCACTGTTAGCGTACACAACTGTGGGATTTAAATAAAAAAAACAACAAACTGCTTATTAACTAGGTAGGGTTTTATTGATAAAAAAAAATAAATATAAGTGAACACAAATCAGCAGTTTTTCTGTGGTGAAACGGAAAAACTGCTTAAGTCTGTTTTTGCAGGAGAGCACTTTTCAAGTTTAAACCTTATTCTAGTATAAGTGAAAATCATCCATCGAATTATTGCTAATTAAGGAATACATTGTTATACATTCCAATCCAGAAATTATTTAATTTAAGAGGGACTATGGTCAAAAATAAAAAATAATAAAATTGTATAGATTTGTGTACATGTAGATGGAAAATTCGCTTTGTCAGTTGGGCCAATATACAGCTCCGGCGCCATTTTTACTTTACTTAATATAGATTTTGGGTCGTTACCACGGATAAAAAAATCCATATATTCCATATATAGATTCTAGGCCGTTACAACCAAAAAAGAATTCGTTAACCCAAATATAGATTTTGCACCATATACACCGAAAATCAAGTCCATATCTATATATATAAAAGTCTTGGGTGACTGACTAATCACTCCCCAGCCCAAACGGCTAAAGCTAGAACCGTGAAATTTAGAATGTAGGTTTCTTTTATGACGTAGGCGCGCTCTAAGAAGGGATTTGTGGAAATTCGGACTAAAAGGGGGTAAAATGGGCGTGGCACCGTCCCATACAACTGGAATTTTAAAGTGACTATATCTTTTGAACCATTATAGGTACGAAGTTGAGATTTGGTACCTTAATCGGTCGTATAAGAAAAAATACTTTGTTTGTGGAAAGTGGGCGGTGCCACACCCCTTTTTCAAAATCGTTATCTGGGCGAAATAAATGAACTAATTGCAATGAAATTTTCGCTGTATGGAACTATCCGTAGGGTCTCAATCATAGGCTACATGAAAACATACTTAGACAAAGGGGCGTGGCACCGCCCACACAAACCAATCGGTCATATTTCGCGAGCCATTAAAGGTATGAAGATGAGATTTGCTACATATGTAAATGGTACATGGGGGATTACATCTCGCTGGGAAATGGTCAGTGACACGCTCCTTTTGAAACAATTGTAAGGTCGGTCATATTAATAGATCGATTGTAATAACATTATTCTAACATAATATTATTAACATATTATTAACATAATTCTGATACTCCTAAAACCATTTGGTCAGTTATTGCTTTTTTTTTATAGGAATGGTTCACTCCATAACACTCCTATTTGCATATTAGGAAATATTTTATTTACAAACTTGTTAAAATTTTGATTACAGACTGAGGATACAAAACTGTTATCATTAGATTTATTGTTTTAAGTTTAAAGCATAAAAATCGAATAGTTGAACATATCTTTTGAACTTTAAAAATTATTTTTATAAACAAATTTGTGAGTAGAAATTTGTAAGCATATAAGGCCTTACAGGCTCGGTTATTGAAAAATATATAATAAATACAAAAAAAAAAATTATCACAATCAAAATATTTAAATCGTCTACTGTCTATAGATAGGATGGAAAATTTGTGATGGTTGTTCCCCTTTTCGAGTAAACGTCAGTTAAGAACGGATTTTTGGAAACTCGTACTTTTATGGGTTAAAAATTACCAATAAGGGAAAAAAGTTGTACCATCACCTAAACCAATCGTATAATGATATAATCGCGAAAATTGTTGTGTAAATGCTTACTATCAAATTAGATTGAAGTATTTTTTTTTAAATCCGTTGTTTCTGTTTCTGAAAAAGGGATAACAATTTTACTATCGTTACTATCTCCATCAGACGGCTAATGATGTAATCATGATAAGATATATAGGCTTGCTCCCTATGGAATTAGAACGAAGCAAGGAGGAATTTCGAAATTCTTACCTTTTAGGGGTAAAAAGGACTGAAAAGAGATAAAACTGGTAAAAAACGGCTAAAGGTATAGTCTCAAAAATTGTGCGATGTGAAGTTATTTTAAACTTCGTTCATAAGTTGTAAAAATACCAAAAAAGGGATTAAACTGATGATATCACCCAGATCAAATACCTAAAGGTAGAGTTACGAAAACGTAAATAGAATTGCTCCCTATAGAATTAGAGAACTGTCGAATGGGGTTTTTCAAAATTCCATTTTAGTTGTGTGATACGAATATAATTTTTAGAATTCGTACTTTTAGGGATAAAAAAGGAAGAGAGCGATAATATCACGCAGACCAATGGGATAAAGCTACAATCACATAAAAGGGGTATTCGTTCGTCATATGAAGCGTTGGCATTTACGTATATTGCTTAAAGTCATAAGAAGGTTCATTGTAAGTACGGGTGAAGCAACACGAACTGGGGAAGCTAGTATATTACATATATAGATTCTGGCCCGTTACAACCGAAAAAGAAGTCCCTATATTCCAGAATCTGAGATTCTGTAATTTCACTTACGTTGCAGCAAATGTTTTTTGGCACATTATGCAAAAAAGTGAAAGCTCTTAGCTTTAGAATATTTAGCTCCTTTCAGATGAATGAGATTCGTCCACTAAAATTTCATTCCAACATTAAAACGGTGTATCATTTTTAGCGATATCCACTGTAAAGCTATATAAAAGTGATTGATCTTTATTGTATTTGTAAAAATCTTCTGTTATTTGTTTGTTTATATCTATTTTCCATAGCCGTTGTATCATTTAGTATGTACATTATTATTTAAATGTTTAACATTATTTTGTTTATTCTTTCATACAAAGAAATAGTTCAATGCATATATTTCTTTATCATTTGTTCCTGTTCATACGGTATATACACACGTACGTATGGATGTAAAAATATTCTTTTGTTTCAGATAATGAGATCCATCATGTCATTGTCATATTATAGAGCTGAAAGTGGGCTAGAATAGGCTTAAAAATACCCTTTGCATAAAGAAAATATAAGTTTAATACCTTCAGCACATTTTTTTTTTTTAAATGTTGCTTTATCCCTTTTTATTACCAGCAAATGAAAAACAATTTATTCTTACTAATTTGAATGTATATTTCAATTTATTTTTTTATCAAATAAGTTAATAAAGATCTAATATCTACTGTAGGGTATTGAAAATACAAATTTCTTAAATTTGTTTTCTTCATAGTTGCGAATTGCATTTTCGAAATCAGTTTAAAAGTCAACAGTGTTTATACAACAGGTTTACCTTTAGAATTATTATTAAAAAAATACTAAATTATTCAATAGTGCTTGGTAAAAGTTGAATGATTGTGTTTTATACGAAAGATGATTGAAAGGTATAATATTAACCGATTATTTAAATTGGTTTATAGAACTATTCAAAGCAATACAATTTAATACGTTTAATTAATTAAAAAATGCAACGTGCAGATATATTTTGATTATGATGTGTGTTACAAGTATATAAATATATGTGAAATGCCGCATAACACTATTGATAACAAAAGTGCAAATGTCATTCGTTAATCATATTTCTAAAAAAAAATCCAGTTCTTAAATGTCTATCTATGGAATGCATGAGACATGTATGAATAACACGATTTGTTATAATTTGTGAAAGAAAGCAACGTGCACAAATTTTTTTGATTGTGATGAACGTTACAGACTTATAAATATTTTGAAATGCAGTATAACACTATCGATAACAAAGTGCAAATGTCATTCGTTCATCATGTTTCTAATAAAATCCGGTTCTTAAATGTGCCTGGAATGCATGAGAGATGTATAAAGTACACATCCATGGTGCTGTTTCAAATAAAAATTTAAAGTTTGCTGTAATTGTAGTTATTTACTTGCAGTGCCTCAAATTATTTGCATGTTCTTCATTTGCATGTATCAGGCTAGCTACAACGCCTGCTTCGGGATTGGAGCGTGTTAGGCTTTGAATCGCCATGTCAAACTGTGTTATTATGAAAGGAAGCCGCAATGGTTTCGACATTCCTAACGATTATCTTTCCAGTCCTGTAAGCAGGTCTGCTAGGCCCTACATTCTCTCGCTGGGTTATAAGAGTTATGGTCCCTGTAATTTTCCCATTCTATACCTTTTATTTAAAAAAAAGAGTGCAAATATTTTTACTGCTAATACGAAACATTATTTCTGCTTATTGTAGGAGGTTATCACTCTGTTGTGGACATACACTTTCAATGTAAATAGTAAATCTTTATTCGTATTTCCTTTGTCATTAAATGGATTCATGTGTTTGTCAATATGTATATTATAATATTTCCATTCTTGTGTGTATACAATCTCAATTTACACTAGTAGGGTTTACGCAACGAAAAAGAGTGAAATGTGTTTCTTGGGTTTATTGGATTATTTTACGGGATTGCAAATTGTAAAGTTTTAGAATGGGTTCATCCGTTCTTTTTCTTTTGTAAATGTTTAACTCTGACTATGTAATGGTAAATAAAGTAATTAAAATAATATACTTTCGCTTTTTAACAAGTAAAATATGGAGAATGGGGAAATACAACTTTTTATAACAGTCTACTTCGAACTATCATATGTACTAAAATGTTAAATCAATACAACTTTTTTGTTTATGAAGAAAAGTTAACGGTTTTTTCTCAAATCTTTAATAGTTTTTCAAGGCTTCAAATCTACATCAGAAAATTGTATGCTTAGGGGCGTTTTTAAGAATGTAATGATAAGAACCGCTGGAAGAAGACGTCGTAATTCAAAGTCTCTAAGTCACTTACAAAGCTGTTGTTAATACCTTTTCAACGATGCATAGATCTTGAGAATCGGTATACAAATAACGATGTTATACGAAAAACCCCGAATCCGGCGTTTTTTCTTTTCATATAAGGTGGTAGGTAACATTGACAACTTTCTTTTCGACCCGTCTTAATGGAGAGTCTTCTTTCGATTTAAAGAAAATTCGAAACAAGAAGAATTTAGTTTTTAAACTATCTTGGGTTGTAGTGGCGGTCGGCGATGGGCTTTGTTGTTGTTGTACCAGTATATGTGTCTTGTCGTCCATTAGATGGGTCCAAAGAGACCTGGAAACATGTTGATTTGTTATGGCAGGGCAGTTAAAAACATGTAGTGTGTCGTATGCTCCTTAGTTAGAGGCAGGACAGTTATTCAACGTATTGCTGTCAATTCTTGCACAGTATGATTCGAGGAGGCTACAACAGCCATACCTTAATTGGGCCAAACAACTCTAGTCTGCCTTGGTAATTCCTCTTCCTACGAAGGCACTAATAGAGGGTGTTCTCTCAGCAGGACATTCTATCTGTAGTTATTTACGGCTTCAACGATCGCGTCAAAATGTATGTCCACTAGGCACTCTCTTTTAGCGTTGGACCTCGCACTCCGGATCATAAAGGTCTATCCTAATCTGCCAGGGTGGTGGGAGCTTATCCACAAGGAGGTTGTTGTTTTTGTTGTTCTAACAGCTGGTGGTTAGCTGGGGTGATAATTCTTTGCACCGATTTTCAATTTATCGGCACTCGATCGGGCATATAATCCGATTATCATACGATCATTGTTGGCAACTCTGTTTCGTTCCTTTGTAGATAACAAGGTTTGTGTCAAGGATTGTTAGGTGTTGTTGTTGTGTGTTTTAACCGCCAAATTCCACCAGAGATGGCGCCAGCTGGCTTGTTAATTTATATGAGAGGTTGATAAATCATTTTTCTTTTACCTTGGTCCTTGCGCAATCTGGATTTTGTAGTGGAAGCATCTAGGATAAGTTTTGTTGGCTGGAGAACTCGAAAGTATTTGAAAAGTAAATAATTTTTCATCGATGTTGGTTTGGCCAGTGCAGCGGCCGGAAATCGAACCCGGCACCTTCGGATTGCTAGTCTACGTCGCTTTCACTGACCTATCGAAGGCCACCCACCAAAGGCGGTGGTTGTTGTTGTTGTAACAGCTGAAGAATGTTGCTGGGGTGATAATTCTTTATACCGATTTTCAATTTATCGGCACGTGATCGGGCATACGAGAATTGTTGGCAACTCTGTTCCGTTCCTTTGTAGATGACAAGGTTTGTGTCAAGGATTGCCAGTTGTTTTTGTTGTGAGTTTTAACGCAACTCCTCCATAGATGGCGCCAGCTGGTTTTCGTTTATTTATTTTGTGATATTAATAAATCATTTCCTTTTTCCTTGGTCCTTGTGCAATTTGGATTTTTTGAGTTTTTTTTGGCTGGAGAACTCGAAAGTATTTGAAAAGTAATTTTTCATCGATGTTGACTTGTCCAGTCCCCCGGCACCTTCGGCTTGCTAATCTACGTCGCTTCCACTAAGCTATCGAAGGCCAATGTGGTGGTTGGAATGGCTGCTTCGACAGTAGGAAGTTATGTACACAATCTGGCAGTGGGCGTGGCCTTTTTTTATGACACTTGTCATACATCTGTTGTTTATTCTACAAAGTGAACACTTTTGGTTGAATAGGAAAAATGTTAGGCAATACAAAATAAGATTTGGATTGTATATGCAGTGAAAATCCATTCTTTTTTAAATTTAGTTAATAAATTGCTCAATTGACTATGACAAAATATGTATGAAGCTATTCCACCATGGGCTCTACCAAAGAAATTCTAGAGTAGATATTTGACTTAAGAATTGATCAAAATCAGATATTAGGATTTATATAACCGCTTATGCAACGAAAATGAAGACTGAAACGGTTTACTTGACAACATATCCATCTATGGCCAAAAACGTTTAGTTAAATTAAAAACATAAGAAGTTTTGTATGCCTCCTATGGGAACTTTCAAAACTGCTTCCATATTTTACTTTTTATGCAAAAAGAAATAGATTTAGTACCAGTGTGCATTGTACTAATCTAAAGTGGGGCTTGTTTTATAATTAAATGGCCAATAAATCTCCTGATTCATTACCATGGATTTCTCAATGTCCTGGGACCCAACAGATCCTGATGCTTTTGCCCATCCACATTTTCCTTGTTGTTCCTCACCAACTTTGATTTGTACAATGTAGAATTGAACGCTTTTATTGCAGCCTGGCTATCCACACAGATTGCTATCCGTTTGCTAGTTTGCTAGCCTGAAAGAGACTGCATTCATTTTGTAGCCCTGGTGTATACACCAGCTCCTGTGCCATGTTCCATCTTCGAACAGACAGTAAAGACATGGCCATGTGTGTATTGATACAAATTTCTTCATCCCTCAGCCTGATTGTCCCTCGGTCCGCAAGTCCAGAGGTGGAAGGCACTGGGTCACATCCAAAGCCCCTTGCGGTGTGCTTCTTTTAGCCCCTGTAATCACCATTACAACCATCCTTTGTACGTTTCTGAGCATTTTCAGTAGATTACTCTTATTTAGGCCCTCCCACCATCCAGACATCCATATGCAGTAATTTCTCAGACTACAGCCACATTGTAGCCTTCGGTTTGAGCTTTTACCTATGGAGTTGTGGCACGCA
Organism: Muscina levida; assembly: GCA_964034835.1. Classification (NCBI taxonomy): domain Eukaryota; kingdom Metazoa; phylum Arthropoda; class Insecta; order Diptera; family Muscidae; genus Muscina; species Muscina levida. Next base: position 123,056,349 of record OZ035880.1, read on the forward strand.
TAAAGGGCATTGACTTACCTTTTCTCGATATTCCTTGACCAAATTAACTAATAATCCACACAACTAGTTTCGAGAAATTCTTTCCATATTCATATATATAATTAGCATGGCACTTTAATTACAAATAAATATGTACATACTATCATTTTAAATAATTGTATATATACTTTTTATATATATATTTTTTTGCACTTGTGTATTATCACCTATTGAATTTGAACTGGAATTATGAATAATTGTGTTTTCAATTCAAATAAGTGATAATCAAATATATTGGCTAAAAATAACATCAGCTTTAATGAATGACAATCTATACACTTAATTGTGTGGGAATTAGAATCGACTGGAAAACAAAGCCAAGCAACACACAAAGCCTATGTGTGAGTTGGATCTTCATATTATCAATAAAATGTCTAAACGTAAATGCAATATGAGATGTAAACAACAAGTTGTTGTTGTCGGTGTCGTGCTAAAAATAGCTTTCTGTTTGTTTTGCTGTTTAAACAAATGACCTCCATCGCCTATGATTGTTGTTAGCTTTTTGATTTTCTTTGCACGAGATGTAATGCATGTTTATCGTCACATCGTCGCAACAATATCAATACACTTACATACATCTCTCAAGAGGCTCTGAGGAGAGTATCAACGTTTGATTATACGAGGGTGAATACAAATTGTACAAAAAAATTTTTTTTTATCGATTGCTAGTTGTACTTAAATTAGGTAAATTTATTTTATCTATTAGTTTATCTTTGTGGTCAAACCTATTACTCGCAGTCATAACTAAAAATTGTAATACGTCAAATGATGAATAACTTACTTGATCCAGCATAATTTATAAATTGTAAGAATCCTTTTTTTTTCACAACCTATTAGAAATTTTATTTGATTAAATTGGATAATCAGTATCTGTTTTTTGGGATTCGTCTTAATTTTTTGAATTTGTCAAAAATGGGTGGAAATTAAATGTCATTTAAATTGTCTTAAGTTATTTAAAAGAAGAAGTTTTGACAAACACAAACTTGAATTGATGCCTTTTGTATATTCCCAATCTATACTTATGTATTCATGAAAAGGCATTACCATACACTCCTCTTTATTGTTTTGCAGTATGATTTATATACTGAAATAAAAATTGAAAGATAAAGGCTAATGTGTTTTTTCCGTTAGAATTATTACATGATATCAGTAAATGGCGCCGCCTTTTTTTAAATTTATTATATTTATCTGATTTTCTATTTTTAACTCATGTCAACATTTGAAAATTATTTATTTACACTTAGCTTACAGTCATTTACTACTTACAGTACTGAATTGTTTAAATTTGCTAAGAAAATGCGTCATATTCAATATTAGAATAAAAAATATTAGTTAAATTCGCGTATATGTATATAGAAAATTACATCGCAAATATGCTATCAAATATTATTTTGGTAAAAAACTTTTACACAAAGCACATTCTCTTTAATGTAATAAATTTTGTTTAGATCTGTGGAATTTGGACATTATATCCTTCTAATTATAATCAAACGTGACTGACTTCTTAATAAAACACACATATTGCATGGAACACATATATATCTAAATCTGAACCGATTAGATGCCTCGTTTTTTGTATTTTATCGTTTCATTACAAAAAGATTAACTATTCCAACGAGACACATTATCTTTAATGTGATAAACGTCGAAAATATAACGAAGAATTTAAAAAGGCCCACATTCTGGAAGGGGCCTTTTTCAAAATTAAAGTACCAAATTTGTTTCAAAACTTTTTAAAACGATTGCAATGAACAATTTTTTATCAATAATTTTGTTTGTAGAAAATGTGACGGGTGTGACCTCATTATGTGAAGGGTGTGACATAATATGAAAACATGAAAAATTTGAAGAAAAAAGGAAGGCAGTTACTTATTCGTTAACGGTACTATCATAGACATTAACATACTGCAGACGAGTATGTTTTAAAGTAATTTTTTTTTTAAATTTAGGAAAACGGTTTAAAGCTGTGGTGCACACGGATTATGCACTTTTGCACATTTGTTTATGTAAAAGCACTCAGCATTGGCACTATTTTGTCTGTACCAAAGTGCAAAGCAAGAACACTTTTTTATACACACCAAATGACAGAACAAGAAGAAGATCTTTTTCTTATGTTTTGTTACTACTAGAGATGGGTTTAGACCTGGGTATTTACCCATTTATACCCACTTTCATACCCGGGTATTTATCGAATTTCAGGTAAATACTCATTTGAATAACAAATATCCGTTGTTACGTAGAGTAAGAGAAATGTGAACCCAGGGTAAATACCTGGGTATTTACATTTAAATACCCAATTTACCATTTGGGTATTTACATTTGTTCCATCACTAGTTGCTACAGATTGACGAAAGTTATTCTCAACGTAGATTTTGTGGTTATAAATTAAATGATTTCATGGAATGCTGTACCCAACGGCGGAGTTGTCAAAGGTTTCTACAAGCAGGCATGTAACAAGTCCTTCTGAGAATATTACGACGTCATTTTTATCAGGCCTTGTTTCCACATGCCTAAAAACAGGCATCTGGAACATCGCGAACGCATGTTTCCTTCATTCTTTAAGACTTAATGCTGCCGACTTTCTTTGAGAAGGGAGATTCAAGATCTTTGATGATTTGTTATTCCCCCATTCCGTGTGTATACTAGAGCCCTGCACAAGTGATCTAATCGGTTTCAAGCGTATTTTTTTCAACACATCGCTTATTTGGTACAAAATCGGCATAAGTCAAAAACGTGATTTTTGAGTGAATTATGTAAAGTTGTTCTTTATATCATACTTCGTGTTGCTGTGACACACTGAATTTGACCAAAAATATCAAACAATAAAAAACACTTTTCTGATCGTAAGCCGAATTTGATGTATCATTTGATACACTTAACGTAAATTTAAAATATTAATATTAATATCTTTTGTACATTTCGGTTGAGAGCTATTTGAACTCCTCATTTCTTTGTAATGTTCAGAATCGAGAATCGACCCCCCCGAAATAGTATTTGTACTTCTTAACATAAACTATTTTCTCTGCTATATAGAGCGACCCTATCTATCTAATGTATACGAAGTCAAGGTTGACACGAAGTCTGACCGACGCAGCTGAGGGAAATCTCATGTACGATATTTCGTACAGATGTCTGAAAGATTTCTGAATGTAAATCGTAGGAAAATATAAAGGGAAATTCGTTGTTTCTTCAATAACATTTTGATGTTTCCTTTAATACAGAGTTCCGAAATCGCTTCGAACTCGATCATATATGTATGTCGGAGCAAATCAAATAGATTTTCCCTTCAACGTGTCGTAATGAATTCTGTACGATATCGGTAGGAATAATTCTAATAATGTGTGATAATGAGCTTTTGATTTGCTTGGAGAAAAGCGGGTTTATTGTACCAAATAGTACAATTAATTGTACCAAATAGCACTTTAATTGTACCAAACGTACTGTATCAAAAGTACAACTTTGTTGTTAGTACCAAATAGTAAAATTAATTGTTCCAAATATTACAATTTGTTGTAACAACAAAATAAAATTTATTGTAACAACAAAATAAAATTTATTGTACCAAAAATACAATTTATTTAACCATTTTTTGTATTAACGGTACTTTTATTGTACTCAAAAACTTAATTTCACTTTACACCCCATTAATGACGTATTGGACTGCTTTTTGCATTGTTGTGAATTAACACGCTTTCAATTTTTGATTCACAACAAACGGCACCTACTTGTTTATCGACGAATTCGAACGTCACTGTTTGAAAAGCTTTTTATAGACATGCCGATTGACTCAACAATTTTACTGCGAAGTTGCGGTCAACAACATCGAGGGGACGGCAATGAAAGAAAAATGTAGATGACTGGAGCCGGGAATCGAACCACGGATCTCACGCATGGTAGTCGCGTGTTCTGACCACTATGCCACAGCCAGTCCCCACTTACAAAATAGCACAATTAATTGTACCAAAAAATACTTTTATAATAGCAAAAAGTTCTTTTGTTATAAAAAAAGGTTTGTACCAAAAAGTACTTTTATTGTACCAAATAGTACAATTAATTGTACCAAAAGCATATTGTTCTAACGCAAATTTCTGTTGTTATACAACAAAGTAAAATTTATTGTATCAAAAAGTACTTTTATTGTAACAAAAGTAAATTTATTGTACCAAAAAGTACTTTTATTGTACCGAAAAGTACTTTTATTGTATCAAAAAGTACTTTTGTTATGCCAAAAATTGATTTTATTTTGTGCTAAAATAAAATTAAATTACACCAAAAACAACATTAATTGTCCCAAAAATGCATTTTATTGTATCTTAAAGTACTTTTATGTTATCAAGAACTACATATTGCTACTCCCCATGTGCAAAAACGACAGCACTGATTGTCACACTATTTTAGAACAAAAAAAAGGCAGGCTTCAAAACATTAAAATGATTTATTGCAGTCATTTACAAAGCAGCGAAACTATTAATTTTAGACGTATTTAACACGCCTATAATTTAATTTCCATACTTTTCCATTACATGCTCTTTTGTTTTCTTCCTCGTTCTTTTTTGTTCCAACTACTCTTTATCCATCATCGTTTTCTTGGCATCTCTTGTTCTTCTATCCTATACCTGATTAAAGATAATTGCAGGCCATATTTTTCCTTATTTCCTTTAGTTTCGGCTTTCTATTTTAGACATTTATTAAAAATCGAAAATTAAAATGATTGTTCACAAAATTTCACTATACGTCTGGCCAGTTATTATATCTCACAGACTTATTCAAACAACAAAATGTGTTTTAGGCAGCAACTTATACAAGAACTTGTGTCTGCTACCGAAAATACATTTATCTATTACGTTATCATAGCATTGTCAGTTTTGAAAATTTCTAATTTTTTAGTTGCGTTTGTCCGCAAAACAACTAAAATCTTCCGTGACGAACACAAATCCATATGTAGTAAGAACCGTTTTGACGAAAAATTACGGTATCTTTACACTAAAATGACCGAATACATTCCTGTCAATAATCTTCTTATAACAGACATGTTTTTTAATGTCTAACAAGATTTGAGTGGTCCGGTGTCTTTCCATTCGGCAATAACTGGTTTTTTAAATTACAATTACATATTACAATTATTTATATTATCGTATACATATTTATACGAATTGACAAGTGCTTTTGAGTTCTATACTATCAACACTACTACATCTAACACAAACCGCATTGATGTGTTTGGCATTGAACTTTCTTTAACCAATTCGTTGCTAATTATTTGTCCAGTGCCAACTATCGCATTTGCCTCTATCGATGTTAGTTTATATGTATGTAGATTGTGCCCTCTTACAAATACAAGAATAATATTTATTACTTTACGCAAAAGAAAAACAAATATTCTGTTTGGTAACACATTTGTTGTTATACAATATTTTTGTAAATAGCGACACATTTTTAATGTTAAATATTTAAAAATAAAATAGTATAAACAAAAAACAATAACAACATTTGTAATCTTCAGTTATATATAAGTGATAAATACTTACACAAACTTAACAGGCTTCACATTGGCTGTGGGGGGGGCGTTTGTTTTGTAAGCAGGTAAAATGTAGCATTACAACACGATATCGCCTTAATCTTGAGAGCCGGTGTTGGTGGCTACGTGACATTTTGTGAACAATCTCGTTTTTACTCTCTGATAACGTAGTATTTGTCTACAGAGAATTAAGGCTATTTTTTGTTTGTTTGTGTTCTTATTTATTGTGATTCTTTCAGGGTAAGAAAAAAACAACAAAACAAAACAAAAACAATGCCATGACTGTTGTACAACAATTTGATCACGTTTTCCAAATTCATACAAATAATTGAGATGTTTTCTAGAACTTAGATTGACCAGAGAGAGGAATGCAACTAGATTGAATTGAAAAAAAGTCAAATGCAATAACATTACTGCACATTTTTAAAATTGTATACGTAGATAAAAATGTGGCGCTGCGTTTATGCTTATTACGTTGTCAATTAGGTTTTTGTAAATACGTAATTACACATTCATTCACTTAAAACGTACATTTATGACAATTTAAATATTGCAGGCAATGTTTATAATTTCATTTGACTGTAGGATTATTTGCATACGTTGGAAATTTATTGGTTTTCTAAAACGTAGTTTTTCTTCAGTATTGTAAACCTGGTTGCATTAATTGCGGTTTTCAACTACTTATGCACTGCCGCTGCAGTAAAATAGTTTCACACGTTTTGCACTTCTTGAGTTCAACACATTCTTTACTTATTGTGTTTAAATAACTAGATTGTTCAGAAAACAGGCCTGACCGGTATCATCAAAAAGGAACAGACAAAAAGTCGCGTTTCTCAAACAAATGTTTTTTTTTTTTAAATACAAATTTACTTAGTTTTCTATTTGAATATTGGCGTCAGCTGCATTAAGTATATATATTTTACTATTATGTACATGTTTTAAATGCCCATAAGGACTTTTAACGAATGTTAATTTTTGTAAGTGGCAAATTTTTCCCCTCAGTAATTTTGATTAGTGTTTATTTCACAATGTTTGTTCTGTATAATTATAATTGTTATGAGAAATATTCGAGTAATTTTCCCATGTAATCTGTTGTTGTATGTGTTCAATCTACGTCTATTTGTGTTTACATTTTTTGAAAAAGGCTATTTTATGTTATTGTAAGTAGTCAAAACCCCAAATTGCCATGATAAACATGTAAACAAGGGCCACAAAGAAATCAAATTATTCCGCCTTACCAAGTGCAATTAGTCATGTAACTTGATGACTATATCTTATTGTTAAAAACAAAATGCTTTAATGATTTAAATCGTACAATGACCACACAACCCTTCGTTGATGCGACATTAAAAAAAGGATACAGGGGAATTCGCTTTAGAGCTGACATGTCTGTCCTTGCAAATGTACCAGCATCTGCAATTTTAAATATTTTTAAAGATTTTGGAGCGTTTTATTCGTAGCTTAAGAATTTTAGATATAATCTGCACAATATTCAATTGCAAAATAGTAACAGATTTAAGTTTTTCTAACGTTTAGTATCACAGATCAACCTTAATGCTTGCTTAATTATCTATAGAAGTTATTATAAATTAGATTTCCAAATATTTCTGTTAAGGCGCTATTTCTCCTTTAGCTTCGTCTACACAATTTTCTAACAGAAACTTTATGGTTAAAAGTATAAATTATACAAGAAATTATTGGTAAAGTTGTTATTGTTGTTATTGAGTATACACCAAAAATATTTTTATGTTTATTTTGATATTTCTTAGTTCAAGGCTTGTCTGCTGATAAAAATAGTTCCTATATAAAGTAATCGTTAAGGGACCAACTGTTTTATGAAACTTGCACTAATATGTCGAGTTTAAGAGAAAGACAAATATTTACAAATGGAACAATTACATTTTTTTTTATTATTATTAATTTGGCATAACATTGTAATGAGCATATACCGAAAACTCTCCTTTCCTTCATAATATGTTTGAACTTACTTTGACGTTTTCTTATTTGCTTTCTCCCTAATAATGAAAACCGTTATCTTTGAAAAGACTAAACTCGGGTTTGGACTTTTTATGTTTTGTAATACGAGTTTTGTGGGTTAATAGAAATATTTCAATTTTCAGTCACACCCGTCACATTACAAACTGTTTATGAAATTGTTTCTTTACATAATAAACACTTGATACTTTCTAACAATAGTAAAATAGTAGAATTTTGTCGCCATCCATTTTAATATTCGAGTTTGTGGATTAGAAAATATTTGGTCACACGAAAGCTAGAGTGCAAATTTTTCAATAGATGTCAACAATTAAAAGCGATAACTGACAGAGAAACTTAAAGGAAACAAATACAATGCTAACTATGCTAAGAAATTGATGACATTGAAAGGCCCCGAAAAAAGGATGAAAGTCAAACTTTTGAAATCGCAGTGCCCATTAAAAGTGGGGTTTCTCTTAATTCATCATTAAGAATTTGTATTATGTATTAAGGAACTCTTTAAGACGCCCTTCTCAATATGGGCAATTCCATAGTCTCATATGTGACAGGTTTTTGTGTAATATTTAAGAAGTAAGAGAGTAAATGAAGAGTGTGACGTTACGTGACAAAAATAGATGTAAATTTTTTCTTCTTTCACTAAAACACAAAGTTCAAAGAAGTGACCAGTTCACTAATGCAATTTTGCAGTCCGTTTAATCGTAATGAAAATAAGATAAGCTTTGGACAATTTAATTTAATAAAATTTAAGTATTTGTCTTTACTAATACCAGTTGGAAATATTTTTTTTTAATTGTTTTGTGGTCATGGTGGACCTTTCTTTGGAAATACCCATATGTGTACTTGCAACTATCATGAAATAAACCGTATTCGAAGGATGCCGAACTTTTAATTTACTTTAAATTTAAAAACCAGTACAGAAATTTCAGTTAGATAAACTGACACTATTAAATATTGTGTAAGTCTTGAGTTATTGAAATTAACCGATTTGTAATTAAAATTACTTATGTATTATTAGTTATATGCTTGCTTTGGAGCGTAAACGGTTGTAGCTAAGACTTTCGGAACATAATACCAATGGTCTAAAGACATGTAGTAAAACCGTAAAAGTTTGACTTATTTGTTTACGAGGTACCGTTAGGGGCAGCTCAAAGTGTCCGAAGTTTTTTTTTTGTAAATTAACGCTCAATTTTCAAAAATAGGTCAATTTGTATGGGAGGTACCAGAAGGGGTCAACAGATAAAGTCCATATTCATCGAAGAATTCAGTGGTCTTGTAAAAAGATATGTATGTTACCCTATGGCGGTAAATTCGGTCATTTGTATGGGAGGTACCAGAAGGGATGTGTCAAATATTTATGTTTTTTGAGGTTATGCCTCCTATTACAAGATTAATTAACTAACTAAATCTGATTGTCCCCCAGGTGCCGGTTTGGAAGTTATGGGGAAATATTAATGTTCCAAAAATAGGTAATTTTGTATGGGAGGTGCCGGAAGGCGAGAATCGATATAGTCCATGTTCATTCCTGAGTCTAATTTTCATAAGCGCACATCGATCGCAAAATTTGAGTGCTCTTAGTTTACTTACAAAAAAGATATGTATGTAAAACTATAAGGGTCAATTCGGTCATTTGTATGGGAGGTACCAGAAGGGGTGTGTCAAATAGTTAGGCTCCCTGAGGTTTCGCCTCCTATTACAACATAAATTTTTAAATTTTGGCCGTTTGGAAGTTATAGGGGAAATATTAATTTTCCAAAAATAGGTCATTTTGTATGGGAGGTACCAAAAGGCGTGAACCGATATTGTCCATATTCATACCTGAATCTAATTTTCATGAGCGAACATCATACGCAAAATTTGAGTGATCTCAGTTTACTTACAAAAAAAGATATGCATGTAAGATTATGGGGGTCAATTCGGTCATTTGTATTGGAGGTACCAGAAGGGGTGTGGCAAAGGTTTCGGCTTTCTTAGGGTTTGTCTACTATTGCAAGATAAATAATCTGACCAAATTTAGATATCCTCCGATAGTCTGTTTGGCAGCTATGCAAAAAATAGTAATTATCCAAAAATAGGTAATTTTGTATGGGAGGTACCAGAAGGGGTGGGGCTAATCTGCCCATTTACAATCCCATAAGTTCGTTTCGAAAAATATTGATACTGGCAAATTTTCATACCGATCCGTTGAGGTTTACTCGAGTTATCGTGCTGACCAGCCATCCAGCCAACCAGACAGACGGACATAGCTTATTCGTCTTAAAAAGTTCAGAAACGAATTTCGTCTTAAGATACTTGGGGTCTAACTCGTCTCCTTTAATGCGTTACACTTTTTTTTCGAATCAAATGATATATACCCTCATCCCTAAGGGTGATGGTATAAAAATTGCCATTGCAGTACACTGATGTTTATGTCTATATTACAGTCAGCGAATGAAATGCTGACTTATTATTTTCTTGTGTGTAATTGTATATGTATAGTCAAAAAATTTAAAAAAAATTGTTAGAGTTTCCATACTTATGTTACCTGCGTCACAAAGGTCACACCCGTCACATTTTCAAAAAGCTTTTTTTTTTTTAGAAAACTGCATCAAAATGGAAATTTTACCGTGTACAACATAAAAGTCATATTTCTTTACATCTTAAATTTGTAGGGTTACACATAGCCTTCTAATAGCCATATTGAGTAGAAATCTTATTTTTGCGTTTCTGTTAGTTATTAAACGTATTTAAGATTAATCACGGTCACACCCGTCACAAGGGAATTATCCTGAAATTAAAAAAAACCGAGATTTCTATGCCGGTTTTCTTTTAAATGGTTTTTTTTCCTGGACACTTTAGATGAATTCAAGCCATTTGGCAAACCTTAATAGCCAGAGCACCTCCCATCCAATTGTTTTAGTATATATGCCAGGAAGTATAATTGATATCGCTGGCGACACGGATATCTCCCAGTATGCACAATATTGCAAACGTCATAGATTCTCTAAACAAATTTAGACAAATTCCAGGTTTTTCCGGTGAATTCAAAAAGTGCGTGTATTATTTCGCTCAATACTGTGTGGATGCGAACCATGTGAACTAGGGATGTAACGAACGTTCGCATTCGCATATGCGAATGCGAATTATTCGCATTGTTTTGTACATTCGCTTTCGCATTCGCATTCGCATTCGTATAAATATATATTTCAATATTCGCATTCGCATTCGCTTTCGCAAAAAAAATATTCCAATATTCGCATTTGCATTCGCATTCGCAAAAGCACATTCTTTACATCCCTAATGTGAACGCATCAATAGCAACATCAACAACAATGAGGACGGCAATAAACCAATTAACATATAAATGAGAGTAAAATAAAAAATACACAAAGTGAAAAATATTTCTCCATACTCCAACCATCTCACTTACTCACTACAAATGAAAACTGCGTCTGTGCGTTGTGAATGTGGATACTGTTTGCTAGGTTGGCTTCCCTTGAAAGCCAGCAACACCACCAGATACAATAACAAAACATGGTACATATGTTGCTCAGTGGCCTACGTGCCAGTTAGCATGTTGTTTGTTTTGTTTGTTGTTATTCTTCCAAACCACATGTTTCTTTTTCTTTTCCTTTTCTATCTATCTTTTTCTTTTACATTTATGCTGCTGCCAATATGTCGCATTACATTGTAATAATGAAGTAGATACTTTCAATGTATGTAGTATAAATCGATGTTATTGAGACTAATGACGTGATGTTAAGATACAAACAGCAAAAGTAGAAAATATCTTTCTTATTGCTACAATATCATCGGTTTGGTGTATGATGTTGTTTTTATTCGTATTTTGTTTTGATTTTGTTGTTTGTTTTGAAAAAATAAAATCCGTGTTTGTATCTTCTGTGGTGTATTCGTTAGATGGTATTGTACATGCGCTGCCTTATATTATTTACCGCGTAGTTAGTTCGGATTTCACAAACCAGCTCTCGTTCCTCCACCACTACCACCACCACTAACATTTCTATAGTACGAAAACAAGAAAATCAACATTGCGTGAGGCCGGTTTGTTGTTGTTTTTGGCGTTTATATTTTTTTATAACATAAAAGAATTAAAAAATATATAGAAATGTAATGGGGCGAGAGTGTGTGAGAGAATGAGAGAGATTTTCAATTTAGCTGCGTATGTGGTAGTCGGACTCGCGCGATATGCATAATTTCACTGTATACTACTAATATATATATATTTTTTTCAAATCGGTCATTGTATTTTTTTAAATGGCGTTTGTTATATAAAACAATCTTTAATTATGTGTATTCGTCGCATTCTGTTGAACTTTCAATCTGCGCTCTCTGTTTATTGTGTGCTTGTGTTTTGGATTTTGCCCAAACCTTAAAATTCTGTTTTGATTTTATTGTACTTGACTATATGTTTGTATTACCAATTAGGCGATTTTTTTTTTGGATCTTTTTGGTATGCAAATATTTGAGAGAAATTTCATTTGTAATATTTTTGTTATTGTTGATATTGTTTGTGTGATAATTAGAGAATGTTCTTAAAGAGAATTTTCTGTATGGAAACACGTGTTTCTTGCGTGCATTAAATATTTATCATATCCTGCTATATTTATTTCAACGATCGACCCTCCAGAACAAATGTGCTAGCTTTTAATACCATACGATACACAAACGCAAATACAAATCTTATCAAATGTGTGCACGATATTAATACTTATTTTGATATCATTGTTATGTTATTGGGGATAAAATATTAAAGACTCTAGGGCCCGGCCGTGGCATGATGGTTAGAACACGCGAAAATATTGTTTTTACAAATCGAATCAGAACGGTCTCAGGTATATCCCGAAAAGAGTTAAAAAAAGAAGTTTCTGCCAATTATAATAAAAAACGGTGAATTAATGTCTATAAGAGAACGACTATTATGAACAATTTTTTTTTGCCAATTTGTCAAACTTTAAAATGAGCATATATCGAACACACTACTTTCCTACATAATACGTTTGATCTGACTTTGACGTTTCCTTATATTCCTTTCTCCTTATTAATAAAACTCGTTATTAGTGAAAAGACTTAACTCTTGTTTGGGTTTTATTAAATTTGTTAAATTTAGCTAAACGATCAGAAAGGTTTTTATTGTCAATAATAATGGCAATTCATTGACACTCACTAGGACGACGCATTTCGAACTCCATGACGAGTTCATGAAGTAGATTTTAGCCGAAAATGTCCATCAATTTTTGGTTTTTCTTGTTTTTGAAGTTTCGACTACAGACAAAGCATTTTTTGGAAATAAAATTATTTATCAAAAAAAAGTCATGGTCCAAAATAGGTTAATTGTAATTTTCAGCACATAATGGGTTAATAAAATAATTTGTATATGAACTGTTGTAAATCTTTTTCAAACAGCTTTCTAACAAGCCTTATTTGGACCACAAGTATAGAAGATACATCATGGTATATATAACATCTTTGAAGACCCAAAACTCGGGAAGTATGGACTTGGCTCCATAAATTTGGCTCTTGTTTCTTACTTGGGATAGTAAAATATCTCTGCAAGTAAATTTTGGGCAAAGCTATGTCCGCAAACTAGATTAAAGCCAAAAGATTAATAAAATTTTTACTTTACATAATAAATCGTTTTTGTAGCAATCAATATTCGAGTATTTTGATAAGACAATATTTGGTCTCACCTGTCACACCAAATCTACAGTGCAATTTTTTAAATAGATGTCAATAATAGTCAACAACTAAGAAAGAAACTTAAAGGAAATAAATACAAATTTAAGGCAGATAAGGTTAAAGAGATGGAGAAATGTATAGATAAAAAAGAGATGTTAAGAAAATAATTATAGATAGGGCAAACAGAAAAGGACGAAAACCACATATTATATTAAGCTTGTTAAAACCGTCTAAAATTGGTAGTTTTAAATCGCAGCGTCCATTAAACTTTAGGGTTTCTTTAAAAATAAATCGTTAAAACATACTCGCCTTTGCTGTATTCTGAAGTCTATGTTCTAAAGTAGTGAGCAATGAAATGTCTTGTTGTTTTCTCATGTGTCTAAATTTATATTGGTTATAAGTGAGATCAATAAAAAGTACATTTTCACACTGGATCAAACACGTCACATAAAAAGATCACACCAGTCACATAATGATGTCACACCAGTCACATAAAAATATCACACCAGTCACATAAAAATATCACACCAGTTACCTAAAGAGGTCACACCCGTCACATTCTTCTTATGACTATTATGAGCAGAAATAATTTCCTTTTGTTACTGACATAATTAACATAAAACATAGTGAGTATCGCGGTCACACCCGTCACAATGAAATTTAGTGACAAAGGAGTTGGATTTATATTCGTTTATGTCCTCTTTTGCTATACTTCGTAAGCATGCCGGTATAACAAACGTATCACTTGAGTAATACACCCGAGAACGAAAAATCCGATGATTACGACAATATTCCGTTACTGACTGGATAAGAATATTCAATGACAACAACATTCCATTAAATGTATCATGGTATGACTATCTTTCTGTCGGAAATACTATCTTTTGAGGAAATAATCAATGACGATGAATTCTTTATCGCACTATCTTTATTTTTCAAAAAAGTAAATGCAAGTGCTAATGCAAATTTCAAAAGCTATGATCAATTAAATAGAAGCATTGGTGCAAACTCCAGCTATTTATCGCTGAACTAGTATTGTTACCCATACTTAAGCTTCTTCAATGTTTCAGTATCAGTCCTTCTAACATTTTGAGGTTCAGTGAAGGTTTAGCAGCCCGCAGTCAGCCAGAAAGCTGGAAATGTCGAATTTGGTCTTAAGATACATACCTATGGTGTAGGGTTAGGTTAGGTTGAAAACACCTGTAATATGGTAAAACTCAGACCACATTACAAATCGAGATCTGTTGATCCATTGTGATTGTCCTATACAGTAGGAGAAAGGGGAGTAAAAAAGACAGAAAAGAAAATCATGGAAAACTCTCAATCATCTTGGCCTAGTCAGCCATGGAATGTATCGCATAAAACCTATTAAATTACCTACTCAAACTAAGGAGAGAGACTCTATGTATAAAACGTAGCCGTCCCCCGGGCTATAGCGGCATAGCTACAAAGAAAATGTTCCATCGTCTCGGACTCCTTTTTGTCCTTACAAACACACGACAGTAGTCCGGTATGAATCTATCTCAATTGCCTGTCATGTGCCGGATATTGAAATCAAGCTAGTCTCACATAGTCTCACACCTGCACAGGGCAACCATCTATCCCGATCGGAAGCTGCTATATTCGGGCCAACTATCGCTTTTGGAGATCGAAATGTGGTTCAACATCTCCCAGACAGTCGTGTCCATCCAACATCTGCTTACAGTCCCTCACCAACTTTGATTTACACAATGTAGCATTGATCGCTTTTATTGCTGCCTGACTATCCACACAGATGGCTACCCGTCTGCTAATATTGATTCTACAGCCCATAATAGCCTCCTTGGCTTTCCGAATGGGTCTAACTTGTCCAAGTTTCATTTTTATACCATCACCCTTAGGGATGAGGGTATATATCATTTGATACGAAAAAAAGTGTAACGCATTAAAGGAGACGAGTTAGACCCCAAGTATCTTAAGACCTAATTCGTTTCAGAACTTTTTAAGAAGAATGAGCTATGTCCGTCTGTCCGTCTGTCTGGCTGGCTGGCTGGATGGCTGGTCAGCAGGATAACTCGAGTAAACCTTAACGGATCGGTATGAAAATTTACCAGTATTAATATTTTTCGAAACGAACTTATGGGATTGTAAATGGGCAAAATAGACCCACCCCTTCTGGTTCCTCCCATACAAAATTACCTATTTTTGGATAATTAATATTTCTTTCATAACTGTCAAACAGACCATCGGAGGATATCTAAATTTAGTCAGATTATTTATCTTTCAATAGTAGACAAACCCTAAGAAAGCCGAAACCTTTGCCACACCCCTTCTGGTACCTCCCATACAAATTACCGAATTGACCCTTATAGTTTTACATACATATCTTTTTTGTAAGTAAACTGAGTATGATGTTCGCTTATGAAAATTAAACTCAGGTACGAATATGGACTAAATCGGTTCACGCCTTCTGGTACCTCCCATACAAAATTACCTATTTTTGGAACATTAATATTTCCCCATAACTTCCAAACCGGCCTCTGAGGGACAATCAGATTTAGTCAGTTAATTTATTTTGTAATAGGAGGCATAACCTCAAAAAACCTAACTATTTGACACACCCCTTCTGGTACCTACCATACAAATGACCGAATTTACTCCATTGGATTACATACATATCTTATTTACAAGTACACTTCAGTCAGAATTTGCGTACGTTGTACGCTCATGAAAATTTGACTCTTTAATGAATAGGGACTTTATCGGTTGACCTCTTCTGGTACCTCCCATACAAATTGACCTATTTTTGGAAATTGAACGTTAATTTACAAAAATCTTCGGACACTTTGAGCTGTCCCTAACGGTACCTCGTAAACAAATAAGTCAAACTTTTACGGTTTTGCTACATGTCTTAAGACCATTGGATTATGTTCCGAAAGTCTTAGCTACAACCGTTTAGGCTCCAAAGCAAGCATATACCTAATAATACATAAGTAATTTTAATTACAAATCAGTTAATTTCAACAACTCAAGACTTACACAATATCTTATAGTGGGTGATGGTATTTATCAGTCAGTTTATCTGACTGAAATTTCTGTACTGGTTTTCGTATCAAATGATATATACCCTCAACACTATGCGTGGGGGTATAATAACTATAAGTAAACCCTTTGAATGTAAAAAACTTATTGAACTGCAACTGATTTCAGTGGGCCATATTATTTGTATTGAATACACATACTTTCTAGGGTGATCAGTTCGGTTTTCAGAAACCGGCTACTCGGTTTTTTCCACTTATAAAAACAGTCGGTTTTTTTTAAATCCCTGTTTTTCGAATATCGAATAATCCGGTTATTTTTTGTCGAATCTCGGTTTTTTGGCGTTCGATATTTTTTATTTAAATTTATTCATAATTGTGTTAAATGTGTACTCGTACATGCTTTTTTCCATTGTTTCGGCCGAACAACCTAATTGTCAGTTTTATAAATCTTCAATGTTTAATAAGTCGGCTGAAAAGCGAAAGAAAAATGTTTGTAAAAGACCAATTTAATAAGGAGCTTCAACTTATCCATGATGTTAAGCACCGCTGGAATTCTATGGCCAATATGGTTTCATACTTTATTGGACTTAGGACTGACACCATTAAGTGAAAATAATATCGCAACCTTGTCTGTGCTTAGTGACTCCCTTAAACCTTTGGAAATGTCTATACAAAAACTTTCAGCAAACTTCGACTTTAGCTGATGCTGAAGGTATTTTTAAATGTTTACTTAAACACTTTTCAACAATTCAAAACCAATTATCAATAAATTTATATGAAATTGTAAAAAGACGTATATCAGAACGACGTGTTCAATCCCTGAATACTCTCATTTTGTATTTAAGTACGAGTAAACTCCCAATTAGTGACGCATTTCTAAAATATTCAAGTAAAAATTATTTTTGATTTTTTATATAATATATGGATAAGAGCGGCAAAAGGACTCAAAACCTTGTCAGATTATTATTAAACGCCTTGTACACTATAAATCCAACTAGTACATTGAGTGAAAGGGCATTTTCAATGTCAAGTTTTATAAAAACCAAAGAAAAAAATAGGTATACACTCAAGAACTTAAATTGTATCTTATTTCTTAAATGTTACTTTAGGGAAAACTAAAGATAAAATTAAATATATTTATATATAATCAAGTATTTACAAATTAATTGTTTTGTTTCGTTTGTCTTTGTTAAAAAAACAAACTGATCTCACTAATGTTGTGCATTGTAATTATAATTAAACTAAAAGTTTACTTCTTATAGGTATAATTGAATTGTTTTCTGTTATTTGTTAATAAAATTTTTGGTCTAAAATTGTGTTTTAATTTGTTATTTGGCATACTTTTGAAAACCGGATTATCCGGTTTTTTGTGAATTTCAAAAAAAGCATCCGGTTTTTTTAATTGCCATTTTTCGAATAATTCGAAAACCGGTTTTTGCAAAAACCCGAATAATTGATCACCCTAATACTTTCATATTGGTTTGGTTTTATTACTCTTGTTATTACCCCCTTGGTCTTCCCTAAGTACATTCAATAACATAGTAACTCCGTTAAGTATCAATTTTTGGTATATTGCGTTTCGCGTTTTTGGTAAGCGTTTCTTTCTCTTTAGCTTTAGTATGTCAACATTGTTTTCATCTTGTTATTGTTGTGTATCTGTGAGTGAATGTTGGCGTGTTGTTATTTGGCTTTTGTTTTTGTCATTCCAACCACTACGTACAGAACGCAGCCGCTTGCTGCTCTCTCAATTACATACACTTAACCTAGTATATGCGCGCTCACACAAAGACATTTTGTCTACTCAACATAATACTACACAGTGAGCTCAAATGGGCCGGCACTTGGTAAAAAGTCGTTCTCATCCACTGCGCGAATCCACATGAAATCAGAACATCTTGAACGGTCGACCAAGACGCTCGTAAGCTAAATTTAACAGCGGAGCAAAAATATCAATTTCAAAATAATTGTATCTATAACAACAACTAAAATCTCATTGATTTTGAACAGAAAAGATTTAAAAAAGAAAACAACATCAAAAATTAGGTCGCTTGTACTTATTTGTCAAGTAGATCTCTTACTATATTTGTTAATATAGTAACACTCGTGTGTGTGAAAAGTTTTTGAACTAAAAGAAAAGAGAAAAAAAACACACAAAAACTTATATTTAAATGAAAAATAAAAAAAATTTCATATTATTAAATGATAAGATTACAAAATCAAATATTAACTTTAAATACAACAATACCAAGTTTCATAAAGTGAAGATAAGACAAGATCTTGAAACAATTTAGAAGAGTGTAAAGTGTGAATATCGCCAAACGAATTTCAGAAAGGAAGAAAACAATGTGTTTTGCGACAAAGACTACTATTTAGTAACGTTTAAAAAATTATTTTCCGTTAAAAGTTCTTATCTTTTGCGTTATATTGTGTTGTGTTTTGAATCCTCCACCCAAGCGGTTATCAAAGTCATAAATTTCGGTTAAAATTTTTTGTTTTATGTTATTTATTTTGTTATTATTAAACGACGAAAAGCAATATAAAATAATCGCCGTTTGATTGAAACGCTGATAGTAGGTATGTTATGATTACAATTTAATCATTATACGATTACAAGTAGTATTATTATTTATACTTTGTTATCTTGTTGAATTTATTATACATAAATAATATATGCCTATATACATAATATGAAATTTTATCAAATTTGATTCAATCATGTTACCATTTCATGATCCGAAATGTTCCGGAGGGAAAATCATGATATACCTAAAAATAAACAGACATGAGTAATATAAATGTTTTTATGAATTGTTGGACTTTTTTAACCTTCAAAGGGTTTCTAGAAGTTCTTTTAATAACCCTTTTCTAGAATGGTTTCGAAATAACCTTTTAGATGGCCTTCTTAGGAAACTGACTATAATCTTAAAAATACTATTATTAAATTGTGTTTACTGTAAAGATAAGATATTGCGATGTTGATAAAGTGGCCGAAAATATATTGGTAACAACCATTCTAGATATATTAATATCAACGTACAACAAAAAATGTAGGTCTTCGTCCCTGCTATTAATATTGTATACTTTCATGGAATATACAGATGGAATATACTTTACTGTTTGCTAAATTTTCAAAATACAAACTACAATACTTACAAATCTGTATTTCCAAGTCAAAACGTTCTAAGAGCAGTTTAAAGTGAAAATCAGGATTAAATGGGTATTTTGGCATAACTTACTTACACTTTCAAAGGAAACGTTTTTCGTTAATAACATGTTAAAAAAATATTTTTTTATTGCATTTGTCCTTACTCAAGTTTAGCTGTTATCCTTTGTGACCTCAAAAATATTGCAACCACAATGGTAATGTGACTTATGACACATTATATGTACTTCTAAACATGTTGCTGTGTTTGTTTGTCCTCACAAGGTTACAAACCATTTTTAGAACATTATAAGCTCATTCGCGTGCTTTCCCTGTTTTTCTTAGTATAATTTTCTTGACTAATGCTTCGTCACCATAATAAAGATTTCGTAAATGACAGCAAAATTGAGGACGACTGTCTGTCGCCCCCCACTTTCTTGTATTTAATTGCAGCTAAACCATACTAACACAAAATTTTGGTTTTTTTTTAAACCTTTGACAAAATCAATATCGATAATATGTTAATCTTTGTACAATTTGCATAGAATGAAAGTCTACACCATTTCCAATTGGAATTTTAAAGAAAATCAATTGAAATGCAAATTAAATCAATTGAAATTCTAACATTCGATTTGAATTTCAAAACTTGTAAATTGATATTAAAAAATTCCATATATAAATAAACTCTTTGAATATTAAAATCAGTCTGATTAATTGATTCCAAAATCGCATACGTCATTGACGACTTCGGTTACCGGCTGCCGGTGCGCATTCACTATGGACAATCGGTCTGTCAGGTGAAATTACCCCCCTTATTTTGTATGTCGTAGTCACGTCGAATTCTGGCCGTTTTTCAAATATGGCGTCGCTGATGTCGTTTGTGAGACT
The DNA here is from genome assembly GCA_964034835.1 of Muscina levida. Lineage (NCBI taxonomy): Eukaryota > Metazoa > Arthropoda > Insecta > Diptera > Muscidae > Muscina > Muscina levida. The sequence goes on from OZ035880.1 coordinate 123,076,624, forward strand.
TAAATACGATTTGTCCTTGATCCTATCATATTCATCTTCATCAGATGATGACAAATTTTTAACACTACAACATTTTCTGTTAATTATTACTAATTGTATTCAAATAAATAAAAACACTCGAATGTTGTCGAAAGTCGACTACGACATACGTAATAAGGGGAACGTCCTGGATGTTGTTGCGAAAGCGTCGAAAGTATTTTCGGATATGTCGATAGGGGGGTCCTGTATCAATAACTGATGGGTAATTTCGTAAATGGGAAGCCATTAGATACTGTCAAGCCAGCTACACATTTTGTTGCCCGACCGATAATATCCTTGTCTTTTCGTGTAGATGATCGATCCCTGCTCCTCCTCTAGACACATTCAGTAGCGGTACGGAGTGTTGCGTGCAATTCTCCTCATTGTGTATCGCTGAGGAAAGAGATCCAAACTTTGGTTGCGAAATTGAGATAAGAGTGACCAATTTGGAATACGTATACCTTCTGCTGCAATGTTCAATTCCATGCTAACTTCTTTAGTCCAATAAGTGAAAAAGGACACTGTTGACTTAAGGTTGATGGCTTGAGTTTGCGTTTCTTGAGGGAGTTCAATAGACCGGGTCGCGAAAAAAATGTCCAAAGTCGAGGGTAAATATCAAAGATCACCTCGAGACAACTTAAAAAAAAAATTTTTTTTCTCCACCACCCCCGGAAAAACAGCCAAAATGGTTTTTTTATCACTGTTTTTTTGTTTGTGGCTCAATCTTCAAATCAAAGACATCGGTGTATAGGTCTCGACGAGTACTATAGATGTCGCTGACATACGACATCATCTTGTAATGATGGCCTCATTTAGAGCAATTTCTTCCCCTCAAATTTAAAAATATTTTTTCTCAGAATTAAAGTCCTTTAAAAACTAAGAACATTTTGCTTTGGAAGTATACAGTTTTATTCAAACATCTTTTTACGTATGAAAAGATGTATTGATTATTGATTTATTTTTAATATGTTGATAAATCATTTCCTTTTGTCCTTGGTCCTTTGGCAATCTGGTGGAAGCATCTAGGATGAGTTTTGTTGGCTGGAGAACTTGAAAATATTTGAAAAGTAATTTTTCATCGATGTTGATTTGTCCAGTACCCCGGCCGGGAATCCAACCCGGCACCTTCGGATTGCAAATCTAAGTCACTAGAATCCGAATAGTGACTGCAGCTCAATTGGTTTAAAGTTGCCCAGAGTGCGAATATTGCAGAGGCTGCTGTCCAAGCTTTGCCAGTCCCCGTAGACAGTGGTCTGTTTTGGTCGTTGCTGACTAAGGCCATTTGCGAGTATCTAACAAGAATAGGTATTATTCTGGCCAACTTGAGTCAGAATAATGAACTGAGAATTCTAGGATGTAAGAGAGAGGAACTCCAGTACTAACGTATCAAAATTCTTTAGCATTAGCATAGAGATGCCATGGGTACCTAGAGTTTAGATGGTTACGCCTTGAAAATAAGATTTTTTTCACTTCATCGTGGGTGAAAAATTGGGGCTCTGGTATATCTTGAGATTCTTATATTCCCGGATTACGGCAATATAAGAAAATAAATATCAATTGATATTTTTCGAATTTCCAATGAAAAGTTTTAATTTGAATTGATATTTTTTGAATTTGAATTTTTCGAATTTTAAATGTAAAATTTGATTTTGAATTGATAATTTTTAATTTCAAATGGATTTCTTGAATCTCAAATAAAATAATTAAATTTCAATTGATTTTCTTTGAATTTCAATTGTAGTTTTGAATATCAGTTGATGTTTTTAATTAACGCTGTCCTTGCAACCTTACCCTTTACGCTCGTCTACACCTCAACTAAAGGGTTTCATTTGTACAATAAATAAAAAAATTCTTCATTAGTTTTTTATGTCAATAAAAACTAATCAATTATAGCACAAAAAATGTTAGAAAATTTAAAAATTATTTAAAATTTCAAACACATTTGTCTTAGCATTTACTTTTTTTTTTGTAAGATTTGGTAAATGTTTTCCTTGACTATTAAGTATTTTAATATTAAGAAAAGACTGACCATTATAATATATTTTAATATATTTCTCTTTTTTTTCTTACAGATTTCCGGCAAACAAGCTTCAAGTCCCAAAACAAGTTCGTCACCATTAGACAAACGTGTCTTGCAACCAAAACAACCTAAACAACAACAGCAACAACCGATACCACAACCGACACAACAACCGCCACAGCAGCAAGAACAACAGACTAAGAATCAGACCGAAAAACAAGCGGCAACTGACAACAACACCATCACCACAACAACAACAGCTAACGCACAGCCCCAGACCAAAACTAAGACACAAAGCTCAAGCAAAGCTGAATCTACAACCGTAGGTGAGTAGTTAAAAACAGATTTTTAAAAAGATAATAGATTTAACATTAAATTGTTATGCTGCAGAGGGAATTAATTTAGTATCTGTTATAAAGTAAACACGATTTAGTATTAAGCTATACACATATTTTAAATCTGCTAAGCTAGAATTTTAAAAACAATTCTTAAAAGCCCTATTGTACATTTATACCACGTTTTTCACTGTAATGTTGAAAGCTCCTAAAATGATTGTGTTGTCATCCCTGTATTTTGTACCTATATAGAAGGAGGGACAAAAGAATAAGGGTGTTTGTTCGTTCATGTAGTTTCATAGTATTCGGAGAACTCTTTTTCTCCACAGCTTTGTGTGGGGTGTTCTCTGTTTTTTGTAGGTGGCTGTGTACACATAAATTCTTTTTTTTTTTCTTTAATCTCTCTTCTCCCTATTCATGTTCTTGACATCGTTTTATTTATTTTTGTTTTTTGGTTTTCTTTTGTTGTCCTATTCGAATGGTGTTTTAAATTGCGTTGTTGCAAAAAGTAAGAATACCAACGAAAATTTCTTTAGGCAGGTGAATCATACATAAAGTTTAACATACTCCATGGAAAATCCGGTTCTTGGCAACATATGCCGACTTTTATTATTATTATTCAAATGTGTTTGTAGAATACTTTTTAGTTATATTTGTATGTATGTATGTGTCTTTAATACTTGTCTGTTTATAAGAAAAAGTTGTATAATTGCAAAGTCGCACATCTACTTGTGCTGGAATTAAAATAGTCGCCATAGTTCGTATATATCCAATTATAATAAATTGTTATCAATTGTATCTACGATCGTGCCTTGAGCCTCTTCCTCCTCCTCTCGGAGAGCGCAAAGTAGTTTCTATAAATAAATGAATAAATAACAAAATGTGCCTGTACATATAAATGTTTATATTATGATAATAGAAAATATGGCCTGATCTTTTCTTTTGCTGTTTGTATTTAAAATACAAAGAAATCGAATATGAAGTAAAACTGATAAGTTAATACAGAGAAAATCGAATATGAAGCAAAAATGATAATCTAGTACAGAAAATCGATTATGTGAAGCAAAACTGATAAGCTACCTCAGTGTGGTTAGAGGTCATATAGAGAGTGTTAACACATTTTATTCAAAATATTTTAAATCAATGCAAACTTTAGTCTAAAAAGACAGATAACGTTATATTATTTGTATTACATAATTTTTACATGAAATAATTTTTTTTAAACAAAAATGAAGAAAATGATACGGAAAGTTTTAAAAGATATTTAAATTTTCACAATATTTGTAATAGCTAAATTACATGCGCTATCGCACGCTCTTAATATTTATATTGATCGTTTAAATATAAAAATGTATTTTATATAAAAAAAAACCATTTCCCTTTGCATTTTATATTTGATGTATGGGAGAAAAACTCTCTTAGTTTTCGAAATTAAATAGTTAACGAATTTATTATAACAAATATTAAAAATTTAATGTGTTTTTAAGAAACTTTCGCTATTTAAATTTATAAGTATAAAATATCTAATATCATCTCATTAGGCAAGAAAGTTTATGATCTCTTGACTCTATTAGAGTAAAGTTTTAAGTAATTTTTGTTATCTCATTTAAGATGCTAAATAGATTATAAAAATCTGTTATTTCATATTTGCTTATGTTTCCTAAAATTTTCAATTACTGAAGTGCGAAGTTTTCCCCAGGACAGCGAACTTGTATAACTTGCAAACCATAATATTACTGTCATATTTTTCATGTAGATGACGTATGGTAAGGGCGAATTGTCTATTTTGTACTAATAGAAAACTACATAAGATATTCTAGTTGGCACGTAATTTTGAACTAGTTTCGTGAAACCACTTAAATAGAGAAATATAAATATTTTCTTTGAATTGTGTTAAAAAAGTCACATGCAGTATAGCAGTATAGTTACTTTAGTACATGTTCTATAATATATTCTTATTTTTAAATTTCTCTTTCTCCTTTGTTTGTTTCTTTTTCAGTTGTATCAAAAAGTGATGCCACAGCTGCCGTTGTAAAGGACAGAAAAAAAGTTAATCAAAAAGTAAGTTTTGCCCGCCCCAATACCCGATAACACATTATTAACTGTACACTATACTTTTAAGCATCTATTAATTTCTACCCCCTTCTCTCTTCCCCCCATCTATAGGCTAGCGATTTTAGTAACGTTGGTGATTGGCCAATGTTAATAGGTGGTAAACCCACTGGTATCGAAACAAAACGTTCATCGAAGAAACAACGTTCCAACGCTCAAAAGGAAGACACTCCTTCTACTACTACTACTGCTGCCGGTAAAAGTAGCGAAGCTGCTCCAATCGAAAATCCAGAAAGTACAAACGAGAAAGTTTTAGCACCAGCAACAGCAGCAGTTGTTACATCGTCGTCGTCTCCCTCGTCTTTGACGTCTTCTTCCAACGGTGCAAACGAAAATAACGATCCCAAAGCAGCAACAGCCACCAATGCAACAGCAACAACAGCCCCAACCCAAGGCAACAGCGATGCATCAATCAGCTCTGGAGGCAATGCAAATATTTCCCCAAATACGAGCAATGGCAGCGGCAACAACAACGGAAATTCCAATGGAATCAATAAGAAAATACCCAAACAAAAGTGGAGACCTTTACAAATCGATTTGTCCAAAACTAGTCGTTCCAAATCCATTGGCCGTCCCACACGCCGAGGACTCTCGTCTCAACCACGCTATCATCAAGAGCGTGGCAGCAATCGTGCCAGCAGTGGCACTGGCGAAGGCAACATCGACCGGAGACCAAATGCCGTCGCCGGAACTGGTACAGGCCAAAGCAACAATGTGGACGCGACACGTGAGCGCTCGAATGCCAACAGCAAAACCAAGTCTGGCCATGCTGGTGAACGCATTGATTCCTGGCGTAGCGGCAGCGGCACCGGCAACGACCGGCTCGAACGCGACTACGAGCGTCCAGTGCGTACGCAACGGCGCTTCCGCACGTCCTACAGGGGCGGGCGTCAAGGGCGTGGCGGCGGCGGATTCTCAAGATCGGGACCAGGTCGTACGACAAATCGCTTACCACGCCATCTGTTAGCCAACGGCGAGTATGCAAATTATTTACCGGCGGATGCCGCCGGTGCAGATCCCTCATTTGTTCTTATGGGCACTCATTATTATGGCCCAATGCCTGCTGCATATATTGAAATGGATGCTCAAAGCGTCAAAGAAGCTATTAAAAAACAAGTGTAAGTATTTTATTATCTAAAATTTGGGCAAGCAGCAGAGCAGAGTAAACGAATCCATTGAGGCAGTGAATTAGCAAAATTTTTAATATTTCTTTGATTTCGTTGAATTGATTCATATTTTAATAAAATCTTTTATATCTTGTGAAAAAGAACTAATTCAAAATTCAGCCAATCCATCATAATTTAAAATCAAATAACAATGATTCATTTACAGCTCTATGGCAAGCAGCTGTACGTACGCATTACAAAAGTACATACGACGATTACACGACACTCATTTGCAAACATCTCTTTCTCTTATTTTCTTTCAGTGAATATTACTTTAGCGAAGAAAACCTTACCGGCGATTTCTTTTTGCGCCGCAAAATGGATAATGAAGGTTGCATCCCAGTCACTTTAATCGCCTCGTTCCATCGGGTCCTAGCTTTGACCACAGATGTCGCTTTAATCATTACCGCCATCAAAGAGTCTGACAAGATTGAATTGCTCGAGGGTTACAAAGTGCGCACAAAAACTAATCCTACCATTTGGCCCATTAATGACGCCTTGGATACAGTTGGTGGTACCCTGCAGCCTGCTGCCGGCAGCAGCGATAAGGATAAGACAGAATCACCAATTGCAACTCCAACGCCAACGGCAGCAGATGGTACTGATGCTGCCACACAGCAAATTGTTAAGAATGATGTCGTCGTCTCCTCCACTGATGAGACACCTACGGAAAACGTAACGTCAAAGTCGGACGTTGCCGCTATTGTGGCTGCGTTAGTTACTACCTCGCCTAGTCTGAACTTTGTGCCCGAAGTGCCTCTGCCACCGATATTATCCTCACCCATGGCCACAAAGCCACTTAGCTGTATACCACCACCACCGGTGCCACGTAATTCGCAAAATCTTCTCCCATCTATGCTGCGACAACAGGAGAGACAGACTCCTGCACCTGCATTGAATGCCATTAGTGCTCTCACTAAGAAAGTGGAAGCAGCAGTGGCATCAGATAAGCAGACAACGGGTGGAGCGGTGGCTCAATTGGCGGATCATTTAAGTGGATTGGCAGAAAGTGTTAAGACCACAGTTAAACCGAGCTCAACATCGACGCCCGAGAAGAAACCAGCGTCGAGAGCAGGAGTCGTCGACAAGTCTGCTGGGACAAGCGTCGACTCGACGGGCGCTGAACCCGCCGATGGCATGTGGAAAGAGGTAAAGAGACGCTCTAAATCAAATGCTTATAAAGATACTAAATCAGCTACCAACTCGACACAAATGTCATCATCACAATTGCCACCTGCCACCAACACCACCAATTCCGAAACCACATCCAATTCCGCCACCTCCACCATCATGACCAAAACAAACAAATCGTCCTCTACCACTACACCCGCAAATCCCCTGATCACCACCAAAAACAAATCATCCAATGCCATAAATGCCACCTCATCAACTGCTTCCTCCGTCAATGTCAATGTCAACAACAACAACACCACCACTACCACAAACACCATCAATTCCTCCTCTGCCTCCTCCAAAACAGCCGCAATCTCTGCAACCACGGGCCCCGCCATCGTCGTCGAGAAGGAAGAACTAGACTTTCAATTCGACGAAGAGCTAATGGATCCTATACCTGCCTCCGGACGCGTTAACAATTTCACCGAACACTATTCCGATGATGATGAGTCTGACTACGAGTTTGCCGATCGTGACATTAACAAGCTGCTGATTGTCTCCCAAGTTCAAAGAGCTCCCAAACACGAGGGCTACGATCGCACGGCCGATTACACAACAAGAACAAAAATTACGCAGGACTTGGAGAATGTCATCAACGATGGTTTGGCCAACTACGAAGAAGATCTCTGGATCACCACCTCCAATACCACCGGCCACAATTATCGCACCGTCAATGTGATTTCCCAAGCAGATTTCAATAAGCTTGCCGGCAATGCTAGACCTCTATCGGCCTCACAACGTAACCAACAACCGCCTCCACCACCTCCACCCGCCTATGACGATGAAGACTCTAATCTTGATGCCACACTGAACTCCACTTTGAATTCGACCATAAAATCGCGCAGAGCGCGTTTCTATGCTGCCCCCAATAGCCACTCCATCGACCTGCGTACGCCACGTAAACGTAAAACCCGCCACTCTTCGAATCCACCAGTTGAAGCTCACGTTGGCTGGCTGCTTGACACTGTCGAACATAGACCACGTACAACTTCGATGGGATCATCGGCCGGTACTTCGCCCACAGCATCCTCATACGGTTCGTCGGTACCACAGTCATTGCCCGTCTTCCAACATCCATCGCATTCGCTGTTGAAGGAGAATAATTTCACGCAACAAGCATATCACAAGTATCACTCGCGATGCCTCAAAGAGAGACGTCGCCTCGGCTATGGTCAATCACAGGAAATGAATACATTGTATCGTTTCTGGTCGTTCTTCTTGCGTGAGAATTTCAATAAGACCATGTACAATGAATTCCGATCATTGGCCATCGAAGATGCTAGTAATGGATTCCGTTATGGTTTGGAATGTTTGTTCCGATTCTATTCGTATGGTTTGGAAAAGAAGTTCCGTCCTCATATCTATGAAGACTTCCAGGAGGAAACAATTGCTGATTATGAAATTGGTAAGTGTTGTGAAGAACTAATGGGGGAATATTTAAAAAGCAAGAGGAGAGGGGAACGTAATTAAAGCATATAACAATAATATCAAAATGATTTGAAAATGAGAGAGAGAGAGAGAGAACCTTTACTTATTGACTTAATAAGACACTTTATTGAGGCTTTAGCGGGGGAGTGTTAATAAGAGGCTGATTTAAAAAAAGGGTAGAAGAAGAAAAGCTGGAAAAGTCAGAATTACATATAAAATATGTAAATGATAGCGATATTTAGGAGGAGAAATGGGCGACGAAAGTTCAGATGTCTTATGCGACAGTAAGAGACTGAGTTAAAAAGAGGATATAAGAAGAAAAGCTGCAAGTCAGAATTTCATATAAAAGATTTAAACGATAGCGATGTTTCTTATGTGACAATAAAAGACTGACTTAAAAAAAGAAGAAAAGCTAGAAAAGTCTGAATTACTTATAAAAGATTTAAACGATAGCGATATTATGGAGGAGAAATGGGGGACGAAAGTTCAGATGTCTTAAAACTATCTTATACTTTCTTAACTGATATAACAGGCACACGAAATCATTAATAATGCCACTCTTATTGACATGATTGTTAAAACACGCGACAATCATTCAGGTGATCGTGACACCACACAATCAGCCACCTTAAATTGTTGTACAAGTGGTCGTGTAGTTGAGCGAGCATTAGAACAATATGTTTTTATATATATCAATATGTTATCTTACTGAATTTGTTGTTTTTGGAATAACATTCAGTTTATAATTATTTCTTTTTTTTTCTAATTTTGCAGGACAACTATATGGCCTCGAGAAATTCTGGGCTTTCCACAAATACTTCAAAAATGCTGACAAACTAGAAGTACTACCAAAATTGAAAGAATATTTGAAAAAATTCCAGACTATTGAAGATTTCCGCGTTGTGGAACCCGAAATCAATGAAATGTTGCAAGGTGTTGGAAGCCTAAACCGTGGACGTAATTTCCAACGTCATCGTAGCGTGTCAGAGAGTGATGGTACTAAAGTTTTCATTGTGGGCAATAATCGCAGACCCAACACGACCATAACCAACCGTAGTGACTATGTTGGTAATCGGCAACAACAGCAACAGCAACAGCAGCAGCAGCAGCAGCATCAACAGCAGCAGCATCAACACCATCCTCAACAGCAACAACATTATCAAGGAAACAATCGTAGACGTACTGGATCATTTGGTAGTAGCACTGTGCGAGTTCGCAGTGGTTCGTTGGGCAACAAGCCCCAGATCGCCAATCGTAATTATCACTATGGATCACCAAATGAACTGAGACGCAGTGGTGGTGGTAGTGGTAGCAATACCGGCTTAAACAGAAATCAACGTCAGCACCAAACACAACTGCATCAGCAGCAGCAACAGAAGTTAAAAGCAAATCAATTGATAACAAAAGATACTACTGCAAGCAAAATGCAACAATCGGCGACAACATCATCATCATCATCTTCAGATCAACCACAACTGAATAAAAAGTCAACGACAGCGTCTGTAGCGGCGGAGAAGTAAAAATTCATTTGTTCACGTCGGCTATTTTTTTTTATTTTTTAAAAAAATATTTTAATTTTTTTCCTTTATAAATAAACTTAAGTGCTATTTTCTATAATTAGTTTATACTCTTAAAAATATTATTTTTTAAACAATTCATTTATTGCGTCTCTATTTTGGGTATTTTCAAAACATAAAAACGAAAAAAAAAATATAAATATATCAAAGTAAGAAAACTCATAAAAATTTAAATTTGAAAAAAAAAAATAAAAATAATGAATATTTTTTAGTAGAGATAGGCTTATAAAATAACTAGAAGAAAGAAAGCAAAAAAAAAAATTAACTAAAAAAAATGAAATATTCACTATCGATTTTGTCAAACGAACAGTTTTTGTTTTTGTTTCAATGAAAAGCAAACCTCTAATATATTTTTTTAAATATACCCGTTTAATTTATTGTTATATTTTCTTCTCTCTAAAATTCCTTCAATTTGAAAATGCTCAAAACAGAACATTAAAAAATTCTAATTGTTGTTTTTTCTTCTTATATACTATAATTTTTTCGTCAACTATTTTTTAATGTTATTAAATTTTTAAAGCAAATTAAACAAAAAAAAACTAAAAACAATCCCATAGCTATTTTTTTAATAATTACATTTGCTAACGTGACTATATTTAATTATTTTTTTTTGTATAAATTTAAAAACAACTATAAAACAATGCAAAATATTGATCAGGACATTAATTTTTCTAAATATTAAAATTTGTCGTGCCGCGGTCAACCAGTTGGACAATATTTAGGAGTTAGGGGAAAAACCACAAAAGAACACGTGTAGCCTTAAATGATAAATTGAAGAAGAAAAAAAAAATGTGAGAAGTAAAATAATTCTAACAAACGTTTCAGTAACAATAAAGTTTAGTTAAAATTAAAGTTTATTAAAAGAAAGTTTATGAAAGGGAAACGAATAAAGCAAAATCAGAAAATTGATCATTGATTGAATTGTTTATATCCAGACATATACTATATCCAAAATATAACAACTATTGTAATGAATTTTCTAATGAATTTTTAAAAATACAACGAAATAAATCACTGTAATGGTACGAAGGGAAATTTGTAGGAGATGGATATTTTGTAACTGATATGTTTTTCTTTTGTTGTTGTTAAACATTCAAGTTTTGCCCCAATTTAAGAAATGTGGGATTCATTTAACTTGTCCATGCATAATGATTATAGGTTATGCACAACAACAAACTACTAGGTGGATGAAGATTAGTACATTATGATATTGCTGGTATACTACTCCCCCTGCTCTTTAAATGTTCGACAGCATATAGGCTCGTTCGGCGAATGTCCTCTTGTTTTATAAGTTATATTTTATTATTAAATTAATTAAAACAAAAAAAAACTTCCTATTATTTTAAAAATTATCACATATTTTGTTGCTTTTTTATAACACTGAGCAATAATAAGATGTTATTCATTATTAATTACAAACACACACACACACACACGTACGTCTATATATATATAAATATATATAAAATTAAATATGTATACATAATATAGTATAACCGACTAACTGAACAAATAGAACAACAACCACAAGAAAACAAAAAAAAAACGACACAAAACACTATTACCCTAAAAGAATTATTGCAAAAATTATCGTTAATATATGAAACCATTAATTGAAATTACACTGAATTATATAGGTAAAGAAAGAAACAAACAAAATAAAAGAAATAAAACGAAAAGTAAATAAACAATAATTGCTGCCCCAGTGCCAAGCTTTGTAACAAGAGAAGGTTAAACAATAATAGTCTTGACAAGAGCCCCTCAATAACTGATATAACTGAAAACTGAACAGTTGTAAAATATAAGGATTTCTTAATGAATTTTTATGTAAATATTTTTTTTTTTTTAAATAATCAACCGAATAAAAGCAAGAAAAAAAATATATTAACATTATAAAATAACTTCAAAACTATTACAAAAAAAAAAAAGAAATGAAAACTTTATTTGAATTTTTGTTATTAGCCTGTTAAGTTATTATTTAAACAAAAATATACAAAAAAAATTAATAAAAGCTTTCAAATATCGGAACAATGTTCATTCCGATTGAAAAAAAAACAGAAAAAACGAAACAAAATGTATGTTTTTTTTCATCTTTAATTTTTATTTTGTAAGAACAATTTTTCTTTAATAGAAATATTACAAAAAATAGGTAATTGGGTAATATTTTGGCAAACAAAATTTTTCCATTAAATTTTAGAGTATTGTTGAATACAAATGAAAAATATTTTAAAAGATTACATACACCGTAAAACTGCAGCAAACACAAAAAAATATCTTTATCTGGTAAAAACCAGAGCAGACTGCACACAAAGTTCTATTGTTCCATTGTGATTGTCCGTTGAAGAAGGAGAAAAGGGAGGGCAACAAAGCAAGGATGAGCAGTATATAAACGTAAATATAACTGGCAGTATAGAATCCCAGCAAAAATACTAGTTCGAAATTAGTTAAGTACTAGTTCTCCATAAGACAGTGAACTAGTTCACTCCCCATACAAACAACTGTCACATTTAACACGTAGTTGTCCTAGGCTTGGGGGAATTGTCCCTTTCGTACTAGAATAGAACCAGTTCAAAAATTCTAGTCGGGCGATAGTTGATTGTCTCCTTTAAACATCAAAATAGGTTGATAAGAACCAGAACTATTCTAGAAAATTAGAGCTAGTACTGTACTAGTACTTTCAATATATTTTAAATTAAAAATACGATATTATAATTAAATTCATCTAAAAGTTATTAAGGATTACACAGTGCAACACACTTTTTCGGGGGTGAACCAAACCAATGTCAAACGATAGCATTTGACCTTAGTAACAAATCCCTAAACTCCATTTTGCTCCACTACGTCACAAATTTTTTTTACAGTGGTTTCAAGTTTGATTTTTTTTGGTCAAAAGTCGAATCAAAGAATATGAAAAATCATCTGTAAAAATACGTTTGGGGTATTTCATGTCTTCGGAGACCTATATTAAAACAATCAGTGGAATAAATTCTCGGAATATTTTAACCCTCTAGCTCCTACCCGAATGGGACATTTTTGGCCCAATTTGGAAGAACTGTTTAAAAGTCAACTTTGGACGGAGGCCAAGGATTAGAATCTTCGATAGAAATATTCTCCGGAAAATTTCACTAAGAGTCACCGAAAACAAATAACCTCTACGAGTCAAAGGTTCCAAAATAAAATAAAAATGAAATTTTATTGAAATTTTGAGCAAACAGTGCAACGCACTTATTCGGGAGTGAACGAAATCAATATCAAACGATAGCATTTGACCTGAGTAATAAAACACTAAACTCCATTTTGCTCCACTACGTCACAATTTTTGTATACAATGGGTTAAAGTTGGATTTTTTTAGACAAAGGTCAAATAAAAAATGTTCAAATGTTCTGATGAAATGTTCCTTTGAAAATTTTAGTGTATGTCTCCGCAGACATGAACTGTCCCAAACCTATTTTTAAACATAATTTTTCAGTTTCTTTTATTTGACTTTTGTCTATAAAAATCCAACTTTAACCCACTGTATACAAAAATTGTGACGCAGTGGATCAGAATGGAGTTTAGGGTTTTATTACTGAGGTCAAACGCTATCGTTTGATATTGGTTTAGTTCACTCCCAAAAAAGTGCTCAAAAATAGACTTTAACATTTCATTTTGATTTTATTTTGGAACCGTTGACTCGTAGAGGTTATTTGTCTTCGGTGACTCTTAGTGAAATTTTCCGGAGAATATTTCTATCGAAGACTCTAATCCTTGACCTCCGTCCAAAGTTGACTTTTAAACAGTTTTTCAAAATTGGGCCAAAAATATCCCATACGGGTGGGAGCTACAGGGTTAAAATGTTCCGAGAAAATATTCCCCTGATTGTTTTAATATAGGTCTCCGAAGACATGAAATACCCCAAACGTACTTTTACAGATGATTTTTCATATTCATTGATTCAACTTTTGACCAAAAAAATCAAACTTCAAACCACTGTAAAAAAAATTTGTGACGTAGTGGAGCAAAATGAAGTTTAGGGTTTTGTTACTGAAGTCAAATGCTATCGTTTGATATTGGTTTGGTTCACCCCCGAAAAAGTGTGTTGCACTGTGTTATTTGTCTTTTTCCTTTGGTTAAATTTCGAAATATAACTTCTGAAATTGAGGGACTTGCAGCAACAACGAGTTAACTCCATTTTTAGGCCGAACAGAGTTAACAACCGTTTCTTAGGGGGGAAAAAATCATTCTTTCGATTGGTTCAACTATGATTTATCTCCCATTGATAGTTCTCAAGTTATCCACTCGAAAGAGTTCGTTTGGTGCAACATGGAGTTAACTCCAGAAGCTGACTCTTTGCTTCCCCAAATGATTGTCGTAAAACGGCATGGAAATAACAGTGACGTTGTTACTTGGCCGGCCTCCAAACGACTGATCCATCTGCTAGTTGAGTATCCGCCTTTATAACCATGTACCCCAATCGTGATCTGCTATATTCGGGCCACAGCGATTTAACAGTTATACAGGCGGTTTTGGAGATTCTACGTCTGCTGGCTGTTAGCACATATAATCCTCCAATAAACCAGCCATATTCCATCTTCTATCCGTCATTTAAGACAGAAGTGAAGTCGTCATAGGGAGTTTACGGAAATCCGTAAATATTTGCACGACCATGTGTGGATTGATACCAACTTTCCTCAGTCTGATAGCATTTCGGGGACCGCTATAGCCTTGAAGTACAAGTCCAGGGGCGAAATGTACAGGAACATATACAAAGCCGATTGAGATTTGCTCCTTCTAGGCCCAGTAATCCCCATTGCCACCATCCTAAGGACCTTGCTAAGCATTTTAAGTAAATTACTCTTATTTAGGACCCCCGCCAAATCAAACATTCATATGTAATAATTGGCCGGACTAGCGCAGTGCACCGCCACACTGTCATCCTCAGGCTTAATCCCCAGATTTTACCTATAGATACCCCTCTTAAACCTCACCTCAATATTTCTTGACGAAAACAACACCTACTTAGGTTTTTGGCCCCCGTAGAGTGATTCAGTTCGACACCATTCAGTTTTGGTGACCTGAAGTCCTTGACCTTATATCTAGGGGTAAAGAGAAGCAATTCCGTTTTCTGAGGCTTTACCCCCTGACCATAAGTCATGGCCGATCGTAGCAGCTTTCCAAGGGCAGTTTCCATAAGATTACACTTGGTTGATAGAAATTTCCCACCTATAATGATGGCTACTTTGTCCGCATATTGGCATTTCCACAGAAAGGTTGAAAAAATAATTGGCACAATATAATAAAATTGCTTTTTGGTACAATAAGTTGTACTTTTTGGTACAATAAATTTCACTTTTTGGTACTATATACTGTACTTTTTGGTACAATAAATTGTACCGTTTGATACAATAAAAGTACTTAGTAGAATAAATTATACTTTTTGACATAATACATTTTTTTATTTGGTACGATAAATTGTACTTTTAAGTACAATATATTTTAAATTTTGGTACAGTAAATTGTACTATTTAGTACAGTAAAAAGTAATTTTTGATACAATAAATTTTACTTATTGGACAATATATTGTACTTTGTGTCCTTTTTTGTAAAATTTGTACAATTTATTGTACTTTTTAGTACAATAAATTTTACTTTTTGGGAAAATAAATTATTCTTGTTGTTACAATAAATTGGAGATTAATACAGTAAATTGTACTATTGGTAAAAAAATTGCCATATTTGGTACAATAAAAGTACTTTTAAGTAGAATATATTGTCCTTTTTGGTACAATAAATTGTATTATTTGGTACCATTTATTGTACTTTTTAGTGCAAAAAATTAATTTGTACTATTGGTACAATAAATTGTTCTAATTGGTACAGTAAAAAATAATTTTTTGTACAATAAAATTTTCTTACTGGACAATATATAGTACTTTGTGTACTTTTTTTGTACATTGTGTAAAACTGTTTGTACTTTTTGAAACAATAAATAGTACTTGTTGGTACAATAATTGTGCTATTTGGTAACATAAATTTTACTTTTCAGTACAATTAATTTTAATTTTTATTTGGTACAATAAAATAAATTGTTGGTACAATTGTTTGTACATAAGAGCAATAAATTGTACTAATTGGTACAATTGTACTCTTGTTAGAATAAATTGTAATTTTTTGTACAATAAAAGTACTTTTTGGTGCAATAAATTAAACTTTTTAGTACAATAAATTGGTACAATTGGTACTATTTGGTACAATAAAATTCCGGTTTGTTACAATTATTGTAATCTTTAGTACAATTAGTTTTACTTGTTGATGCAATAAATTGTACTATTTTGTAAAAAATCCTTTTTTACAATTATTGTAATTTTTAGTACAATTAGTTTTACTTTTTAGTACAATAAATTGTATTTTTTGGTACAAAATATTGTACTTTTTTGTACGATAAATTGTACTTTTAAGTACTAACAGGAAACAGCAAAGTACAATATTGGCACAATAAAAGTACTTATTAGAAGAATAAATTGTACTTTTTGGCAAAATAAATTGTGTTATTTAATACGATAAATTGTACTTTTTAGTACAATAGTTTGTATTATTTGGTACAACAAATTGTATTATTTGTATCCTTTTTTGTACAATAAATTTTACAATTTTTAACTTTTACAATTTACAATTTGTACAATTTATTGTACTTTTTAGTACAATTAATTTTACTTTTTGGGACAATAAATTGCACTATTTGGTACAATAAAAGTACTTTTTAGTAGAATAAATTGTACTTTTTGGTACAATATTTTGTATTATTTGATACCATAGATTGAACTCTTTCGTACTTATGGTACAATAAAAGTACATTTTTGTACAATAAATTGTACAATTTGGTACCATTTATTATAACTATTTATTTTTTGGTACAATTAATTTTAATTAATTTTTTTTCAATATATGGGACAATATATTGTACTTTGTTGTACAATTTGTACATTTTATTGTACTTTTAGGAACAAAAATTGAACTTGTTGGTACAATAAATTGTACTTTAGAAAAATATCTTGTACTATTTGGAACCATAAATAACAATAAATTGTACTGTTTGGTACCATAATAGTACTATTTGGTACAATAAAAGTATTTTTTGATATAATACAAATAACTATTGTTATAATTAATTGTACTTATACTATTTGGTAAAAAAAAATTGACTTTAATGATACAAACAAATTTTATTTTGAATCATTTCCATAACATTTTAAGTCCATAACATTTTTAAGTCCATTTAGTTTATAAAACACTGTTTTGATCAAAACTCACATTCTTTCTCTATTTTGTTTTTGTTTTGTATCTCTACCAAAACATCACCGTTGTCGTGTGCATGTCTTGTTCGCAGAAACAAAACAAACACGTATGTTGAAAAAAAATATATATAGGCTTGAAAACGTTTGGAAAGCACTAGTGCAGGGCTATAGTGTATTTTTGTTAGATTTTTAGACACTGATGTTTATACACTGATGATGATGTGGCCGTCGGTGGTGTAATGGGTAGCGTGCGCGCCTGTTATTCATTAGATGGTGGGTTCGAATCCCGGTCAGACCACTTTACATTTCTTTCGACGACGGTCACCTCGCTTAGTGCCGGCGACACTATCGAGTATAATTAGCCATGAAAAAGCTTCTCAATTCCGTTCGGAACCGGTGTAAAACTGTAGGTTCCAATCAGTGTGTCTAAAAAATAGAAAGCGCACAGCTCATTGATTGCGAGAAGCTCTCCCCTATCCCTCCATGGGATGTAATGGGAAAAAATTTGATTATTTGATGTTTATACAAAAGTTAAATTTTAGTTTATTTCAATAAAATCCCATAACATTCAAAATATATACATCTGTTGACTTTTACGGAGTTTTGTTTTTCAAATAAATTTTAAGTGAGAAACTCTCGATCTCGAACTCGATCTGAGTAAATGAAAAACACGTTTAATTTTTGGTGTTCATTCAATTTCTACAAAAAGTGGACTTACCTAGTTCACAGAAATATACAACAACAACTGCTAGCAATTTGATTGATTTAAACTGCATATCGTTACTGCGCCGACTAAAACAGCCATGTGTTTTTCAATTACTTTTCAGGAGAACCAAAACACTTATTTATTTTTGAATATTTCTCATATATTCTACACATTACGGATCTCAATAACTTTCAAACCAATCAAGATACCGCAAAAGGGATTTAAGGGTCGATGGACGACTAAAGGAGCTTAAAAAAATTCTATAAATAAAATTCGATAAATTAATACATCACTGATTTGGTCGACGCAGCGACGCTATTTGTTATCTGAAACAGAATTCGTTAAAAAAATATCCATATACATCGATTTTTTCTTCTAAAGAACGACTTAAACTTATTGCGGTTGATAACTAAAATTTAAAAATTTACATGAAAATTCATTAAGATTAGAGCTGTACACCTAAAATGAAAAAAAAATCACAAGCTTATATAAAACACAGTTGAAAATGTAAATTAAATTAAATACAATAAATAAATGATATTAGTTATTACCTTAACATGACACTATTGAAGTCATATTGATAAAGTTCTATTAACCAACGCCACAATGGTAATATATATATATGAAAATAATTAACATTTAAAACCCTAAATGATCCTTGCAGGAGCAAACCAAATGTCGGAATTCTAAAAGGCAAAAGAGCTAAGGAGCATTTCAAAAGACTCAGTAATTATTTATACTATATATTCTTTTTATATTGAAACATTTTATGAAATGTTGGTAGAGTTTTAATTCTAAAATATAAAAATAAAAAACAATATGCAGCAGGCCCTAAAAACTATATCAAATTAAATAACTAATGCGAAGTAATTATAAATAAACTAATTTGTTTTCTTTTTTTTTATATATACAACTAAGAAATTCTGAGAAATTTGCTTTAGTACTAAATAACATAAACTAAACAGATATTGTAAGAAATTAAAGAAATTGATTGAAATAAAACTACATTTTGTATACTTTCATTGCATGTGATAAGAGAATCAAAGGTAATTTTGAAATCATACATCGACAAAAGGGTGAGTTCTAAAAATAACGGTTATATGACGACTGTAAAATCATAGTGATCTACGGCATAACAGCATATTTGTGAGATACTTCAGAAAATGCATTCACCGTTGCTGTTACTTGCAGGCTGCACTAATTCTATAGTTAGACATTGGATACCTCAATTTAGGGTAGGGGTTTATGAGCTCAAATCGATTTTCGCAGACTATAGTTGGATTTTTGGATAAGCCGTCTTCGATAAAAGTTGTTTTAATAAGTCAAGCTCATCCGAGAACGCAACTATAGCTTGTCTAATCTATTCAACCCTTTTAAACACAATTCAAAGTAAAACTAGTAAGGCGGTTATTTTCGGCTATGCCGAAGCTCAGATACGCTTCACCATTTGTAAAAATGGTGATAAAACTGGTTATTTGCATAACAGCTATATTTTACTAAACTGTGTACCACAAAACAGGGGAGTTGGTGAGAAGTGGACGTTACTTTTAGCTTCACACATCCATTTTTTTGGCAATAATTTTTATAGATTTTATTCGATTAACGAATAAGTTTGTAAGTTGGAGCATATTTTTATGAATTTTGTAATTCCCCAAAAATGGGAATTTGTTTGGGATGTGAGAGTAGTTTAAATCCGATCTTGCTTATCTTAAAACTTAACCTCTGTTTCTCGACAGAAGCTTACATACCATATTTCAGCCCGAAAGCTTATAAACTACGGGGACATACAGACGGACACCACCAACCAGTACAGAAATTTCAGTCAGGTAAACTGACTGATAAATACCATCCCCCCAATATAAGATATTGTTTAAGTCTTGAGTTATTGAAATTAATAGATTTTTAATTAAAATAATAGTAATTATGTATTTTTTTGTCTATGGGGGTGAGTTCGGTCATTTATATGGGAGGTACAAAAAGAGGTGTGTCAAATAGTTATTTTTTCTGAGGTTTTGCTTCCTATCATAAGATAAATTAACCGACCAATTTTCATTACCACCCAAGGGAACGTTTGGAAGTTATGGAATAAATATAAATTTTCCAAAAATAGGTCATTTTGTATAGGAGGTACCAGAAGGGGTGATCCGATATAATCCATATTCATTAGTGATTCAAATTTTCATAAACGTATAGAAAAATTTGACAGAATTCAGATTACTTACAAAATATATATGAATGTAAGACAATGAGGGTGAGTTCGGTCATTTGTATGGGAGGTACCAGAAGGGGTGTGTAGAATAGTTAGGTTTTCTGAGGTTTTGCCTCCAATCACAATATAAATTAGAAGACCAATTTTAAATACTCCCCAAGTGTCCGTTTGGAAGTTATGGGGAAAATATAAATTTTCCAAAAATAGGTCATTTTGTATGGGAGGTACCAAAAGGCGTAAGCCGATATTGTCCATATTCATACTTGAGTCTAATTTTCATTAGCGAACATCATACGCAAAATTTGAGTGAATTCAGTTTACTTACAAAAAAGATATGTATGTAAAACTATGAGGATCAATTCGGTCATTTGTATGGGAGGTATCAGAAGGGGTGTGGCAAAGGTTTCGGATTTCATAGAGTTTGTCTACTATTGCAACATAAATAATCTCACCAATTTTTAATATCCTCCGATAGTCGGTTTGGCAGTTATGAAAGAAATATTAATTATCCAAAAATAGGTAATTTTGTATGAGAGGTACCAGAAGGGGTGGGGGTATTCAGCCCATTTACAATCTCATAAGTTCATTTTGAAAAATATTAATACTGCTAAATTTTCATACTGATCCGTTAAGCTTTACTCGAGTTATCCTGCTGACCAACCATCCAGCCAGCCAGCCAGACAGACGGACATAGCTCAATCGTCTTAAAAAGTCCTGAAACGAATTTGGTCTTAAGATACTTGGGGTCTACCTCGTCTCCTTTAATGCGTTACACCTTCTGTACAAATAGGTAACATTTTGTATGTTTTTGCTCTAATACATAAGTAATTTTATTTTAAAAATCTATTAATTTCAATAACTCAAGACTTAAACAATATCTTATATTGGGTGATGGTATTTATCAGTCAGTTTACCGGACTGAAACTTCTGTACTGGTTTTTATTGTACTTTATTATGACATTGAAAAAAAAATTGATATTACTTAGTGGAGAATTATTTTGTAAAAGAATTCAAATATCCTCATAAAAAAAATTAACTGTAAAAGTAGGTCTCTTTCTCAAGTAAATGTCGTCACTTGAAGACAAATTGAGTTGTTTGACGTTGCAATTACAGATAGTTCTCAGTAGAAGACGGAACCGCTAGTTCGGAACTAGTTCCATCGGCGGCAGTGTATATTTGCTGCTTTAAATATACACGCCATCTACCTTAATGTAGATGGCGATTACTTGGTTTATGGCTGAACTATATACATTCATAGGAGTAGGAGAATTCGGAGTTGGTATAGACACATTAATTTCGACATTGTTAAAATTTCGGACTTTGATATTTATTAGACTATTGACCGATAGATGGCAATAGCGACGACCAATGATGCAGAGGCTGAACTATGAATATAATTTAATCCACAATTTAATCATTCTAGCGAGATTTCCCTTTTTGTTATGTTATAATTTCAGTCAGATAAACTATCTGATAAATACCATCACCCAATGTAAGATATTGTTGAAGTCTTGAGTTATAGAAATTAAACGATTTTTAATTAATATTCCTTATGTATTATTAGATGCATGCTTGTGGAGCGTAAACGGTTGTAGATAGGACTTTCGGTCAGTTCTTTCTATGGGAGGTACCTGAAGGGTGTGTCAAGTAGTAAGGTTTTCTGAAGTTTTGCCTCCTATTACAAGAAAAATTAACTGACCAAATTAGATTATCCTCCAGGTGCCGCTTTGGAAGTTATGGGAGAAATATTAATTTTCCAAATTTAGGTCATTTTGCATGGAAGGTACCAGAAGAAGTGAACCGATACAGTTAGGATGTTCAAAACCGAAACCGAAAAACCGTAAACCGGTTTTTTTATTTAAAACCGTATGCCGGTTTTTGCAAAAATTCCATTTTCGAATAACCGGTTTAACCGAGTTTTTTCTTTCGGGTACTCGGTTTTTTTTAAATTAGTTTGAAATTGAATTTTAAACTTTTACAAAGCTTCTAAAAGCATTCTTGTTTATAAAATGTAAAAAGTTTTTTCTAAATTAATTTGAAATAGAATTTTAAAATTTTACAAAGCTTCTAAAAACACTTTGGTTTATAAAATGTAAAAAGATTTTTCTAAATTAATTTGAAATTGAATATTAAAACTTTAAAAAGCTTCTAAAAACATTCTCGTTTACAAAATTGAATAACCTAATTATATGTATTAGGACCGGAAAATATCCTACAAGCTAATCCTGTGTAAAGTAGTCTAAAAAGGCGGAAACGATGGAATTTGCTAACGAGCTTTTAAATAACTTTATCCTGCAATTTCCCCAACAACGGCAGAGTCTAGTAACAGTTTAGATTGTGAGATGGGGGAATCTCCTAATGGTAGTCTTTGCAACGATTTAAACAGGACAATAAATAACATCCAAAATCCACGAGTGAAAACAAATTGCAATGACACAAGCCTACATGATGATTTCAACTATTTCGATAGATTTAATAAAAGGACAGAAAAGCTCAACATCCTTCTAAACGCTGTTTTGTCAATAAATCCTACTTCCACAATAAGTGAGCGCATGTTTTCTGTATCAAATACTATTTTAATCTGTAAGAAAGTTTCGGTCGGGTAAGCCGACTTACATATACCCTTACCCTAAGTAAAACATATTATTTTCTAGTATATTGATATCATTGCTCGATTTCTAAAGTGGGCAAAGTGGTACGTTTGTATGGGTGGTACCAGAAGGGGCGTAGATAGGCTTAAAGTTTTTTTCTTGAGAACTTTATCCTGATTTAGCGTTAATAAATACAGAATTTGGGCCCGATCACGTTGGGTTTATTGATATTACTACTCCATCTCAAGAGTGGGCGGAATAGTACATTTGTATGGGAGGTCTCAGATGGGGCGTGGCTAGACTTAAAAACTTTATCCTGATTTAGCTTTACTAAATACAGAATTTGGACACGATCACGTTGGGTATATTGATATTACTACTCCATCTCTGAAGTGGGCGGAATGGTGCATTTGTATGGGAGGTACCAGCAGGTACGTGGCTTCCAAATTGGTTCTCCAAAATTTTATCCTGTTTGAGCTAAAAACAGAATTTGGTCACGATCGCGTTGAATATACTAATAATATTAATCGATTTCTAAAGTGGGTGGTACCTGATGGGTATGGGAGGTACCACATGGGGCGTAGCTAGACTTCCAGTTTTTTCTCCAAAACTTTGTTCTGCTATAGTTTTACTAAATGTAGGATTTGGGCACGATCGCATTGGGTGTATTGATATTACATACTAAATAAATGCATTTTTTTAAACCAAATTATTTTTTTTTATAAATATTTTTAACCTTTTAGGAAAAAACCGAAAAAAACCGGTTAAACCGGTTTTCTTTCAAATGCTGTATTCGAAATCAGGTTTTTCTAAAAAAATCAATTTTTCGAATAACTCGGAAACCGGGTTTCTAAAAAAAGGAGATATTTGAACACTCTAGATACAGTCCATATTCTTTCCTGAGTCCAATTTTCATAACCGTAAAATTGATTTTTTTAGAAAAACCTGATTTCGAATACAGCATTTGAAAGAAAACCGGTTTAACCGGTTTTTTTCGGTTTTTTCCTAAAAGGTTAAAAATATTTATTTTTTTTATAAATTTATTTTTTTTATAAATATTTTTAACCTTTTAGGAAAAAACCGAAAAAAACCGGTTAAACCGGTTTTCTTTCAAATGCTGTATTCGAAATCAGGTTTTTCTAAAAAAATCAATTTTTCGAATAACTCGGAAACCGGGTTTCTAAAAAAAGGAGATATTTGAACACTCTAGATACAGTCCATATTCTTTCCTGAGTCCAATTTTCATAACCGTACAACTTTGGACACGATCACGTTGGGTATATTGATATTACTACTCCATCTCTGAAGTGGGCGGAATGGTGCATTTGTATGGGAGGTACCAGCAGGTACGTGGCTAGGCTTCCAAATTGGTTCTCCAAAATTTTATCCTGTTTGAGCCCTACTAAAAACAGAATTTGGTCACTATCGCTTTGGATATACTAATAATATTAATCGATTTCTAAAGTGGGTGATACCTGATGGGTATGGGAGGTACCACATGGGGCGTAGCTAGACTTCCAGTTTTTTCTCCAAAACTTTGTTCTGCTATAGTTTTACTAAATGTAGGATTTGGGCACGATCGCATTGGGTGTATTGATATTACATACTAAATAAATGCATTTTTTTAAACCAAATTATTTTTTTTTTATAAATATTTTTAACTTTTTAGGAAAAAACCGAAAAAACCGGTTAAACCGGTTTTCTTTCAAATGCTGTATTCGAAATCCGGTTTTTCTAAAAAATCAATTTTTCGAATAACTCGGAAACCGGGTTTCTAAAAAAAGGGAGTTATTTGAACACTCTAGGTACAGTCCATATTCTATCCTGAGTCTAATTTTCATAACCGTACATCTTACGCAAAATCTGACTAAATTCAGTGTACTTACAAAAAAGATAAGTATGTAAACTATGAGGGTGAAATCGGTTATTTGTATGGGAGGTACCAGAAGGGATGTGTCAAATAGTTAGATTTTGCCTCCTATAACAAGTTAAATTTACTGACCAAATTTCATTATTCCCAAATATGTCATTTTATATGGGAAATATCAGAACCGATATGGCCTATATTCGTTCCTCAGTCAAATTTTCATAAACGTACATCTTACGCAAAATTTGACTGAATTCAGTGTACTTACAAAAAAAAAAAGTATGTAAACTATGAGGGTGAAATCGGTTATTTGTATGGGAGGTACCAGATATAAAAAAACCGACTAAATTCAAATATCTTCCACTTGTCCGTTTGGAAATTATGAAAGAAATATTAATTTTCATAAAATAGGTAATTTTATATGGGAGATTCCAAAAGGGGTGGGGCTATTCTGTTCATTTACAATCCCATTACTTCGTTTTTTAAAATATCAACACTGGTAAAATTTCATACTGATCAGTTAAGGTTTACTCGAGTTATCCTGCTCACCAGCCATCCAGCCAGACATGACATAGCTCAGTCGTCTTAAAAAGACCTGAAACGAAAGTACCAAAAACTACTTTGGTACAAAAAAAGTACTTATTGGTACAAAAAAGTACTTTGGTACAAAAAAAAATACTTTGTACCGAAAAGTACATTAAAAGTACTCTGGTCCAAAAAACAAGTACTTTGTGCAACAGCAAAGTGATTTTGGGCCCACAAAAGTACTTTTTAGTACAAAAAAGTATTTTGGTACAAAAATAGTATAATACCATTGGCAGTGGATTGCGGGATGTTACTGCGGCCTATTCGAGCATTGAAAAGCAGTAGGCGGAAATGGGTCTGGTGATAAATGAGGACAAAACCAAGGTATTTGTTTCAACGAACAAAGAGTACTCGTCTGGGACGCTGCGTGAACTTTGAGAACTTTAACTAAAAGACTTTGTCTATCTTGGTTCTGACATAAACAATAATAATAATAATAATGTCAGCCTAAAAATCAAGAGATGAGTATTGATCGCAAACCGCTGCTACTATGAGCTAAGCTAGCGATTTAATGGCAGCCTGAACAAAGATCCAACTCTACCAGAACAAAGAAGATCCAACTTCAACAGACTCTGATCCTATTCTGGGTGTCTTCGAGAGAAAAAATATATGAATCCATCATCGATAACGGCGAGAATCATCGTCGAATGAACCACGAGCTATAAGAGCTGTACAACGATATCGACGTAGCAAAGCGAGTTGAAATAGGCCGAGTACGCTGGCTTGGACACGTTGTATGAATGGATGAAAATGTTCCGTCTCGAAAGGTCTTCGTCAACATCAAACATCAAAATTATGTACAAAATAAAGGCAACGTACACATTACAACAATTTATATATGTATATAAAAAGCTTGGGTGACTGACTGTTCAATACCCAGCCCAAACGGCTAAAGCTAGAACCGTGAAATTAGAAATGTAGGTTTCTTTTATGACGTGGGCGCGCACTAAGACGAGATTTTTAGAAATTCAGACTGCAAGGGGGCAAAAGAGGCGTGGCCCCGCCCCATATAACTCGAATTTTGAAATGGCTGTATCTTTTAAACCATTATAAGTACAAAGTCGAGAGTTGGTACGTATATCGATCGTATAAGTGAAAGTACATTGTTTGTGGAAAGTGGGCGGTGCCACGCCCCTTTTGAAAAATAGTTATATTGGCCAAATAAATGAACCGATTGTAATTATATGTTCATTGTGTGATACATTCCATATGGCCTCTATAATAGGCTCCATGGAAACATTTTTAGACAAAGGGGCGTGGCACCGCCCACACAAACCTAAATTTCAATCGGTCATATCTCAGGAGCAATTAGAGGTATAAAGATGAGATTTGCTACATATGTTAATGGTATATGGGGAATTACGTCTCGCTAGGAAATGGGCGGTGCCACGCCCCTTTTGCAAAAATTGTTATGTCGGTCATATTAATAGAACGATTGTTTCATAGGAAATGTTTAAAATTGCTTACTGGCTGTAAATAGGATGATGCAATTTGGGGTGGTTGTTTTACTTTTCGAGCAAACGTCAGTTAATTCTGGAAATTAGTTCTTTTAGGGATACAAATTTCCAATACGGGATACAAGTTAGACTATCTCCCAGACTAATTGGCTAATGCTATAATTTCTAAAATCGATCTGGGTATGCTCACTATCAAATTGGTTTGAATGTTCTTTTGAAATCCGATATTTCTGAGTAAAAAAACGAAAAGGGATTAAAAAAATTTGCTATCGCTCAGACCAATAATGATATAAATATGATAATTTATATGGGCTTGCTCCCAATGAAATTTGAACGAAGAAAGGTTTTCGAAATTCTTACCTTTTAGGGGTAAATAAGGACGAAAAGGGATAAAACTGGCACTAAACGGCTAGAAAATTGAAGAGAATATTTTAGTTGTGCAAAGTTAAGTAATTTTTTCGAAATTCGTTCTTTAGTTGTAAAAAGGACGAAAAGAGATAAAACAGATACCATCACCCAGACTAAACGGCTAAAGCTATAATCGTATAAAAGGGACTCAAGGGGTACAATCACTTAGACCAAAGGGATAAAGCTAAAATCACATAAATGGGTTGTTCGTTCTTCTTATGATGCGTTTGCATTTGACCTGTCTTGGTTGAATTCATAAGAAGATACATTGTAAGTACGGATGAAGCAACGCGACCCGGGAAAGCTAGTATGACATATATTCTTTTGTATAGCCTACTATTTAAAATTTCTGCGAAATGCTTTTAAATTAACTAAAAGTTGGTTTCCTAGTTACTACACATTATTGTGAACTATTGTGCTGCAATTAAATTTGGAAAGCATCGTTGGTTAAATATATTTTTTTTAATAGTTAATAATTAAGGTCAGCGTATATGTTACCATGCGCTCGTGAACGACTTTAATCAATTTAACATGGTAAAAAAATGTGTACATTTGGGTCAAATAAAAATATGTATTGTGCATATTTATTGTACAGCGTTTATGACCCGAACATGAAATTAACAACAACATTCATAGTGACAATGCACTATGTTTATAACTTATAGGGTTATTATAGCTACAACACTGACCACACATAAGGACGCACGAGTATTTCAAATACCTGTTTTTATACCATCACCCGTAGGGATGAAGGTATATATCATTTGATACGACCCAAAAGTGTAACACATAGAAGGAGTCACTTTAGACCCTAGGTTTCTTTGAACCAAATTCTATTCATGACTTTTTAAGTCGTTTGAGCCATGTCCGTCTGTCTGTCTGTCTGTCTGTCTGTCTGTCTGTCTGTCTGTCTGTCGGGTGGCTGTCCGGCTGGTTCGCACGATAACTTTCGAAAGACGCAACCAAATGTTTTGAAATTTTGCACGAGTTATTATTTTCTCAAAACTACTTACGGTATTGCAAATGGGCTACATGGCCCCGCCCCTTCTGGTACCTCCCATACAAATACATCATTCCGCCCACTTTAGAAATCGAGTAATAATATCAATACACCCTAGGGGATCGTCCCAAAATTCTGTATTTAGTAAAGCTATAACAGGATAAAGTTTTGGAAAAAATTTTGAAAGCCTAGCCACGCCCCTTCTGGTACCTCCCATACAAATCTACCTTTCCGCCCACTATAGAGATGGAGAAATAATATCAATAAATTAAACGTGATCGTACCCAAATTCTATTTTGAGTAAAGCTATAACAAGATAAAGTTTTAGAGAAAAAATTTGGAAGTCTATTCACGCCCCATCTGGTACCTCCCATACACATCTGGTACCGCCCACTTTAGAAATCGATTAATATTATTAAAAGACCTAACGCGATCGTGCCCAAATTCTGTATTTGGTAAAGTTTAAGCAGGATAAAGTTTTGGAGAAAAAATCTGGAAGTCTAGACACGCCCCTTCTGGTACCTCCCATACAAATGTACCACTCCGCCCACTTTAGAAAAAGGGTAATAATATCAATACACTCGACACGATCGTGCCCAAATTCTGTATTTTGTTATATTATAACAGGACAAAGTTTTGGAGAAAAAATTGGAAGTCTAGACACGCCCCTTATGGTACCTCCCATACAAATGTACCTTTCCGCCCACTTTTGGGATGTAGTAATAATATCAGTACACCCAGCGCAATCGTGCGCAAATTCTGTATTTAGTAAAGCTATAACAGGATAAAGTTATGGAGAATAAATCTGGAGCCTAAACACACCCCTTCACGTACCTCCCATATAAATGTACCACTCCGCCCAATTTCGAAATCGAGTAATAATATCAATAAAATAGAAAATTATTTGTTTTACTGAGGGTAAGGGTAAATGTAAGTCGGGTTGCCCGACTGAAACTTTCTAACTGGTTTTAATTACAAATCGATTATTTTCAATAACCCAAGACTTAAAGAATATATTATATTGGGTGATGGTATTTATCAGTCAGTTTAACTGACTGAAATTTCTGTACTGGTTCTATCTCTAGTTGCTGCAACATCTTAATGTTATGGCTTACAAAATATTTAAAACTGTAACTTGAGCACCATTAAACAGATTATGTACTGCATTCTGTTTTGAACTTTTGAAATTTCTTACTAAGGTGAACAATTGATCCTGAATACTTGACGTTTTAATGAATCCCTTAAGAATACGTACATTTTATTTTCTCAAGTACATAAACGCACAATACACTCATGGTGTAACATACTCGAACATGAACACGTGTACGTAGACATACGCACAGTGGATGTCCATTAACATTTTATATTGTCTTTATATCGACATATGTTTCAAGAATTTTTACAAATAGATACGATTTGTTGTAGAGATGCTTAAGTGACAAAGTCTCATTCTACAAACGTTAGAATGATAAATTTATAAAACAAATATTATAAATAAGCCTTTTTATAAAGACTAAAGAAATTAGTGTCAAAGCTCAAAATTTATGTTAAGTACATAGTATGCAAGTTGCAAAGCTCCGTGTGCTCAATATCAGTCTGTTTTGTTAACTAGTTGACATAGAGAAAATCTGACAAAACTAAAAGAACTAACTTACTTTTTCCCGTAACTTAAAATCTTGGTATCGGTTAGCTTACATAACACTGTGCGACAGTCAAAATCGGAATAGGATGAAACTAACGGGAAATGTTATATCGGTCAAAAACAAGTTATACGTGGCCCGGCGTTTCGCTGGGTCACGTCTAGAAATCGAGATATATCGATTTGAAGTTAGTAACTATTATATAGGGGAATATCTCACGTTTTAGGCTCATTTGTTATATTTTTATATGGTGGCGTATGAATATCATAAGTAATATTCCACTTAAATCATACGCCACGGAGTACAACAGTTTTATTGTAACTGTTACAAAATAAACCTAGTGAAAAATCATTTGATGAATGGAAAAAGGAAACTGTTGCTTATATAGAAAAACGTTATATGAGCAGATTAAAGGAATTGTCATTTTAAATTTTTTTAAATTTGTTTGAGCAAAATCGGACTAGTGGTTCTCGAGTTATGTCAAAAAAAAGACCACCAAAGGTGACAATTTCCCCTAAAGGATAGTTACTAACTTCAAATCGATATATCTCGATTCCTAGGCGTGACCCAGCGAAACGCCGGGACATGTATAACTTCTTTTTTTACCGATATAACTTTCCCCGATATAGTTGAACCCTTTCCGATCACTGACCCCTACCATTTGTCTCACAGTGTAATTAATACATATGCAAGTCCAGGTTCCGACTTTGACAGTTCGCTATTATTTATCAAAATTGCCCACTGTGATAAGTAATACCGACTATATCACTTGTAATTACGTTAACATGAAGTTACATCGGACACGACTACATTTACTACATACATATATACATAACATCCGCATTGGATCCTATGGTATGTTTATGTTAAGAGACATGTTTATATATGTATGTATGTGAACAAACATGTACGTAGGTATCGTATGTTAATATTGAGTCGATGTTTCTTAAGAAATACAAAGAAAAACTATTCATCTCATTAATTAGATTCCGGTGTTATTTCAAAAATGTCGGTAAAGAAGTCATTGAGGGCATGTTCATATTTAATTGTACCCCATTGTACTTAGGCAAATTTCCTCGTATACATATATATGCATTTGTTTAAATGTGTGAGTGTGTACATATATATACAAATGGTTATGCTGTACCACCAATAAATACGAAAGATTCTCGGTCTCAGAGTTGGTATACAATGCAATATGTTTTTGCCGGCAACTTCTAGCACCGAATGATCGAAGTACCCCTATAATGGCACCAAAAAAAAAAAAAATAGACGTGCGTGACGGATCTAAATTCTTAACGTTACAGAATACCAGCAGAATAACAATAACACAGTACAACACATGATTTTGGAACTCAATTCTGAGAACTGCACGTGGAAGTAGCCCCAAAAAGAAGAAGTTTTGCACCATTCGTTTTGTCAAGTTACATGCCATAGCAATTTAATATCGATTTGAAGTTAGTAAGTATCGTATAGGGGAATTTGTCACGTTTTATGCTCTTTTGTTTGACATAACATAAATACTATATGGTGGCGTATGATTTTTATTAGTAATATTCCACGTTAATCATACGCCACATAGTACAACAGTTTTATTGTAACTGCTACAAAATAAACCGAGTTCAAAATCATTTGATGAATGGAAAAGTGAAACTGTTGTTTCCGTAGGGAAACGTTATATGAACTGATTAAAGGAATTGTAATTCTTAATTTTTTTAAATTTGTTTCAGCTTAATCGGACTAGTGCTTCTCGAGTTATGTCTAACAAAACAGCCTAAAACGTGACAAACTCCCCTATACTTTACTTAATACCGTCAAATCGATGGCATGTAAATTGCTAAAACGAATGATGCAGAACTTCTTAATGATGGTTACTTACTTACTTACTTACTTACTTAAGTGGTCCATTACAGGCCTGAAGTATTAAAGAATTCCATACGCTTCGGTCCTCTGCGTGCGTTCTCCAGTTAGTCCTACTAAATGCTGGCACGACGCCTACCACTTGGTCCTTCCAACGAAGTTTGGGTCTCCATGCTCTGCGTCGTCCTTCAGGTTCGCCTTTAAACACCTTTTTCGCTGGAGAATTTACATCCATCCTGGCATGTCCCAGCCATCGAAGTAGTACTGCTAACTACTATATTTCTTGCCGCAGGGAAAAAAATCAATCTGATGCCATTGTTCGACTATTCGGTGAGCAGACTGAATTTTCTGATGGTAAGCTCAAATGCATTCTCCCTGCCTATTTTAGTATTAAAATCGCCTAGTACAATTTTGATGTAATGGCTCGGGCTACGGTCATATACATTTTCTAGGCTCTCGTAGAACTCGTATTTGTCCTAATAGCTTTTCTCTTCTGTCGAAGCATGGGCACAGATGAGTGTTATGGGGAAAAACTTTGGCTTAACTCTTATAGTGGTTATTTCTTCACACACCCGGTTGAACCGTGAGACTAGGTGTCGCAATATCTTGCCAATGTAGGTTAGATTAGGTTAATTCGGCAGCCGTGTTAAGCACAGCCCACTTGGGTCCTAGTGTATGTCCCGTTGTCATAACATTTTCAAATGTTCGCACCAATTATTCTTACTCTGTTCGGCCAAAGTCGCTCTAAAGCCATTTCGTTACTTTGGTGAAAGCATGGATGTTTCGCAAATCTCCTACTGATAGACAGGTATTGAACACAAGTGTCCGATGGCCAAACTTTTCAAATTTCAGAGATGCTCCGTGGTCTCCTCTTCTTTTTCATCATTGCAAATCTTTGTATGGAAGTTTCAACCGTTTTCTAATCAGCCAGTGACCGGTTATTACAGCTATGATGTTCCTCAGATAGACTTTAGGCAGATTCAGCGCAAATCGTGTCCTCTGTATATCCATGGTGTAGGCCAAATTTGTTTGATCGCTGTGCAAGTCGATTCTCTCACACATCTTTCCTTAGCAATGAGATTCTGTTTCCCCGCAATTAGCGGTTCCCCCCTATATGTAACAAACACCAATGTGACCATAAACTTCGCACTAGTTCACGGAGGTGGCGGCACTTGCTTATGTATCGGTCCTTTCGTTACCATATATGTCCCCATGTCCTGGAACCCATAGGAGGCTAACCGCCGAATGCCTCGCTATGTCTAACAGAGACGACTGGCTTTTTCGAACGTTTCTCGAACTTTTCTCGAAGTGATGTACACGATCTCCGAGGATCTGATAGCAGCTTTACTATTACTAAGTACTATATGAATATTGCCGAACTATGCTGCAGTGATCCGGTAGCCTTATCGGTAGTTGGAAATTCAACTCATCCGAAAATATTCGAAACGTCCGTGACAATTGGAATGACATACTCCTCAAAGTCCAGAGCATTATCATTATCATCATATTAAGAGATATACGGGATGTTTCTCATAGAACTCGAATCGAATACAGGTTCAGGTATAGTGTAGCACATGTAACACCTCACGATGATTTAGTACAGAATTTTGGCATGGCCATATGTCCTATGTACAAAGGCTCTCGTAGCGTCTAAATGCACTGCGCTGCTATTTTCCTCGCCTCAATGACCGGGGGTAACTAGTTCAGAATCGTTAACAGTATAATTAAACTGAACAAATTCCAATTTTAGACCTGGTAAATATTCGACAGATCAAATATTCAATTTACGATAAAAAAACTCATGAAAAGCAGATCGACACCTACCACCTCTTTGTCGACTAGAAAGCTGCCTTCGATTCTCCGATAAGGAATAGGCCATATGAGGACATGTCTGAGTTTGGTATTCCTGCATAACTAATTCGACTTTGCAGATGTACCTTGGTAATCACCAAATCCTCTATATGGATTGGTAAGGACCGCTCTGAACCATTCAACACGAAAAGTGGTCTCAGGCCAGGCGATAGCTTGTCCTGTACACTATTTTACATAGTTATAGAGAAGGTGATGAGATAGGCTGGTGTTAACAGGTCTGGAAAGAGCCACATGCCACTAGCCTATGCCGATGATATAGACATCATTGGCCGCAATCTGCGGTATGTTTTCTCATCGCTAGAAAAAGAGTCAGCAAAATTGGAGGACAAAACAAAAATAATAATTTCGACGAAGAAAGAGTCCTCTCGATGAGGACGCAATCGAACGTTTAAAATTATTGTTTGAAGATAGTAGATGAGTTTACCTAGCTCGGATCTTCCGTCAATAAGAAAAATAATGTCTGTCAAACGGAGAACAGTGCTCGCTAATAGATGTTTTTACGGACTTCGGCAGCACTTTAGAAACACCAGCTTATCTCGGGATACTGTTCCAGGTGTAAATTTTACCCGTTCTGTTGTATTCCGCCGAATCGTGGGTACTTACGACAACGGACATACAAAACCTGGAAGTATTTAAGGGAAAAGTACCCCGAAAAATATATGGAAATATCTTTGTCGACGGCGAGAAAGTAAAGCTGTATGAGCTTTACTACGACATCGATGTAGTTAAAGATTCAGAATCCAACGACTTCGATGGCTAAGACATATTGCCAGGATGGATATAAATGCTTCAGCAAGAAAGGTATTTCAAGACGAATCTGAAGGACGACGCAGAGCAGGGAGACCCAAACTTCATTGGAAGGGTCAAGTAGTTGGCCACGTACCACCATCAGGTAGGATTAACTGGAGAACGCACGCAGAACATCGAAGCGCGTAGAATTTTTAATACTTCAGGCCTCTTATTTATGATCCACGTTCGTAAGTTGTAATGGGCCACTTAAATAAGTTATTAGATTAAAATATACTCTAGTTGCTCGTTTGGGAGTTATAGAAGAAATATTAATTATCCAAAAATTTCTAAAATTGTGTAGGAGCTACCAAAAGGGTTGGGGCTATTCTGCCATTTACAAATCCATTACTTTGTTTTTACTTTACCTACTTACTTAGCTGTTATTTTTTTGCAATCCCGGTGAATTATATACCGCACGTAGAAAAATATTATAGGCGCCTCGATCTTCTGCGCTTCTTTTCCAGTTAGTCACACCGAGTTCTGTAAGGTTCTCTGTAACCTGGTCTTTCCAACGGAGTTTTGGTCGCCCTCTTCTGCGCCGTCCATCGAGTTCATTGTCGAAGACTTTTCGAGCTAGAGCATTTTCGTCCATGCGTACAACATGACCTAGCCAACGCAACCGTTGCACCTTAATGCATCTGACCACAATTGGCTGCAGCGTTGCCCTATAAGCGGCATCCTGTTAATCAGACACTATGCGACATTCTTCAGCGTACTAGGATTCGTTTGAGCGCCATTTTTCATATCTTAGCACGGTTGTTGCGGCTGTTGTCGTGGAATGCGCAATATGCTGCCACTGCGTATCGGGAACGTCAGAAGTAGAGACGTTGTGTCGTAGTAATTGGGTGAGCTGGTTGGAGTAGGCAGTGGCTAGCTCTGGGGTTTGCAGCTCCGCGATGTTCAGCTTTCTTTATGTTTGGTTACGTGCGTTTTTCGCTCTGCTCAACCTTGTGCGCAGCTTGGCTTTATCAAGGCAATGATCCGAGCCAATATTAGCACCACGGTTCACACGCACGTCCATGACACTAGATGCATGCCTGCCATCAATTACCACATGATCAATTTGATTTTTGGTGTTTTGATCGGGTGATAGCCAAGTTGCCTTGTGGATATCTTTGTGCTGGAATCTGGTTCCACTCACTACCATTTTCCTTCCCGCTGCGAAGCTAACCAGCCTAAACCCGTTGTCTGACGTGTCGGTATGCAGGCTGAATTTACCGATCGATGGACCAAGAACATCTTCCCTTCCTATTTTTGCATTAAAGTCTCCCAGAACAATTTTAATGTCGTGGCCAGGGCAGCGGTCGTATGTTTCCTCTAGGCGCTCGTAAAATGCATTTTTAATCTCATCGTCTTTATCTTCCGTTGGGGCGTGTACACAAATCAGCGTGATGTAAAAATTTTTCGCCCGGATGCGAATGGTGGCTATTCGATCACTAACAGAATTGAATCGCAAGACAAGATATCTGAGTTTCTCGCCAACTACAAATCCACATCCAAATTCGTGCTTTTCGGCATGGTAGCTGTAATAGATGTCGCGAGCATCCTTGTCCTGTCCACCTCTTATCCTGGATGGCGGTAATGTCAGCCTTACTTTTTTTGAGGACATCCGCCAGTCGGATAGTGGCATCTTCTCTATAGAGAGTCCGGACGTTCGAGGTGCATATCCTTAAATCATGGTTCTTATTTCGTTTGCGGTGGTCGTCAACATTTGGGAGGTTCCGTTTGTTACTTTTTCTTTGTCGTGTTTTCATAGCCAGTAAAGGTCCTGAAGGCGGGTGGCTAGCCCAACCATCAGGGTTCGTCGGTCACTATCAGCCGCTGTTCATGATAAAAAAAATATCACGAACACCGTTGCCCAGGTGTCACCACGAAGGAGGTTGTGAGTCGGCTTGTGATGCAAGATTAACTTTACATCCCCAACGGCACCCCGTTGGGGATCAGGATCTGTTAATGTTTAAATCAGATTATTTTTACAAAACCCTAAAACTAAAATAGTCGTAAGATACTTGGGGTCTCCTTTAATACGATACACTTTTTCTCATATCAAAAGATATATACCCTACCCTTAAGGGTGAGGGTATAAAATCACATATAATTGCTAAAAACGGTATTTAATAACCAAAAGTAATAAAAGTTACGATTCATTATAGATATATGAATTCACAGCAGTGTTGTTTTTATTATATAATATATACAAACCTCCTTTTGTGTCAAATTTGCCATCATTAATAAATATAAATCTTTGTAAAGAATTTCTGCTTTCTGCTTCAACAATTCTAACGTTTCTTTATTTGTCTGTTTACTTGCTTGGCACTTTTAGTGTGATGACCATCCCCCAAACCAGCCCACTAACATTTGTCACCCATAAATAAACTATCAATTTGACCATGATTTGCGATACTGTCGCTTCTTTATCCCTGCGTATACCAGAATTTCCAATCACCCCAATGAAATTAGGTCTTAATTGTAAATGGGGGAGAAACGAAACGTGTTGCTGTGATATTTACTGTACACGAGAAAAAAATGTTTGGTTTTCCTTTAGTTGTTTAGATATAATAAAAGGCGTTTACACAACTGTATTCTAAAGTTAGTGTGCCATAGTTTTTTTAGACTTATGTACATATTTCTTTAAGACCTTTATTGAACCTACATTTTGTTTTCTCCATGTGTATCTGCGTATTTACTCTTATTTTGTTGTAATAGCTTGAGAATAGTCAATGTGACAAATTGACTCTTGATAATTTATTGCTATGTTCTCTATATGTTCTATATTTTATTCTGTTACAATGATAATTGTACTTGACTTGGGACTCTGGGGCTAATATCCTTTGAAATAAGCCCATAGTAAAGTTAACACGGATTTTGTTCATTTAGTTTAGCAGCAACAAAGCATTTGTTAGTTTATCCTTATCCGTAGCGATGATTTATGTCAATTTTAGGGGGGGATTTATAACTTATAATATCTGCACACAAGTTTTGTATAGTAGATGACAAGAGGGTAACGTATTTCCTATTTAGCCATTTAAGAAAATTATTTTTTAATAGACGCGTGTGTCAGTAATCACATCGCTGCAATGATGATTTTATTTTTATCTAGGGCCCTACCCACAAAACGAAGTCACAGTCGAGGTGACAACGTAACGTTAGAACTGATTCATTTCGTGGTATGCGGGTAAGGCTTAAATTTTTTTTGTGGGAAGATATATAATCATTGATGCGTAATGATTGATATAAATATAATTTTTAGTGCAAAATAATTTCAATTAAAATAACTACTCAGATGCCAACTACATTATTACCAATGAACTTTAATATAAATTGCATTAAGCTGGATTTACACACCTCGAATCTGATGTGCTCATTATTTAATTGCCAATACTAGTCATGCAGCCTTCAGGCATTGTTCGATGCGGTTAGGTACATTAAAGTGCTGTAGGATTCCTTACCAATGGTGACTTTAGAAATCACGGTTGTTAGGTAGAATTATTATAATTTCATTGAAAACGTTATTCCTAATGAACATCGTAACTTTTATACAATTATCAGGTAAAGTGTTATTACATTTGCAATATGCTCATTTAGTTTATTTCTCTCCGCGGCAACTCAAATTCTATGAATCGTTAAACATGTGTACAGTGACAAGCAAAGTTGCAGCAATGCACGATGGGAAGAAAAACGCCGTATGCATTTGATATTTAACTAGTAAGGCGGTTATCTTCGGCTATGCCGAAGCTCAGATACCTTTCTTAAAAAAAACTTAATTTCCCTTTGCACCCCATGAATGAGGTATGGGATAGCTTCTCGCGTTGTTGTGAATTAACACGCTTTCTATTTTTAGATTCACAACTAACGGCACCTACTTATTTATCGACGAATGCGAACGTCACTGTTTTAAGAAGCTCTTACTAGACACGACGATTGAATCGACGCTTAATACTGCGAAGTTGCTGTCAAACAACATTCGAGGGGAGCCGACAATGAAAGAAAATTTGATTTATTTTTTTCTTTTAAGATGACTGGAGCCAGGTTTGAACCTGCGATCTCCCGCATGGTAGTCGCGTGTTCTAACCACTATGCCACGGCCGGTCCCAGATACCTTTCATCATTTGTAAAAATGGTGATAAAACTGGTTATTTGCACTACAACTTATTAAACTTTGTACCACAAAACAGCGGAGTTGGTAAGAAGTGGACGTTACTTTCAGATTCGCACATCCATTTTGTCAATAATTTTGTATCGATTTTATTCGATTTTCCGATAAGTTTATGAGTTGCTAAGTTGGAGCTTATTTTTATGAATTTTGTAACTCCCTAAAAATGGGAAGTTGTGTGGGGTGTGGAAGTAGTTTAAATCCGATCATGCTTATCTTAGAACTTAACCTCTGCTTCTGGACAGAAGCTTACATACCAAATTTTAGCCTGAAAGCTCATAAACTATAGGGATATACAGACGGACACTCCCAAAAAGGGGGAGTTTGTATGGAAGGTGGGATAAATATTCGTCCGATATTGCTCATCTTACAACGTAAGCTCTTATTATAGGATTAAAGCTTTCATATCAAATTTCAGCTCAATATTTCCTAACCTATGGTAATAATCGCGGGGGCAGTTACGCGGACACCCCAAAAAAAGTAGTTTGAATGGGATGTAATCTTAGAAAGTAGCCTCCGCTTAGGTATTGAATCTTGCGTACAAAATGTCAGCTATATGCCTCTTAAAATACGGCTGCAATCGCAGGGTCAACCCCCAAAAAGGGAGAGTTTGTATGCGAGGTGAGAGTAGTTTTTGACCGATCGGTCTCATTTTAATACTCAACCTCCGCTTAGAGCAGAAAATACAATATTTCAGCTTGATTGCTCTTAAATTACTGCTGTAATCGCAGGGACTGACATACGGACACCCACAAAAAGAGGGATTTTGTAGGGGAGGCGGGAGTAGTTTTTTTTACCGATCGGTCTCATCTTACTACTCAACCTCCGCTTAGTATAGGGAAGCTCACATACAAAATTTCAGCTTGATTGCCCTTAAACTATGGCTGTAATCGCAGAGACAGACCCCAAAAAGGATGGAGTTTGTATGGGAAGTGGGAGTAGTTTCGGGCTCATCTTAGAACTTAACCTCCGCTTTGAGGATAGAAGCTTGCATTCCAAATTTCAGCTCGATATCTCTTAAACTGCGGCTGTAATCGCGGGGACAGACAGACGGATAGACGGTCACCTTTAAATCGACTCAGATTTCGATGCTGATCATTTATATATATATACTAGTGGACCCGGCAATGCTTCGCTATTGCTTAATTGTCGAATACCTATAACATGTTTGGCTAGCCTACTTAAAAGGCTGAGCTTAAGCATCGTTCTTGTACGCTCTGTAAACTATTTGTTATTTCAAGTTACTCCTTAACCTGATCAAACTAACAATGTCCCCCTAACCGATATTAAAACATACGTCAGCAAATTCATATCTATAGCACCAATTACTATCTGTATACAAATATTACCTTATATAGCCCTAAAAACATGTATATATTCATGGCTCATTTATAGTACTGACATAATTGTCAGTATTTCCCTTTACATTTTTTCGACAAACTTTTTCTGACGACTTATTGCCAACAATTTTGACCAAATAAATTGACGCAGTGTAAATAATCCATAAAATTGACTGACACAATTCTGAAAAATAAATACATTTTAATTTAAGAAAAAAGATTCTTTTAGTCCTCGCTCTTTGCATCAATAACAGTACTTTTTGATGGAAATAAAAGTACTTTATTGACACAGTTAAAAAATTTTTGGTGCAATAGTAGTAATTATTAGTAAATTTTAAGTATTTTTTGGTACAATTAAGGTACTTTGTGATACAATTAATTGTTCTTTTTGTGGACAATAAAAGTATCTTTCAATAGAATAAATTTTTGCTTTTTGGTACCAATAAAGTACTCTTTGATAGCTTAGATATTTTTTTTTTAACAATAAATGTACTTTTTTGTACAATAAAAGCACTTATCTGGGTGTCTCTAGGGCTAAAATACAGTTTTCAACGTCCACTCCACCCAACGATCGAAAATATAAATTTCGTTTGCATATTTATATTCGTGTAGTCGAATACTACCTGTGTATTTAATTTTATGTCTCTAGGACTAAAATACAGTTTTGTCACGCCAACTTCCCCCACCGATGGAAAATTAAAATGTCGTCTACATATTCATATATGTGCTGTAGTGTACTATCTGGTTGCTAAATTTTATCTCTCTAGGGTTTAAATACAGTTTTGCCACGCCCACTCCTCCCACTGACCCAAAATTCAAATTTTGTTTGCATATTTATATTCGTGTTGTCGAAAAATATCTGTGTATTAAATTTCATCTCTCAAGGACTAAAATACAGTTTTGCCACACCCCTTCGCCCACTCGCTCACTGATCGAATATTTAAATTCCGTCTGCATATTCATATTCGTATTGTCGAGTACTATTTGTATACTGAATTTTATTTCTCTGGGGCTCAAATACCGTTTGGTCAAGCCCTCTCCGCCCACTGATACAAAATTTAAATTTCGTCAGATATTCATATTCGTGTAGCCAAGTACTATTTATGTACCTGATTTTATTTCCGCCTATTTACCCAAAATCAAAATTCCGTCTGAATATTCTTATTTGTGTTGCCGAGTACTATCTGTGTACTAAATTTTATCTCCCTAGCTCTTAAATTATGTTTTGCCACGCCCTCTCCGCCCACTGGTCCTAAATTAAAATTTCGTCCGCAAATATACATTCATGTTGCCGAGTACTATCTGTGTATCAAATTTTATGTTCATAGCTCAAAAAAAAAGTTTTGCCACGCCCACTTAGACCATAGGGTGAAAAATGTAAATTTCGTCACTATATTCATATTCGTGTTGCCGAGTACTATCTGGGTATCAAATTGTATTTCTCCAACTCTAAAAACGTTTTTCCACAACCACTACGCCACTTGGGTTCAAAATTAAAATTTCGTCTGCATTTTCACATTTGTGTTGTCGAGTACTATCTGGTTATCAAATATCTCTAAAAATATGATTTGCCTAGCCCACTCCGCCCACTGGTCCAAAATTAAAATTTCGTCCACAAACTCATATTCGTGTTGCCGAGTAGTATATGTGCATAAAATTTTATTTCCCTAGCTCTAAAAATATGTTTTGCCACACACCATCCGCCCACTGGCCCAAAAAAAAATTTCGTCCGCAAATTCATAATTGTGTCGCCGTGTACTATCTGTATATTAAATTTTGTCTCCCTAGCTCTAAAAATGTGTTTTGCCACGCCCAATACGCCCACTGGTCCAAAATTGAAATTCCGTATGCATATTCATAATCGTGTTGTCGAGTACTATCTGTGTATCAAATTTTATAACTCTAGCTCTAAAAAAAGTTTTGCCACGCCCACTCCGCCCATAGGGTAAAAAATTACAAAATATATAGCCTATAGTAATTTCCATATAGTACACTAACTGTCTTCCAAATTTCATTGAAATCGGTTCAGCCGTTTAGGCGTGATTGAGCAACAAACAAACAAACAAACAAACAAACAAACAAACAAACAGACAGACATTCACATTTATAATATTAATAGGAAGGATTGTCACACCTACCACTCCTCCTTATGGGCGTTACAAATGGAAGAACAAAATGAATACACCCTTTACTCTGTTCATGCGCATGTGAAGGGTATAAAAATGTGGTATACGTAACGCTCGTATATTTATACCATCACCCTTAGGGATGAGGGTATATGTATATCATTTGATACGACCCAAGAGTGAAACACATAGAAGAAATCACTGAAGACCCTAGGTATCTTTGAACCAAATTCGATTCATGACTTTTTGAGTCGTTTGAGCCATGTCCGTCTGTCTGGCTGTCCGGCTGGTGCGCACGATAACTTTCGATAAACGCAACCAAATGTTTTGAAATTTTGCAGGAGTTAATATTTTCCCAAAACTATTAACGGTATTGTAAATGGGCTACATGGCCCTGCCCCTTCTGGTACCTCCCATGCAAATGCATTATTCCGCCCACTTTAGAAATCGATTTATATTATTAATAATCCTAATGCGATCGTGCTCAAATTCTGTATTTAGTAAAGCTATAACAGGATAAAGTTTTGGAAAAAAAAATTGGAAGTCTAGCCACGCCCCTTCTGGTATCTCCCATACAAATGTACCTTTCCGCTCACTATAGAGATGGAGTAATAATATCAGTAAATCCAACTTGAAAGTACCCAAATTCTTTATTTATTAAAGCTTCAACAGGATAAAGTTTTGAGATAAAAAATTGGAAGTCTAGCCACGCCCCATCTGGTACCTCGCATACCTATCTGGTACTGCCTACTTTAGAAATCGATTAATATTATTA
The DNA here is from genome assembly GCA_964034835.1 of Muscina levida. Classification (NCBI taxonomy): domain Eukaryota; kingdom Metazoa; phylum Arthropoda; class Insecta; order Diptera; family Muscidae; genus Muscina; species Muscina levida. Next base: position 123,119,106 of record OZ035880.1, read on the forward strand.
ATAGACATAACGCGATCGTGCTCAAGTTCTGTATTTAGTAAAGTTCAAGCAGGATTAAGTTTTAGAGAAGAAATCTGGAAGTTTAGACACGCCCCTTCTGGTACCTCCCATACAAATGTACCACTTCGCCTACTTTAGAGATGAAGTAATAATGTCACTACACCCAACGCTATCGTGCCCATATTCTGTATTTTGTATAGGTATAACATGATAAAGTTTTGGAGAAATAATCTGTAAGATTAAAAAAAAAATTAACAATCATTTCCATCATCTGAATCATTTTCATCAGAATCAGCTTTTGTGGTTGTTTTGTATTTGTCGTTTGAAGCAATTTTAATAAGCAATGCCGGCTTCATTTTGAGGTAATTGTAGAAATCAACGCATTTGGCAACTATACAAAGATTTAAGTTATATTCTTTAGTGTTACATATCAGTGTTAGATACAAAAAAAAGTTTACTTCTTGGAATTTTATATGCTTTTAGGAAATCAATGTATTTGACATATGAAAGGTTAGGAAACTGATAATAGTTACGTTTGTTAAATATTTACTAAAAATGTATTGAACAGTTAATGCAAGCAAAAATTTCCTTATTAGTGTGGCTTTATACCTTGTAAATCCACCACGGACCAGATATTCACACTACGACAAATCCTGAAAAACACCCAAGAAATGCAGATCGACACCTTCAATCTGTTTGTCGATTACAAAGATGCTTTCGATGGTCCGATACGACAGGAAATATAATGCTACGGCAAAGTTTGGTATCCCAGCGAAGCTGATGACATTACCCTGGACGAAGTTTTCGCTAAAAAAAAATCAAAAGACCGACAGAGACAAACAAGGCTTCAGACAACGCGATAGTCTGTCATGCGATCTCTTTAACATCGCAATGGAGATGAACATGTGGAAGGCTGCAGAAAATAGGAATTGTACCATCTTTAACAAAAGTCCCATCCTGCTCGCGTATGTACAAAATTATATTTTTTCAGAAGTTTATAATTGCATTATTTTGGTACATTTGCAAAAAAAAATGCATGGCGACCTTCACCAATTTGGCTTATTTTTTACAGACAACTTTCTTTAAACTTTTCCGGGCTAAATGTTAGGTTTCGTTCTAATCGGACAATAATTATGAGTAGGACACCGAGTTGAAGTGTGTAAATAGTGCATCCACATATTTGCTTGCAGTTGAGCCAAAAAAAATTAGTTGTCTTATTTTTTCACTGAGTTTAATTTGTAACATATGTTCACATTACTTGAGGTCAATTCGTAATTTTTAGGACACGAAGTCCAAAAAATATGTGACATTAAAGTCAATTTGATAAAATTCAGAATAAAAAAAACGTACATTTTGTGCACAATTTTGTTTCCAATAATACAAAAAAATAATTTTGAAAATCGGTCAGGAGTTGCGGCCTAAAATTTCAAATGTCCCCACTGTGCGTCGTTGAAATATACCAAATTCGCTGGCTGGGACATGTTGTACGAACAGATGAAAATGTTCCGGCTCGAAAAGTCTTCGTCGGTAAACTCGGTGGGCGGCCAAGGACGGTGTGACCAAAAATTCGTGGGTGCACTAGGTGAAAGAGCTATTATCTAAGACTGAAGAGCATTTAATTATTTTCCACTTCTACTTCTACTTCTACTTCTACTTCTACTTCTACTTCTACTTCTACTTCTACTTCTACTTCTACTTCTACTTCTACTTCTACTTCTACTTCTACTTCTACTTCTACTTCTACTTCTACTTCTACTTCTACTTCTACTTCTACTTCTACTTCTACTTCTACTTCTACTTCTACTTCTACTTCTACTTCTACTTCTACTTCTACTTCTACTTCTACTTCTACTTCTACTTCTACTTCTACTTCTACTTCTACTTCTACTTCTACTTCTACTTCTACTTCTACTTCTACTTCTACTTCTACTTCTACTTCTACTTCTACTTCTACTTCTACTTCTACTTCTACTTCTACTTCTACTTCTACTTCTACTTCTACTTCTACTTCTACTTCTACTTCTACTTCTACTTCTACTTCTACTTCTACTTCTACTTCTACTTCTACTTCTACTTCTACTTCTACTTCTACTTCTACTTCTACTTCTACTTCTACTTCTACTTCTACTTCTACTTCTACTTCTACTTCTACTTCTACTTCTACTTCTACTTCTACTTCTACTTCTACTTCTACTTCTACTTCTACTTCTACTTCTACTTCTACTTCTACTTCTACTTCTACTTCTACTTCTACTTCTACTTCTATCAAACTTTACAATTATTGTATACACTTGAAATTTTGCTCTTCGCTGTTTGTGTGTATACACATAGGAGTCTGTATGTAGTATATGCATAAGTTGCATAAGTTTTGGCTTCAACTGAAGTATGGATATAATTAGGTATTTATGGCGCCATGATGGGTGTATACTCAGGTTACATACGCATTACCACTGCCACGATAGCGAGGACATCATCAATGCCCAGATGTCTAATTTGGCCTCAGGCTACACTTTGAGTAGTTTCAAGCTGTTGTGTGATAGTCAAAAGCGCTGACTTATGGTGCAAATGAAAATGGTTATTGTTACGTGCTGATCTGTGCCATCGATGGTGGCGATAATGCTAGCGATGTCAATGAGCTGCCGACAACCATAGTGATTATGGTTCTTACATTCAGTGTACATTAGACCGGGTCGGTCCCCATACAAATTTTTTTTTACTCCAAAGTCGAGGGCAAATATTAAAGATCACCTCGAGACAACTTCAAATAAAATTTTTTTTTCCTCCCCCACCCGCCGGAAAAACAGCCAAAATCGTTTTTTTATCACTGCTTTTTTGTTTGTGGCTCAATCATTAAATCAAAGGCATCGGAGTATAGGTTTCGACGAGTACAACATTTGTCCTATAGATGTCGCTGACATACGACATCATCTAGTAATGATGGTCTCATTTAGAGCAATTTCTACCCCTAAAATTTAAAAATATTTTTTCCTAGGATTAAAGCCCTTAAAAACCAACAACATTTTGCTTTGGAAGTATACAGTTTTATTCAAAAACAAAAAAGTTACGAATGATAAGATGTACTTACAGCATCAACAAAAACATTTTTTTATGTTGTTTGCATTATTATCACAAATTATTGCATACTTTATAGCGCTGATACAAAATTATTATAAAAATGATTCTATACTTTGTAGCTCAAATTGTTGCATAAGTCTTAACGACATCAAAAAAAAATTAAAAATTTTCTCGAGATAATTAATTTTTAATCTAGTTACCGACAAAATATAATTTTTATTACAAATAAAATCCCAAAAAGATCAAAGATATGTATGTAATTAAAGCAAATATTGGCGCGACTCAAGGTCCGTTTACCAATTTTTCAATTTGATTAGTCATTCCAAGCGCTGATTCACTTAAATTTCGCACAAATGTTCAGTGTTGCAAATTGCATGGAAAGAATACAAGTGTATATTAATGACTATATTTTATTATTAATACTTCAATTTTGCCCCAGAAATCTTTATAATTTCGTTGCTTGAATATTAGTGACGCTGAATAACTTCATCCGCATGTTTGAAAACACTGTTTGCACTAAAAAGTATGCAATAACTTGTATTTAATTTTTTTCAAACGCTAAGAAGTATGCAATAATTTTCTGTAATAATGCAAACAACAGGAAAAAATATTAGTGTTGATGCTGTAAATACATCTTTTCATACGTAACTTTTTTGTTTTTGAATAAAACTATATACTTCCAAAGCAAAATGTTCTTGGTTTTTAAAGGACTTTAATTCTGAGAAATATTATTTTTAAATTTTAGGGGTAGAAATTGCTCTAAATGAGGCCATCATTACAATATGATGTCGTATGTCAGCGACATCTAAAGGTCAAATGTAGTACTCGTCGAGACCTATACACCGATGTCTTTGATTTGACGATTGAGCCACAAACAAAAAAACAGTGATAAAAAAACCATTTTGGCTGTTTTTCCGGGAGGTGGGGGAGGAAAAAAAAATTTTTTTTTAAGTTGTCACGAGGTGATCTTTGATATTTGCCCTCGACTTTGGAAATTTTTTTTCGCGACCCGGTCTAGTGTACATACACATCCAGAGGACTTTCATGGAGTATGAATATGAAGATGCCTTTTACATTTGATTGGTGTTTATATGCATTAAGTGGGCTCAATTTGTATAGAAGGGAAAATTGAGTTTACAGATGATGCATCAGTAACGGCATGGGGACATTTTAATGAGAGGTTTGCAATATTTAGCGGTTAACTGTGTCACATACATATAATGTATTTAATACTTATTTAGAGTTTTACGATTAAGTCAGTGAGTTGCACATTTTTCTATGACAGCATAATATTTATGTATAGTAAGTTTATATTAACATTTAGAACATCTTAATTCTACTTAAATAAAAAACTGGACATAAATCAAATGGGGCTTTCTAATAAAGTTTTAAATATAATTTATTTACAAAATTTCGGATATAAGTTTATTTTTGAAATTGCAATTCGTCGCTCACTATCGCGGCTATTCATAATAATAATATCACGAAGTAACGTTGCCAACATGTGGAGTTTGTGAGTCGGCTTGAGATGCACTATTCACTTTACATGCTCAATGGCACTTATGGCACTTACATAAAATATTCAATATTAGGAATAGATTTTACTACTTAGTATATGTGTAAACTATGTAGTGATAAAATTCATCGACTTATATCGTTGATCAATGCTTTTATTAATGTAATTGCATTGAATTATATCTTTCCCCATTTGTATACGATATAAAGACACTGCAGTGCATGTGATGAATTTATATTAATGAAATTGTCTATTAGCGTATGTAATTGACAATTAATTATTATAACAATGTCAATTGTAGGTGTCATATTCCTATATTTATCTAAGAACATGTCTTATGGTAAATTAGCTAAGCTAATTTTGTCTCTAAAATATAGGCCAAAAGCGAATTTGCCTGATTTTATCCGGATGTGTCATAGATTCAGCTATCATCAATGCATCATTTTCAATTTAAGTTTTTCCTAGTAACTTAAAATTTAATTAGTAAATCAAGCGGATGTCACCCACATACACATACAGTGTGAAATCTAAATTATTTGCAAACCAATCTCAAACAACAGAGAAGTGAAAGTTAATGCCAGTTAATACAACATTCACTTAAATCTAGTCGATACATATATGAAGGGTGATTCATTATGGGAAGACTAATATCGACTCACAATTGGAGTATCAGTGTACGCTAATGGATCATATGTTACCGAAAAGGCCACATTCAGCCAATAATGGGGAGAATTTTGTGTTGCAGAGAGTGTGGCTGAATGCAGTACGTTGCAACTTCGCCGCTCGTATGTAACAACATGACTTCATGATTAAAGTCATACAAGATATAACAGCACTACTTAAATTTATGCCTCAATTCCAGTCATTAGACTCTGCAACAGCTGAATGATGATCCGGTATTTTCGCTCCGAATTTTCTATAGTGACAAGGCACATTTCTGGTTAAAAAATCAAATAACCTAATTTTGGGATAATTAGCAACCCGAAGAGGTTATCGAACTACTGTTACATCTACCGAATTTACTGTTTTGTGTCGTTTTTAGGCTGATAGAATCATCGGTCCATTTTTATTTAGAAATTAAGAAGGCAGGACATATAAGTCAACCACATCATGATAAAAGACTTTTTGTTGCCTGGACCAACACGGTGATATAGCACACAAAGCGCCGTGATACAATGACTTTATTGAGGAATCACTTTGTTAAGCATTGTTTCGGGCATGGTAAATGGCCGCCTAGATCATATGATATCACAATTCAGGTTTTTTTATACTCTCACCCTATGGGTAGGAGCATATACATAATTTGATACGACCCAAAAGTGTAACAAATAGAAGGAGCCACTTTAGACTCTAGGTTTCTTTGAACCAAATTCGACTCATGACATTTTAAGTCGTTTGAGCTATTTTCGTCTGCTGTCTGTCTATCCGGCTGGTATGCACGATATCTTTTGAAAGACACAACCAAATGTTTTGAAACTTTGTACGAGTTAATATTTCCCCAAAACTACTTACGGTATTGTAAGTTAGCTACATGGCCGCGCCCTTTCTGGTCCTCCCATACAAATATATTATTCCACCTATCTTAGAAATCGAGTAATAGTAATAATATCAATACATAAAACGCTATCGTGCCAAATTTTATGTATATAGTAAAGATATGTCAGGATAAACATAGGTACCTTCTGGTACCTTCCCTACTTTAGAAATCGATTAATATTATTAATACAACCAATGCAATCGTGTCGAAATTCTGTATTTAGTAAAGCTAAAGCAGGATAAAGTTTTGGAGAAAATATCTAGAAGTCTAGCCACAACTTTTCTGATACCTCCCATACAAATGTACCAGTCCATCCGCTTTAGAAATCGATTAATATTATTAATACACCTAATGCGATCGTGCTCAAATTCTGTACTTTCTGGATAGTATTTTGGAGAACAAATTGGAAGTCCAGCCACGCCCTTTCTTTTACCTTCCAGACCACTTTATAAAACGAGCGGTAATATCAATACATTCAACACGATCGAGTCCTAATTCTGTATTTTGTTTAGCTATAATAGGATTAAGTTTTAGAGAACAAATTGGAACAGTAGCCACACCCTTTCTGGTACCTCCCATACAAAAGTACTATTCCGCCCACTTTAAAAATCGAGTAATTTCGAAGTACTAGAAAATTATATGTTTTACTGAGGCTGAGGGTATATGTAAGTTGGTTTTCCCGACTGACATTTTCTTACTGGTTCTCTTTGGTGTTATAGGAAGTCAACAAAGTTCACTATGCAAGATTTTGACGCAAAACGGTACCTACGTAAGTGACGAGATATTGGTGTGAGTGCTGGAAAGAGTGATCGAATAGACTTTTTCTTACTATTAATTGGCTCTATAAACAGAAATTCATCCACCAGTAGCGCACGTAGAAAATAATACCAAGCGCTTCGGTCTTTTGCGCTCCGTGGATAGTTCATCACACTAAGTTTATATAACAATTCTTTCACCTGGTCCATCCAACGAAGTTTTTGGCGTTAATAATGATGAGTCCAAATAATTTGCGAAGTTTTTTCTCTCATATACTCGCAAAATAAATTCTGCGCTGTAGAACTAGAGAGGTAGAATCAGTGTCTGATAGAGTTGAATCGTTGTTCGTCAATAGAGGGCTGTGTCATTAAATCGCTTTGCGATCGTTATTCGTCTTTAGTTTTCAGGCCAAGACCCATTTATGCTTCTCAATGCTGAACAAGGTCGCAGTAACATTCCGCAGTCTAATGCAATTTATATAATTTACTTATTGTATTTGGTAGCAGTATAGTTTACTGCAGCATTCCACATGATCATCTCCGTTATGATGTTAAAGAGATCACATGACAGAACCAACGCCTTGTCAAAAGCCATGCTTGGTAGAATTCGTGTCACGAGAATACTAAACGATGTCGTAGTTTCTAATAATTTCTGCCGTATCGTACAGTAGAATGAAGCTTTGTAAACGAAGAACAGAGGGTAGGTGTCGATCTGCATTTCTCTTAATCGTAGTGGTAATATCTGTTCGGTCGTTGATTTACCAGGCCTAAAGTCACACTGATAAAATTCAATCAGGTCCGCTAGAATGGACATTAAACTTTCACATAACACCCTCAACAGATCCTTGAATGCGATGTGTAAAAAGCTAATCCCGCGATATTTCGTACACACACTTGGATCGCCCTTCTTAAGCACTGCCTTTGGGAACGAGAAGTGAGCGAACAATTTCCCTCCATATTTGCAGCACATTTTGAGCATCCCTGACCAAATTTCTGTCTTTGTCCTTAAACCTTACGGGTTTGGATCCCTGTTCCTAAACCTTTGCTTTCGCCTTTTGTTAGAACTTGGCTGGAAATAGGTGGTGATCCGCGTCTGGGGATAGCCAGATTGCCTTGTTTATATCTATATGAGGAAATCACTTCCCACTCACTACCAAGTTCCTTGCCGACACGAAGCTAACGTAGATGCTGTTGTGTAGACAGAATTTTCCGACTGCTGATCTAAGAGCATATTCCCTTTTCTATTTTTGCATTAAAATCTCCCAGAATAACTTAAATATCATGAATAGGGCATTTGCGTATATTTCCTCTTTAATGTTATTATTATTATTATTAGCCTTTAAAACAACTTGGCAACGTATATATTTATATCTAAGTGTCTAAGTCAGAGGCCGAAATGATTAGAGATTTCCATCCGCTTCGATCTCGTGCGCACCGTCTCCAGTCAGTCCAACCAAGCAGCGTCAGTGATTCCTCCACCTGGTCCTTCCAACGTAGTCGCGGTCTCCCCCTTTTGCGCCGTCCTTCGAGGTCTTGATAGAATACCTTTCGCGCTGGAGTTTCCTCATCCATTCTCACGACATGGACTAGCCAGCGTAATCGTTGCACCTTAATTCGCTTGACCACATCAATGTCGTGGTATTTGATAGAAAAATACTCCGCAAAATATATGGACGATAACTCGTACAGCTCATGGTTAATCCTAATCCTAAACTCGCCATTTACGCAAATGGGTCCATATATTTTGCGGAGTATTTTTCTCTCAAACACCGCCAGATGAACTGCATCTGCCTGTGTAAGTACCCAAGATTCGGAGGCATACAACAGGACCGGTAAAATTATTACCTGGTACAGCTGGACTTTGGTGGTTTGAGATAGGGTGGTGTTTATGAAGTGCGCCCGTAGCCCAAAGAAGCACCTGTTGGCGACCCCTATACTCCGTTTTATTTCAAGGCTGACACTGTTGTTTTTATTCATGGCGGATCCGAGATAGATAAATTCATCCACTACCTCAATGCAATAGTTTTTAACGTTCATGCTGCGTCCCCAACGGGTGGACACTTTGTTCGATGATACCATTAACTTCGTCTTGTCCTCATTCACTGCCAAACCCATTTTCGCTGACTCCCTTTCAACTGATGAGAAACCAGCTGTTACCTCTCGCATCGTTCGACCGATAATGTCGATATCATCGGCATATGCGAGCAGCATGTGGCTCTTATTTAATATTGTGCCAGACATGTTAACCGCTGCTTTCCTTAACACCTTCTCCATCACTATGTTGAACAGCATACATGACAAACCGTCACCCTGTCTAAGACCTCTCGTCGTATCGAATGGTGCAGATAGATCCTTGCCAATCCGAACAGAGGATTTGGTATTCGTAAGCGTACACCGGAAAAGACAAATTATCTTCGTAGGTATACCGAACTCACACATGGCTTCGTATAGTCGATGCCTGATGGGACTATCGAAGGCAGATTTGTAATCGACAAAGAGGTGTTAAGTGTCGATTTGCTTCTCATGGGTTTTTTTTTCAAAATCTGCCGTAGTGTAAATATCTGATCCGTCGTGGATTTCCCTGGTCTAAAGCCGCACTGATAAGGTCCAATCAAGTTTTCCATAATTGGCTTTAGACGTTCACACAGTATGCTAGACAGGACCTTATAGGCAATCGGTAAGAGGCTAATTCCACGGTAGTTTTTACACTCACTACGGTCATATTTTTTTTAGATTGGACATAGCACACTGCTCTACTAAGGCCAAATATTTTCTATGAGCTGTTGCATGCTTAAAACAAGCTCATCTCCACCCACCTTTAACAACTCAGCTGAAAGACCATCAGCCTCAGCGCCCTTGTTGTTCTTTAGGCAGGATATAGCAGTTGTTATCTTAGCTTGGCTCGGAGGTGGACAATCGATGTTATCATCTCGGATTGGTACACAGTCTTCATCAGCCGGGTTTTCAGACATCAATAGGCTGCAGAAGTGATCTTTATATATTCTCAGACCGCTCTCGGAGTCAGTAACGAGATGACCATCTTACACACATTATTCCGCTCCTTAAGCTCTCGTTTTTTTTGCCTGAAGAGTCGAGTCGCCTCCCGCCTCTTCTCCCTATACTTTTCATGAACAGCTCGCGTTGCCATTGGCTGCAGTTTGGCCCTGTATGCAGCATCATGTTCCCCGGTGACATCGCGGCATTCGTCATCGTACCAGGCATTATCGTTAAAGGGCTTCACATACCCCAGTACGGACCGCGCAGTCGTTTCCATCAAGTGGGCAATATATTGCCATTGCGCGCTAGTATTTTCGGGAGTTGAAGCATCAAGAAGTAGTTGAGTTAGTTGGCCGGAATATCCGGCTATCTCCGCGGTCTGCAGTTTAGCGATGTCCAGATTTCTCTATGCCTGGTTACGCAGGGTTTTCGCTCTGCTTAGCCCAGTACGCACCTTCACTGCAATAAGGTGGTGATCCGAGTTGATGTTCACATCTCTGATCACTCGTACGTCTAAGACACATGACGCGTGCCTTCCATCGATTACTACGTGATCAATTTGGTTTCTCGTTTCTAGATCGGGAGATATCCACGATGCTTTTTGAATGTTTTTGTGGTCAAATCGTGTGCTGCTAATTACCATGTTCCTTGCTGCAGAGAAATCAATCAGTCTGATTCCGTTTGGCGATGTTGCATCCAGTTAAATATTAGTCAGAGCTACCATATGATATTGCAGTACTAGTTTTACATTTTTAAAAACTTAATTTCCCTCTACAACCCACGAATGAGGTATGGGCTAGCCTCTGGCGTTGTTGTGAATTAACACGCTTACTTTTTAAGATTCACAACAAACGGCACCTACTTGTTTATCGACGAATGCTAACGTTGCTGTTTGAGAAGCTTCTACTCGACATGCCAATTGACTTGACACTTATACTGCGAAATTGCCGGCAATGAAAGAAAAATGTAGACGACTGGATGCGGGAATCGAACCCGGGCATGGTAGTCGCGTATTCTAACCACTCGCAGTCAAACTTTTCTTCAATATATCAATATTATCTTAGATCTCTTTTATATATGGGCTGTGTGTAGGCAATTTGTTTCCTATCCAGTTGAAATTGATTAGTCCTACTCCTTTGGCGGAAGATCAACTTGTATTTTCTGACATTTGAGCTTAAGAATTATGTTCTCCCTACATTTGCATTAAATCCATGCGCTAATGTTCTACCCCTGCCTCAAGCCTCTTTAAGGTACATGGCCTTTACTATTCTTCTATTGAGATGTCGTAAGATTTAACAGCGTTGGAAAACCTTAGTTGATGACGCATTTCTAAATAATAATGCCCCTTTGACAGTCTTCTATGTGTTGAGTGTACTTATCTAAGTGCACAGTTATAGACTAATTGACCACCTCAATTTGGAAAATGTGAATCAGAATGTGCAGTTTTATGTGAGCATGTTCCAACATCATATTTGAGGATTTCGATAATGGCGCTGAACGATACCGGTTGTTATGGATATGATTGTTTTGATATTTGCTTGCCGTTGCTATTGTCTGGAATTACTGACAATTCAATTATGGCAAATCGACATTTGCTGTACGTTCGTACGTCTGTCTGTACATTCTGACATAATTTCATATTTCATGTAGTTTTTATGCGTGTGCAAGTTTATAGAAGAACATCGGAAGTGGGAGAGGGGAGGAGAGGGTGCGTTTGACTATGGATTAACTCAATTCATTAACAATTATAACCTCCGCCATTAGTGTGACGTTCTAATGGGTAATCTAAGACAACCATCGTTAGTAATTTAATTATAAAGCTTTTTGGCATTGCAATTGGAAGACATTTTGTGATTATTCATAGCCACAAAGAAACCCTTCATTTAATTAGTACCATCATACAAATATGAACATTCATATGTGTACTTATTTTCATAGGCACACGTATGCTTTGATGTGTGTGTGTGTGTGCGTGTGTACTGAAAGATAATTATCATAGAATACAATTTTCGATTAAGTATGTATGTATGTGTCTGTGTATATGACATACGTGTAGTTAATGTTAATGTTTTGTATTTATGCACAGGCGTATTCCGGGAAATAATTTTAAGATATCCTCTTAGAGATTCAATGGATATTATAGTGAAAATTTCGAGGAAATCGCATTGACGAGTCGAGCTATATAAAGACTGTCATATTTTTCGCACTAAGCACATTGAGTCCATTTTCAAACGGCACGAAAATCAATTTTAATAAGATTCTTCGAAAAATGGAATATTCTTTCGTAATGAAGCCACTTTTGGTTTTCAAAGTGGAATTGGTATTAATATTCGATTAAACATAAAGCTAACACTAACACTTTCAAACATTTGAAGTTCAAACATTTGAAAGTGTTAGTCAGTAGAAGAAAGTTGTATAGGAATGATTTCATTGTGCGAAACACATTTAAAATGCCATCGCATTCTCTGTGATGGTGTTGCGTGGAATAATGTTTTATCTAGCAATGAGTTTTTGGATATAAAACGTTTTACTACACTTTGAACAGAAATAATGTATAACTTATAAAATATATGTTATTATTAAATAGCTCTTTAATCTTAAACCAAAGGTCACGCTGGAGATCCGAGATCATGATACACTCACCACAAACGAGGAGGTATATCCGCTGTAGAGAAGGAAAGTGGGGTAAAGACCCGAGAAACAAATGCCTTCGATTCTTTGGCAACATTTGGCGCGAATTTAATACACAAAAAATAGAAAATTAAAATTGGATGAAGTCAATGTAGGATAATGTTTAGAGCGGAACTGATGCGGTGCTATCGATTCTTTGGAACTGGACCCGATAAGAAAGGAATGAGTCTTTATCCGATACGCTGAAAAATGCCAAGGAGTGCAAAAAATTTAATTAAATGCAGTCCAAAGATGTCGGATAGTCAGCAGATCATATGTCAGGCTCAAGGACCTGCAAATCTGGAGGAGGACAAAATCGATGAGGATACAAAAAACTAAATTTGCCTTTACAACCCATAAATGAGGTATGGGACAGCTTCTCGCGTTGTTGTGAATTAATACGCTTTCAATTTTAGATTCACAACAAACGGCACCTACTTGTTTATCGACGAATGGCAACGTCACTGTTTGAGAAGTTTCTACCAGATATGCCAATTGACTCGACACTTATACTGCGAACTTGCCGGCAATGAAAGAAAAATGTAGATGACAGGAGCGGGGAATCGAACCACGGATCTTCCGCATGGTGGTCGCGGAATTCTAACCACTCGATGCGGATACTGCACCTTAATATGCATAGAGAAAAGTTGGCAGAGCCTCTCTCTTGTCACAGATCTTTCTCTAACAAAGAGCCTACATTGAGGTTGTAAGCAAGCAAAACTCACCAAGGAATAGTGGATGTTGGCTCGAAGATGACACTGCAAATGATGAATTTGAACAAAAGTTTCAGGCTATTAAGATACAATGTTAGATATAAGAGGAAACTTTATTGTTGCGGGCGATTTGAACTGCCAGCCGGCGGATGTTATGCAAACACCAACTCAAGAGGCAACAAAATTATTAGCCCTATTCACAATTTTTTGGAAATGTCCTTGCATAGTAGCATTTGCAAAATGGTATGGACATGACCGTTAAAACTGACTAACCGTTGCAAACGTGGGAAACGTTGCAACTTGTAGACTAGCCGGTTGGGAAAGAACAATCCAGAATATAACCTAAGTATCTAAGAGAATTGTAAATAAGCTAGCGAACTGTAAGGTCCTGGAAATATATACTGGCAGTGGCCACCAGTATATCTCATACTCCTTTAGATCAAATGACAATAGGTTTACAAACAGCAATTCCAGAAACGGTCGAAAATGGGTCGCTCGAAAACTAAATCTGTGGCCGTACGCAAAATCTAGGTTCAACTCTACTTTTTGAGATAACAATAAAAATAGAAAGTGTGTTACATTTACTATCACTCTGTCAGATCGAAATTTTAAAAGTCTTATTTAAACCAGTAAGAATGTTTCAGTCAGGCAACCCGACTTATATATACCCCCACCCTTAGTAAAACACAAAATTATCTAGTATATTGATATTATTACTCGATTTCTAAAGTGGGCGGAGTGGTATATTTGTAAGATGAGGGGCTTGTCTTCCATTTGTTTCCAAAACTTAATCCTGTTATAGCTGTACTAAATATAGAATTTGGGTACGATCGCTTTAGATGTACGGATATTATTACTCTATCTCTGAAGTGGCCGCAAAGGTACATATGTATAGGAGGTAGCAGAAGGGGCGTGGCTAGGCTTCCAGATTTTTTCTCCAAAACTTTATCATGTTATAGCTTTACTAAATATATAATTTGGACACGATCGCTTTATGTCTTTAAAAAATATCAATCGATTTCTTAAGTGGGCGTTACCAGATGGGTGTAGAAGGTACCAGATGGGGCGTGGCTAGACTTCCATTTTTATTTTTTCCAAAAATCTCACCCTACGGGTAGGAGTGTATATAGTTTGATATGACCCAAAAGTGTAATACATAGCAGGAGTCACTTTAGACCCTAGGTTTCTTTGACCGAAATTCGATTCATGACTTTTGAAGTTGTTTGAGTCGTCTGCAAAACGCAGAGATTCACCAGAGGTCGATGGCATACAAGAGGCAAGAAAATCGTTATTAAAAGTCATATTCTCAAGCAAGCAGAAAATCATCGAGGACATTCGCGAGAATATCAACAATGGTCTTTGTGCAAAGAAATCCGTAGGATTGATGGAATTAGGGAGCAAAATTTGGATACTGCGAACTCTATTGGGTTTATCCCGTATAGGGCCGTTTTCCTTATATGTGGGGACGAGGGGTTCATTGATAATCTTACGTAAGACTTTGTTGTTATTTTCAATCCTTTTTAATTTTTTTTTTAAATTAGATTAATTTCATGGGAAGCCACCACAAGAATGTTGTGTCTTCTCTCCGAATTTGATGACATTTTGCTAACATTTTCCTTAAAAGAGAGCATACACATATTTTTTTTTGCTTTAAAAAATTTGAGGTTAGGTCTCAACAATAATATTATCTAATGTCGGAAAAATTAAAAAAAAATTAAACCCGGATCTTAAATATGGCTTAAATTTTTTTTTTTTAAATTTAAAAATAAAATTTAAATCGCACCTTCTGCAAGCCAATACAAAAAAAATTAGCATTTC
Organism: Muscina levida; assembly: GCA_964034835.1. Classification (NCBI taxonomy): domain Eukaryota; kingdom Metazoa; phylum Arthropoda; class Insecta; order Diptera; family Muscidae; genus Muscina; species Muscina levida. The sequence goes on from OZ035880.1 coordinate 123,134,187, forward strand.
CTCAATACAGACCAAAGTTAGAAGTATTTTTAAGAAAAAAATTATCAAAATCTTCACGAGGCACATTGTCAATTTATTTTAAAACCGAGTACTAATTTTTTTCTGCAAACTTTAAGGTACATGTTAGCAAAATGTCATCAAATTCGTGTAGAAAACCCAAAGTTTGTGTGATCGCTTCACTTGGAATTACTCATTATGAAAGTTTGAAAGATGCGCAAAGAATTATTAGTCGCTTATCAGATCATAATTGGGTCATTACTAAACGCCACAAACTCATACTTACGTTTTATGCAGGAATTCGTATAGAAATGAATGAAATGGGACGTCCGGGTGAAGTCTAATACGGTGGGCCAACATATATTTCGATCCACTCAGTGAAACAATCATCGTCGACGGCCCAAACCCACTATACTGACTTCAATCACTTGCATAATCTGGAGCAATTCAACGAACTGTCGCAGACTTACGAGGACCAAATCAAACTTGTCGTCATATTCTCCGTAGATGAAAGTCCTGATGAGAATGATAGAGACCCAAAAGTCATCTCCAATGAGAATGATAGAGAACCGAAAATCATCTCCATGGAATCAAACATTTTAAAGAGCTTAATTTGGATGTACTTTATATTATGACAAATGCACTTGGGCGAAGTGCGACATATGGCACTACTCAGTCTTTCCCTTTCAGGTTTGATACTTCCTCAAGATTCATTCGAAAATCATTTGAACAGATTGGAAAAACTATTATTCTAAATTGGGGATGAAAAGTTTTGAAAAAGCAGGAGAAATATAAGCTGACTTTTGGTCTTCTCTAATCATTGATGGTAAGGCTGTTATCGCAAAGTACAGTGCACCTCTCCAAAATGAGCATTCTGCAACATATTCAAGAATCATAACATTTCCAACAAATCTCAAAAATGCACTAATTCACAATGCTGTGCTCCAACATGGAATAATCCTTGAAATATTCTGCTTACTGATATCTGTGGTAAATACTTTGCATCGAAGAGGGCAGTAAATTCCCACAAGAACGTATATTCGATCTCTTCTAAGGCTCCATGTCAAAGAGTCAAGGAAAGTAATTTCATGATGTAGCCAAGAACTCATGTGTATCATGGAATAAATGACCCAAACTGAGGGAGTTGTTGAGTGAATTGATAAAGAGGATGTTACAGTCGTTTCTTAAGCTCAATCCATCCACATTTTGTTAAAGGTAGTAAGTGTAAAGATTTGTCCTAGTCAGTTTGCCTGACTGAAATTTCGATGCTGGTTTTAGATTACAGAGCAACAGGTAACAGCTTAATGCATTTATAACATTTATTCAGTTTCATTGGTTTTAATCGTGGTACCGACCATAATATACTAGCTATAAACGGTAGCTAGTAGATTATAACTCAATTAAAATTTTCTCAAACCACAGAAACGTGAAGGCCTTCATAATGACTTTGCCCCGCTGCTGAAATAATATGAGGGCGTATGAATCGTTGCGTAACGTTGAGTAATTGTTAGACACTAATAAATATTAGCGGTTGCCAATTGAGAGCTACGTGTCAATTATGCTGCAAATGTATGAAATTAATTTCGAGTTGCGCTCATTGTCCAAACAAACGCGAACTTTTAAATGACGTCTAATGTAAAGGCACGTACGAGTTGTTGCAATATGTAGACAACATAATTAGGGGTGGGGAAAGAACTTAAGGCCTCAAGAAGAAGGAGCAGAGGAAATGAAAATTATTAGCAGTGCCGGTGGTATGTGACCTTTGTGATTAAAGAGTGCATTTTTTACTAGAATAAAACAAATGGAATAAATAATTACATTGTGCTAGTCTGAAAACGTAACATGAGGGGGGCAGCCGATAGGTAAACATACGGATAAGCTGAAACCTGTTGTGTTCACTGTTTTTCTATATTAAGTCTTGTTTTTTAAATATTTAAATATTGCTTCTTACTAACAGCACTTTTAATGTAAAATCCATATTTATGTTTTCAGTGGTACAAATGTTGGCAAAAAAAAAATTGAATACGAGAAGGTATGAAAGATCTTTAGTACATTTTTGGAGCACTATCCCCTTGTATTCAGTGGTAGTAAATGTGACAAGGCGCAATTTTGGGTAACCAAAAATGGCATGCTACCACCAATGGAAGTAAGTAACAGAAGTTACTGATGCTCAACATAAAAGCTCTTTTAGTGGCTTTGGCTGTCATAAGTAACTAGGATCGGGCATGGTGGCCTTATAAGCCACTCTCCTTAAATAAAGCAATTATTATGAAAACACGAAGAAAAGGAAAAACAGAACCGATCAAATGTTGACGACCCCCTCAATTTTTATAAGGACCATGATTTACGGATATGCACCTTGAATGTTCGAACTCTTTACAGAGATGGTAGAGATGGCGGATGTCCCCGAAACATACAAGGCTGACATCATCGCCATACACAAAATGCGATGGAAAGGGCATATCTTTTATATATGCCATGCAGAATGACACGAATTTGAATGTGGCTTCATAGTCGGCGAGAGACTTCGATATTTGGTCGCGCGGTTTAATCCTGTAAATGACCGAATAGCCAGGCAAGGCGTAATTTTTTACATCACGCTGATTTGTTAACACGCCCCGACAGAAGGCAAAGACGAGGATATTAGGATTCATACTACAAACGCCTTGAGGAAATATAATATATGACCGCTGCCCTGCTTATATTTAAAATTGTTCTGGGAAATTTTAAATCTTTAATAAGAATGAAAGATTCTCTTGGTTGGCAGTCGGAAAATTCAGTCTACACTATAACACGGATAACAGATTCAGACTGGTTATTTTAGCGTCGACAAAAAACAAGGTGATGGGTAGAGCCAGATTCCCGCATGAAGATATCCACCAGGCAACCTGGATATTTCCTGATCAAAAGACAAGAAACCATGTTGATCACGTGGTATTCGATTGAAGGAATGTCTCAATCGTAAAAACGCTCGTAGCCAAACCCAAAGGATGATAGACATCGCAAAGCTTCATACCACCGACATAGCCAATGCCTATTCCAACTAACTCTCTCAATTACTGCAAGCAAATCCCCGATAATTCTAATGTCCCGACACCCAGAGTTACGAAAAACCACGCCCAGACAACGCGTGCGGTGAATAACGACATTATAATAAGAGGAGCGAGAAGAAACGCCTTTTCAAGCGAATAAAGCGATTATGGAAGGAAAGATAGAAGCATGATATTGAAAAAAACTTCGTTGGATGGACCAGGTGAAAGAGCTGTCATCTACATTTGGTATGACTAACTTTCTACGGAGCGCAAAAGACCGAAGCGCTTGGAATTTTTTCTACGTCCGGCTACTGTTGGATGAATTTCTGTTGCTGCTGCTAATTAAGAAGAAGGAGAATATTGAAAATAACAAAGATAGACGTAAAGCCCGATACAGATATCCCCAACTGTAAGGACAGAGATGAAATCTGGTCACGGACATGCAGAGTGTTCTGCAAATATGGAAGGAACACTTTCGTACTCTGCTCTTTCCCGAAGGAAGCATAGGGGTAGATTGCCCACCACCGAGCAAAAACGAGAACAGATAATAAAGCTGTGGGAGACGTTGGACTCCCGGCAGAGCTTTTTAAAGCCGGCTGCGATGAGTTGGCAACATGCATGCGCTAGCTCATAAACATGATTTAACTCAAGGAATGTATGTCGATGATTGGAATCTGAGTGTTTTATGTTCTGTGCTTAAGAAAGGCGTTCCCAGTGTATGAACCAACTATCGCGGGATCAGCCTTTTGTCCATCACATACAAGGTCCAGTCTAGTGCGTTATGTAAAAGGCTAAAGCCCATTATGGCGAACCTATCAGTGTGGCTTTATACCTGGTAAATCTACTACAATGAAATCTATGACCAAATATTCACATTAAGACAAATCCTTGAAAAGACACAAGATATACAGATCGATACATATCATCTGTATATCGATTACAAAGCTTCATTCAGTAGTTCGATACGACAAAAACTATGAGATGCTATGGCTGCGCTTGGTATCCTCTCGAAGTTGATACTACTTTGCGGGATGACACTGACTGACACGAACAATTCAATCTATTCTGGGAGTCTTCGAGAGAAAAATACTTCGTATAATATTTGGACCCATCAATGTTAACGGCGAGCACCATCGTCGAATGAACCATGAGATGTATGATCTGTACAGCTAAATCGAAGTAGTCAAACGCATTAAAATAGACCGAATAGACTTGAGACACGTTGTATGAATGGATGAAAACTTTTAGGAAATAAATTCAATGGGCGGCCCAAGAGGGGCGACCACAACTTCGTTAGATGGACCAGGTGAAAGAGCTTTATCTAAACTAGGAGTAATGAACTATCCATAGAGCGCAAAAGACCGAAGCGATTGGTATTCATTTCTACGTGCAGCTACTGATACTGCCATATAAGAAGAAAAAGAAGTTATTGTTGTTTTAATGTTTGTGGTCACTTGTGTTCTTATACAATAAATGCAAAAGTACTTCTAATAGAAATGAGATTTTTTTAAAGGGCATCGAATATGACTTGTTGGGCGTACCGTCATTTCGCCCAGAAACGAAAATGACATATCGTCCAAAACATGTCATTTCGACCAAAAACCTACATACAAAATGACATATCGCCCAAATGCAATGACCCAACACAATTTTTTCTGGGCGAAATGTCAGCCAAACGTATGCGGTGCGGGGCACACAGACAGACAGACAGATCGGTCGGATTGATAGAATACCTTTCGCGCTGGAGTTTCCCCATCCATTCTCACGACATGCCCTAGCCAGCGTAATCGTTGCTCTTTAATTCGCTTGATCACATTAATGTCGTGGTTTAACTCGTTCATCCTAATCCTAAATGCAAATGGGTTCATATATTTTGCGGGGTATTTTTCTCTTAAACATGAGCTGCATTTGCCTGTGTAAGCACCCAAGATTCGGAGGCATACTACAGGGCCGGTAAAAGTAATACCTGGTACAGCTGCACTTTGGTGGTTCGAGATTGGGTGGTGTTTATGAAGTGCTCGCGTAGTCAAAAGAAACACCTGTTGGCGAGCACTATTCTCCTTTTTATTTCAAGGCTGACACTGTTGTTCATGGCGGATCCGAGGTAGATAAATTCATCCACTACCTCAAAGCAATAGTTTTCAACGTTCACGCTGCGTCCCCAACGGGTGTACACTTTGTTTGATGATACCATTAACTTCGTCTTGTCCTCATTCACTGCCAAACCTAATTTCGCTGACTCCCTTTCAACTGATGAGAAGACAGCTGTTACCTCTCGCATCGTTCGACCGATAATGTCGATATCGATGTCGATAAATATGGTGCCAGACATGTTAACCGCTGCTTTCCTTAACACCTTCTCCATCACTATGTTGAACAGTATACATGACAAACAGTCACCCTGTCTAAGACCTCTCGTCGTATCGAATGGTGCAGATAGATCCTTGCCAATCCGAACAGAGGATTTGGTATTCGTATGTGTACACTAGTAGAGACGAATTATCTTCGCAGGAATACCGAACTCAGACATGTCTTCGTATAGTCGATGCCTGATGGGACTATCGAAGACAGCTTTGTAATCGACAAAGAGGTGGTAAGTGTCGATTTGCTTCTCATGGGTTTTCTCCAGAATCTGCCGTAGTGTGAATATCTGATCCGTCGTAGATTTGCCTGGTCTAAAGCCGCTCTGATAAGGACCAATCAGGTTTTTCCCAATTGGCATTAGACGTTCTCACACTATGCTAGACAGGACCTTATACGCAATCCGTAAGAAGCTAATTCCACGGTATTTTTTACACTCACTACGGTCACGTTTTTTTGTAGATTGGACATAGCACACTGAGATTCCAATCCTCTGACATGCTCTCCTGAAGCCAAATATTCTCTATGAGCTGTTGCATGCTTAAAACAAGCTCATCTCCACCCACCTTAAACAACTCTGCTGAAAGACCATCAGCCCCAGCGGCCTTGTTGTTCTTTAGGCGGGATATGACAGTTGTTATCGCAGTTTGGCTCGGAGGTGGACTCTCGATGTTATCATCTCGGATTGGTATACAGTCTTCATCAGCCGAGTTTTCAGACATCAATAGGCTGCAGAATTGATCTTTATATATTCTCAGTACGCTCTCGGAGTAAGTAACAAGATGACCATCCTTGTCTTTACAGGAGGGAAGACCTGTTCCATGTACTCTATCATTTATCTGCTGGTAGGATTTCCGGGCTTCACCTCTGTTCCTGTAATCTTGTTTTCCATCGAGTGGGCGATATATTGCTATTGCGCGGTAGTATTTTCGGGAGTTGGAGCATCAAGAAGTAGTTGAGTGAGTTGGTCGGAATAGGCGTTGGCTATACAGTCTTCATCAGCCGAGTTTTCAGACATCAATAGGCTGCAGAATTGATCTTTATATATTCTCAGTACGCTCTCGGAGTCAGTAACAAGATGACCATCCTTGTCTTTACAGGAGGGAAGACCTGTTCCATGTACTCTATCATTTATCTTCTGGTAGGATTTCCGGGCTTCACCTCTGTTCCTGTAATCTTGTTTTCCATCGAGTGGGCGATATATTGCTATTGCGCGCTAGTATTTTCGGGAGTTGAAGCATCAATAAGTAGTTGAGTGAGTTGGTCGGAATAGGCGTTGGCTATCTCCGCGGTCTGCAGTTCATCGATGTCCAGCTTTCTCTGTGCCGGGTTACGCAGGGTTTTCGCTCTGCTTAGCCTAGTACGCACCTTCACTGCGTCTAAGACACTTGACGCGTGCCTTCCATCGATTACCACGTGATCAATTTGGTTTCTCGTTACTTGATCGGGAGATATCCACGTTGCTTTGTGAATGTTTTTGTGGTCAAATCGTGTGCTGCTAATTACCATGTTCCTTGCTGCAGAGAAATCAATCAGTCTGATTTCGTTTGGCGATGTGTCAGTATGCAGACTAAATTTTCCGACTGTTGGGCTAAAGACATCCTCCCGGCCTATTTTGGCGTTAAAATCTCCCAGCACGATTTTAACATCATGGCCCGGGCTACGGTCATATGTTTCTTCAAGTTGGGCGTAGAATTCGTCTTTGACCTCGTCTCTTTTCTCCTCCGTCGGAGCATGAGCAAATATCAGCGTGATGTAGAAAAATGTTGCCTTAACTCTTACGGTGACGATTCGTTCATTCGTGTCGTAGTCTTTTGCCGATCACAAATCCACAACCAAAGTCATGCTTATCCGCGTGGCAGCTGTAGTACACGTCACACATCCACATGCGCGAGCATGTCCACCGGATTTCCTGTATAGCAGTAATGTCAGCCTTATACTCTTCCAGGACATCCGCCAGTTGAATAGAGGCACCTGGTAGGTAGAGAGTTCTAACATTCCAAGTGTATATTCTCAAATCATGGTCCTTAAAACGTTTGCGGTGGTCGTCAACATTTTGGGGTTCCTTTTGTTCTTATTTCTCTTTTCATTCACTGCCATTATACTGGTGGCGGGTGGCAAGCCCAGCCCACCAGTACAATATCTTATATTGGGTGATGATATTTATTAGTTAATTTACGGGACTAAAATTTCTGTAATGGTTAGACTTTTTTTTGTCCCAGAAAGCGCGGGACATGCGCCTAAAACTTTTCGCGATTATAACTTTAGCCGACTGATCTGGGTGATGGTATTACCTTTATCTCTTCTATTTTAACCCCTTAAAGAACGAATTTCCAAAAGGGACGTGACCCATTTTCCAGGGAGACGCAAATGATCTTTGTACCATTAACATATGTAGCAAATCTTATATGCATAGGTTTAATGGCTTGTGAGATATAACCGATTGAAATTTTGGATTGTGTAGGCGACCAACATATGTACTAAATCTCGACTTCGTACCTATAATGGTGTATAAAATACAGCCATTTAAATATCTAGCTGCAGCGCCCTTTTTACCCCCAGTGTGATTTTCCAAAAATCCACCCTTAGTGCGCGCTTACGTCATAAAAGGAACCTACATTGAAAATGTATGGTCCTAGCTCTAGCTCTCGACTGCGGAACTATTTGTCAGTCACCCAAGCTTTTAATATATGGATTGACCTGAAAACTTTTAATTTCTTATCTCCTCGCTTGTTTACGTCATTGATTGACATGAACCATTGAGGGCAATAACTTTCTAAATAGACCTATAAATGGTTTATTTTATACAGATATTAATAAATGTAGACAACACCTTTCCAATATACGATGGTATACATGCAAGTCCTTTAAAACTATACTACTTCTCACTGGTTGTTGTTCAGAAACATTAAATTGTATATACATATACATATATGTATATGAGAGTTTGCAAAATGTATCATTTGCACATGTTTAAACAAACATTAGCACGTACACGTTCATATATACATACATATATTCAATTTGTAGTTCGTTTATATTACAGTAATTATCCATTTCATATATGAATGTGTTTTATGTGTGTGTGTGTTTTTTTTTAATAAATGAATATTTCCAAAATTTATTGCTAATTATTTTTATTGCTTACAAATATTTTTGGTTTGAATATATGCGCACAACATATATAAGGGAGTTGACTACGGTCTGGGACAATGGCACCCATTTCATACGCTTATGTGAAAGTCAGAGAAATCCAAGTCATGTCTCGTTGGTTTAAAACTGTTTTTGAGTTCTTATGACATCATGAGTCGATTATTTAATATAAATAAATACACACTCAGAAGAAACAAATAATTAATTGCACAACATATGCTTGTTAATAAATAAATTTTTACAATTTGTATATATAATAATCTCCTATGAATGCATTTATTTGTGTGTGTGTATATGTGTGTGTGTGTGTGTATGTGGCCGATATTGAAATGGAAACCAGTAAAAGAAAAATATATGATTATAAAATATTGTCACATGCTACTCGAGGGCATTGGCCGAATCTATGTTCTCCTACTTTCTTAATAAAGATATGTTTCGGATTGGGTCTATTACTCAGAATGTCTAACTAGAAATGTCTGCCATGACAATGATTACACACAATGACAAAATGGAAAAAATTGAAGGAACTTGGGCGGTGACCTAGTGCATGTTGACGGTCTGGTCGAATGTAACATGACCCTGTATACCAAAGTTTCCTAACACACACAAAATCTTAACTTTCGCTTAGCAGCGCCAGCACAGTGAAAGCTGTACATGGCGAAACAAGCAGATCACGAAGATAGCCAACGTCTTTTCCAGCCTACTCACTCAACTACTTCGAAATGCTCCAACTCCCGAAACCGGACCATACTGGGGTTTGTAAAACCCTCACACGATAATACCGAGTAGGAAGTGACTGCAAGACATTCTCAAGGATAGGTGCATGACCACAGAAAATCTTTGATGACATTTAGGGCACCGCCCATACAAATCGTCGACGAAATTTTCATACAAGTGTCCGCTTTGTCATGCACGACCTGATGAGCGACAATGTCGGTCAAATTTTCGTTGATGCCTATATAAGCGGCACATCGCCTACACAATCATGCACGACCTAATGGGTGAAAATTTCGGTCAAATTGTCGTTGATGCCTATATCTGCCTAGAATTGTCATTCAAGCCATATTAGAATGACATTTTAAAAGATGTATTTTTAGTTTGTTAATACTTTTGGAAAACTACTGACCAAGAGAGAAGTGAAGGATATTTTATACGGCATTCACATTTATTAGAGATTTCAAACTATATAATTGCTGATGTTTACTCCTCCGTTTAATAAACTAAAAATTTTTTATGTGAGATTCCATTTTTATACCATCACCCTTAGGGATGAGGGTATATATCATTTGATACGAAAAAAAGTGTAACGCATTAAAGGAGACGAGTTAGACCCCAAGTATCTTAAGACCAAATTCGTTTCAGGACTTTTTAAGACGATTGAGCTATGTCCGTCTGTCTGGCTGGCTGGCTGGCTGGATGGCTGGTCAGCAGGATAACTCGAGTAATCCTTAACGAATCGGTATGAAAATTTACCAGTATTAATATTTTTCTAAACGAACTTACGGGATTGTAAAAGGGCTGAATAGCCGCACCCTTTCTGGTACCTCCCATACAAAATTACCTATTTTTGGAAAATTAATATTTCTTCCATAACTTCCAAACGGACAACTAGAGTATGTTTGAATTTGGTCAGCTTATTTATCTTGCAAAAGTTGATAAACCCTAAGAGAACCAAAACCTTTGCTACACCCCTTCTGGTACCTCCCATACAAATGACCGAATTAGCCCTCATAGTTTTACATACATATCTTTTTTGTCAGTAAGCTGAATTCACTCACATTTTGCGTATGATGTTCGCTTATGAAAAGTTGAATTAGGAATGAACATGGACTATATCGGTTCACGCCTTCTGGTAGCTCCCATAAAAAATTACCTATTTTTAGAAAATAATATTTCTCCCATAACTTCCAAATGGACACTTGGGGGCTAATGAAAATTGATCGGTTAATTTATGTTGTGATAAGAGGCATAACCTCAGAAAACCTAACTATTTGACACACCCCTGTTGGTACCTCCCATACAAATGACCGAACCCAACCCCATAGTCTCACATACATATCTTTTTTTGTAAGTACACTGAATTCAGTAAAATTTTGCGTAAGGTGTATGGTTATGAAGATTTTACTCAGGAATGAATATGGACTATATTGGTTCACCCCTTCTGGTACTTCCCATACAAAATGACTTTGTTTGGAAAATTAATAACTTCTAAACCGGCACCTGGGGGATAATCAAATTTGGTCAGTTAATTTACCTTGTATTAGGAGGCAAAGCCTCAGCAACCCTTACTATTTGTCAAGGTAAGCGATCATTGAACGTTGATTTACGAAAAAAAATCAGACACGTTGTGCTGCCCCTAATTGTACCTTCTGTACAAATAGGTCAAATTTTGTATGCTTTTGCTCTACATACAGACAAAAAATAATACATAAGTAATTTTATTTTAAAAATCTATTTATTTCAATAACTCAAAACTTAAACAATATCTGGGTGATGCTATTTATCAGTCAGTATACCTGACTGAAATTTCTGTACTGGTTTTATTTTTTCGTCGCTATCACTGTAAAACATTTTCGGGGTCATTGCCTGGGATGAGAAATTCCAAGTCAGGATGAAAGTCCTAGGACAGTATAATCTCCCAAAGGGTTTGGCATTCTCATGCCAATTTTTTTTATGACCTTTTACATATTTATTTTGTTTATCTTGATATTTGTTGGCTATGTTTTTTAAATATAACTCCATAACCATTGATCATTTCTCATATCATTCTTTAGCAGAATTCTAGAGAACGCCAAACCCTTTGGGGGTTTTACTATTCTTACCTTATACCTTCAACCTGACTTGGAATTTCTCAACACCCAGAATGGCAGTTGCGCCTTCCATCCGCAATTTTAAAACAATGTGCATATGATTAAAGTCCGCATAAAATTAAAAATACTCATACGTTGTACATACATAAGAAGCGAGTACAGCGCTCATTGCAACTAAGTAAGCGACATGGATTGCAGTAGATACTGCATGCTAATATCATTCCTGTTTTAATGTTGATATCAAGCTTGTCTCAGCTGATTTAAATATCTGCATCTACGTCTGCCATCAGTTAAATGAGTATTCACTAAATCCTTTAGGTAGTTAACGAAAAAATGAGTCATGTTCTGTATTAAAAAGCAGCGCTAAAAGATATTGAATATAGTATGGAAGCAATATTCGTACTACTTCCAAATTTCAGAATCTTTTTTGCTTAGTCGTTATTTGTAATTTTTTTTGTTTACAAAAAAAAAAAAAAAAAATTAAAAAAACGGAATCACAAGACACCAACATTTTCACGAAAGGTCTTGAGCAGTTTTTTTTATTGTAATCGAGGAATGAAGGCAAGGAATTTTGGTATTTTTTGCACCCTGAACAATTTTCGTTCCACTATACAATTCGAATTCCATTCTGTATTTTAATGTTTTCTTGGTATCTTCTTTATCTGTTCATCCCTTGCAGGGTATTATATGCGCTGGCCATTATCAATATATAACTATGTTTTGATATCTGCTTCATGTTACACTTATCTGTTGTACCTCAAATACTAAAACCTCATTTTATATTATTACCAAAATTGCCAATAATAGATGTTACAATGGCTTTGAATGCCATAAACGGGTAGATATTTGGTTAGAGGGATAAATATGCATGTATGTATGGATATAAATGTACATAACCCATATAATAAATATATTCATAACCAAACGGTGTTTGCTCGATGTTAGTGGTACCCCTAACAAATATAATCTCAATGCATTTTGAACCAATTAAATTAAATAATTCATAAATATTTCTCGTTTATTCACAGAAATGCCTTTGAATACCTTTGAATAGACCGACTCAACTTTATTACAATAAAAGAAAATATATGTATATAGATATTAAGGTATAACATTTTGAATATCACTAGTGTGTGATTTGTTTAAACATGTTACTTAAAGCAAGTCCACAGAATGAAGACATAACTTGAGTGGTATAAAGTCTTGACATTGTGCATTTTTAATTCTGGCTACATAGTGGGACGGCTGGTGGCAATAGTATTATTTTGGGACTTAAAATTAATAGAACTTTTCTTTCATGATATATTAACCCACTTGGTGTCATATGGGCCAACCACCCTTTCCCGTACCTTTAACTTAAATGACATTAAGAGAAAGAAGAGTCATAATAACACGTATTGAAGTTCTTTTATTTTGTCATTCGGTCTAATGTGAGCATGCTTATTGTATGTAGACAACTATCCATAAATAATTGGTCAAAATGTTTTGGCCATGGTCGGTAACAAGCAGCTGTATTGAATGTGGTATTCCGATACGGTTTGTTTGGCTAACATTTCTGAAAAATTAAACCGTTTCAGAACTATTCACTTCCACCAATTACAATTACGAATTATGGTGAATGCTTGATTATTAGTGTATGTTAGTACATATTAGACATTCGCCTTTTGTATATATGAATGTACGTCTCTTTAGTTGCATACTCAGCAGGGAACATTTTTGTCATCAAATTGGCCTTGAAACGCTATTTTGTCAAAAATACGAATGCGAAATTTTTGTTTGACTTTATTATAGTACATAGGTACCAGTTCTAAAAACTTTTAGCTATAGATATGTCGCTTAATATCCACTTTAAAATTCTAGTGAAATTTATTCAATTTTGAAATTATTGGGAAAAATTTAATTTTAGGGAAATATAATAACTTGTATGGGAGAAACCAGTAGGCAGCTCAACAAAGTATATCTAATTCGTAAGCCAACGTTCAATAAACGATTAGATTGCGCGAAATTTGATTGTATTCACTGCATTTCCAACAAAGATATGTATTTTAATGTGTTAGTGTGAAATCGATCGTTTGTATGAGTGATGCCAGAAACGGTGTGGCAGCAAAGGATTTGGTGTTCTGAGATTCTGCCAACTATTGCAAAATAACACTGTGGAACATTTTCGGGGTCATTGTCTGAGTGGGGGTGAGAATTTCCAAGTCAGGGCGAAGGTACTAGGCCAGTATAGTAAAAATCCCAAGTTTGGCGTTCTCAGTCCAAACTTTTTTTTATGACCTTTTGTATATGTATTTGTTTGAGGTTGGCCGTGATGGTTAGAATACGCGACTACAATGCGAGAGTTCCATGGTTCGATTCCAGTCTCCAGTTTTCACATACTTCCTTCATTGCCGGCCCCCTTGATGTTGGCGACAGCAATTTCGCAGTATAGTGTCGAGTCAATGGGCTTGTCTAGTAAACAGTGACGCTCGCATTCGTCGATAAACTAGTAGGTGAAGTTAGATGTTAACTGAAAAATAGAGTGTGTTAATTCACAACAACGCGACAATGTGATAGCTTGTCGTTCATAGGGTGTGAAGGGAAATTAAGTTAGTTAGTATATATGTATTTAGCTTATGTTGATATTTGCTCGCTTAGTTCTTTCGTTAAAACTCTAGAACCGTTGATGATTTCTCATTTCATTCTTCAGTAGAGTTGTAGCTAAGGTTAAAATAAATAACACTATGTAACAATTTCGGGGGTGAACGAAACCAATATGAAACGATAGCATTTGACCTCAGTAACCAAACCTTAAACTCCATTTTGCGTCTCATTTTTTTACAGTGATTTGAAATTTGATATTTTTAGTCAAAATTCAAATCAAATAATACAAAAAATCATGGGCAAAAATACATTTGGGATAGTTCACGTCCCCGGAGGCCTATATTAAAATTTACCGGGGAATTTTCTCATGAAAATGCTTAAATGCTGTAGTATTATATTGGTTTGAATCGGTCCAGTAGTTTTTGAGTTTAGCGATCACGAACATACACGTAATTATACCATCACCCTTAGGGATGAGGGTATATATCATTTGATACGACACAAAAGTGTAATACATAGAAGGAGTCACTTTAGACCCTAGGTTTCTTTGAACCAAATTCGATTCATGACTTTTTAAGTCGTTTGAGCCATGTCCGTCTGTCTGCTGTCCGGCTGGTTCGCACGATAACTTTCGAAAGGCGTAACCAAATGTTTTGAAATTTTGCACGAGTTATTATTTCCTCAAAACTACTTACGGTATTGCAAATGGGCTACATGAAATCGATTGATATTATTAATAGACCTGACGCGATCGTGCCCAAATTCTGTATTTGGTAAAGTTCAAGCAGGATAAAGTTTTGGAGAAAAAATCTGGAAGTCTAGACACGCCCCATGTGGTACCTCCCATACAAATGTACCTTTCCGCCCACTTTAGAAATAGAGTAATAATATCAATACACTCGACATGATCGTGCCCAAATTTTGAATTTTGTTATGTTATAGTAGGACAAAGCTTTGGAGAAAATTTTGAAAGTCTAGACATGGCCCTTATGGTACCTCCCATACAAATGTTCTTTCCGCCCACTATAGGGATGTTGTAATAATATTAATACACCCAACGCAATCGTTCCCAAATTCTATATTTAGTAAAGCTATAACAGGATAAAGTTATGGATAATAAATCTGGAAGCCTAGACACCCACCTACTCGTACCTCCCATACAAATGTACCACTCCGCCCACTTTAGAAATCGAGTAATAATATCAATATAATAGAAAATTATTTGTTTTACTGAGGGTAAGGGTATATGTAAGTCGGGTTGCTCGACTGAAATTTTCTTACTGGTTTTAATTACAAATCGGTTAATTTTAATAACTCAAGACTTAAACAATATCTTATAGTGGGTGATGGTATTTATCAGTCAGTTTATCTGACTGAAATTTCTGTACTGGTTTTTTCTTAATATGAGTCTTGATGTGTGTAAAAGTGTATAAATACTGCTAAATCCACTCATAGAAAAAAGTTTGTAAGAAAAAGTGCTAAATTATTTTATTTTTGTTTATTTGTTTTTGTTAGTCGATCTTACAGTACATTATATTGATTTACGTTAGTGTATCGAAATGATACCACAAGTTCGGCTCAAGATCAGAAAAGTATTTTTTATTTATTGTTTGATATTTTTGGTCAAATTCAGTGTGTCACGCACTAGGATGACGCGTTTCGAACTCCATGACGAGTTCATCTTCAGACCCCTTTGTGACGAACTGATGCACAATGGTACATCATCAGCTGTATATATATCTACAATTATGTCAAACATATGCATGTGAAGTAGATATCAGCCGAAAATGTCCAGCATAGTTATGAATTTGACCATTAATAATCAACCATGAGAATGGAGGATATTTTATCCCCACAATTCCCTTTTTACCTCAAAGCTCAAGCTTTACTACAAAGCCCAGGCTTTTTCACCACAAAGCTCAAGCTTCTTACAAGGTATATTGTTTAACTAAGCTTACTACTACTACTAAGCATATAGTTTTTGCTTACTACTACTACTAAGCATCTATAGTTTGTTAGGCCGTGCCGTGCCAGTGTATGTTTATTTGTTTTTGTTAGTCGATCTTACAGTACATTATATTGATTTACGTTAGTGTATCGAAATTATACCACAAATTCGGCTCAAGATCAGAAAAGCCTGGGCTTTGTAGTAAAGCTTGAGCTTTGAGGTAAAAAGGGAATCGTGGGGATAAAATATCCTCCATTCTCATGGTTGATTATTAATGGTCAAATTCATAACTATGCTGGTCATTTTCGGCTGATATCTACTTCACATGCATATGTTTCACATAATTGTAGATATATATACAGCTGATGATGTACCATTGTGCATCAGTTCGTCAAAAAGGGGTCTGAAGATGAACTCGTCATGGAGTTCGAAACGCGTCATCCTAGTGCGTGACACACTGAATTTGACCAAAAATATCAAACAATAAATAAAAAATACTTTTCTTGTCTTGAGCCGAATTTGTGGTATCATTTCGATACACTAACGTAAATCAATATTTTATTTTTGGTTATTCTCTTTAGCTTTGTGTTCAGATTTGAACATGTGTTTTCTATTTTGGTAAAGTGTGCTGTTCCCTTATTGACACAAATAAATGAATCGTCATCTGTATGTAGCAGGAGATAAGAGAAACCATACACTCAGGGTCAGGGTGTTTATGTTGTGTAATTTTCCATGCTGATAAGAAGATTGTGCGGCATCGTGTGTACGCTCATACCGCGCTTGTGTGGCCGCTTATTATGATGCATAGACTATTTCCTTCTTTTCTCTCTCTGTCTATCGTTAGGTTAGGTTAGTTAAAATTTCTTTTCAATGTCAGCTAGTAAGGTCATATTTTTCAAAAATAAAATCTGTAATCGTTCACTTAACAAGCAGGTGTTACTCTGTTTATACTTTATTAGTGTCTTTACCTATATTAGTTTCTATTTTTAATTTATATAATAAACTAGCTGACCCAGCAAACGTTGTTCTGCCATACAACTTCGGACCAGGCAAACTTTGTTTCGCTCCTAAGGTATATAAGTATAGTAAAACACAGTTAGTTCAAGTTTTAATGTGATTTATTTGAATTTCATCGAAATTAGTGAAGAGCGGTAAAGAGCGATCAGATTAACAATGTTTTTCAATTTGTTTTCCGGTGTAAAAACAAACAATGAAGACGGTTTGCCAATAGGCGAACAGACAACGTACGGCTGATCTTCTGAAAAGCAGGGAAATTCGAGATTGATCCCACAAACTTTCATTGATGGGTTAATTGCTTGTCATCGCAAAAGCCAATAGAATGGGGAGTTGAATTCGCTTGAATTTGGAAGGAAAGATCGGTTAGAATAATAAGAATTCGTGGGATAAGAATTTCCTCTCCTTGGAATATGTCCCTGATAAATGTCGCTTTAATCAAATTGATGATCAGTTTCTTGACCGACAAACGCGTACCGTTGCACAATTTAAGATGATTCAGATTCCGCAACATGCTTATGATCGATCCCACCGGCAGCTGCAAATTATGCGGCGGAGTTCATGATACAACTAAAAAATTCAAAAATTCTGTCGGATAGTTGGTCGCCTCATTCCCGTTGCTCACACTGTCAACGGATTTGTATGAATGCAGTTCTCCATCGATTCGACTTTGAATAATGACATTCAAGCTTTTGACGACCTTATTCTTCGCTGCTAGTATGGCCCTTTCACTTATCCAATCTAGATTTTTATAATTTTTTGCAATACCGGGTAAAACTTTGGTGATGAGTTCCTCCTTTGACCAGGTAAACTCAAAAAATTTGCCGGGAACGTCATCAATCCAGTTGAAACATCAACAGGAATTTGTCCATTACCAAGTGCCAGTAGCTGTCTTGAAAATTCGGTAACACAAAGATGACGAGAAGATTCATCAGCAGCTTCAAAACAGAAAGTGCAGGTCGACCGCGTTTCAACAATGTGGCAGAAATACTAGCGGATGCAACAGCTAACGGAATTTGCGATCTTGACCAAATGTTGCCAGAATCAAAGAAATGACGAATATCTTTCATGGGGGAGCATCGAGAAAGTAAATGCCTCCCGTTCCATCGTCAACAACCTCCATCAGCGAATCGTACACGTTCGTTTGCTCGGCATTCAATGGCGGCACATTTTTCGGACTTTTTCAGTCAGGTCAATTCGCGATTGAATGCATCGTGCATCGAAGGATTTGACGCTGGTATTCCAATTTCGACAGTAGACTGCCGAAAATGAGCACGCACAAGTCTTCGATCAGAAGTTAATTTCAAGATCGAAATTCGAACTTAAATGGAGAATGAAAAAGAAGTGATGACTTGTAAACAAACCTTTTGTTCTATTGACCATTTTTAAATTAAAGTGATAGCCATCATCTCCACGACATAACATTCACGGGTATTGGAGTGCATCATATGACCGATGAGTCATGCCTCAGTTGTCTATCATCCCGTCGTTTGAGAACAATATCGCGTGAATCCACATTCTTCCCAACAATCACCACTGCGCCTTCATTTATAGTGGGAGCATTGAATTGTCCTGCATGGCAACCAAAGGGTCTTTTGTCTGCTCTGATAATGATTTTGTAGTCGTCGGAATGCATTGTATTTAATGCGGTTTTGAACAAACGGCCCAATGAGTAATTCTCATGCAGAAGATTTTGAAATTATTCGATCATTTCGTGTTTAATCTTTTAACATAAAAATCCCAAATTTTCTAAGCATCATAACGAATTTTCCACCTTTACGTAGACAGAAATCATTAAATCAAGCGATACAGTGCAAAATTTCGGAATTTTTACGGAATATTTCTAGTTTTGCACCAAGATTTTTTCTATTATCCGAAATATTACAGATAGCCTAAAAAAAATTAAATTTGTTGACATGTTTGCGTAATTTTTCGACAAAAATGTTCTATTTGTCCATTCGTAAAGCTACTACAGAACAATTGCACACAAAAAAGTTTTGTAGGTTTACTCGAATTGCCAGCCAGACCGACGAACATGCCCAAATTGTCTTAAAAAGTCCTTGCTGACCATCTTGCCCATTTCTTAAAGAAATCTAGTATTGTTAAAAGTCTTTAGGATATTAGTGGTGACTCAATTGATGTAATCACTAGATAACAGGAAGGAGTCAGACATTGGTTGAGGCAAATCTTATTCGAAAACTCATCTGGTTGGTTTGTGCTCTTCATTATAATGAAGAACGAACGTCCGGCACCGGATCGCAGCGTTGGTTGGTAAAACTTTACCAACAACAAATTGAGTGGAAATAATACTTCCACTGAACTTGAAATCAATCCTTTTTATCCAGATTATTCTTTCCAGGACCTTTGGCTTCATTGAAATATCTTAATAGAATGGTTTAAATTCATTGGAGCAAATGTTTTGAAAAGTTCATACCAAATTATCACTTTTCCAGAAATTTTACAATGATTTTCAGTAATAATTTTAAACTTCAAACTGTCACAACTCAATTCAGCTGTATCGTAAACATTTTACTTAACAATACGTCCCACGAAATTTAAAATATTATTTTTCAATCTTCCTAATATTTTTATTATTTTTTTTTTCAATCTTTCATGTTTTTATATTGAATATCGAATCTCAAAAGTTGTTCACTGCCATTTTTGTTGCTTTAAATATCTTTTTTTGATGAGTGTATTTGGTGTTTGTATCTCATTCATTGAAAAATAGTTTTTCTTTTTCTATGTTCTCTATTAAATATTCACTCTATGCTAAATGTAATACTTTATTCAAGTGTTACATACACATAGTATGTAGCGAAAATGTTTCATACAAAGGAAACATATTTATGACAATTAGTGTACATGTGTATAATTTTCGCATACAAATATGAATGTTTGAATTTAATATTGAATTGTAAATTATTTACATACTAAATGCCCGAATTGCCAATATGGCGGATATGAAATTTATAATTAAAATTTCTACCATATATAGCTCGAGGTGACATAATGTCAAATCAAGAACATTTAATAAATTGTAAAATCAAAACAACAACAGCAAACAAAACAAACACAAAATGCCATCCAACCACGTAAATTATATGTACCATGTACACCGCCGCGTATACTTACATACATACATACATACATGTGTATACAAACATGTCTGAAAACCCTATCGGATTCGGGCGAATTGCAAATATTTAAACGGAACAACAACAAAAACAATGGAGCCAGCGAACTGATGATTTCAACTTAAACAGTTAGAATACAAATAAACTTTACAAGAATAACATGCATCATCATAAACGAAAACATGTTGAGTGCATGAAGTGCGACAGGATAATTATACGGTTCATGGCAATGAAAGTTTGTTTTTACAACAAGTTGGTGACGTACGAGTGCGTGATGAACGCATTTAGCTAGAACTGAACTCAGAAGCATCAGTCGTTTTGTAAAGGCTCATTTTCACTTCTGGCAGAATTTAATGCTCTCTAACATTTTTGGATGCAGTTTACATTTGTTAAAATATTTTGTCATCAGGAGTTTTTATTGTACAAAAAAGTACAGTTGTTGTACCAAAAATTGCAATTAATTTATCAAAAAGTACTTTCAAAAGGGATTATATAGGCTAACTACGATTAACTACTCACTCAACTACTTCGTGATGCTAAAATTTCCGAAAATAATAAAATGACTGCGCGGTCCGTACTGTGGTGTGTAAAGCCCTCAATCGATAGTACCTGATACAAAGTGGAACGCGAGCTGTTCATGGCGAGAGGCAATTCGACTCTTCATGCGAAAAAAACGAGAGGTAAAGAAGCGGAATAATGTGTGCATTGAAGAATAGAGGTGAAGCCCGACAATTTGACCAGAAGATATAACGAGACGAAAGTCTTCCATACATATATGCCACCTACACATACAACTCTAGCGCTGACTACACAATTATGACCTTTTAACCTCTAACCATCAAAATTAAACTCGCCCTTCATTTACCCTTGAATGTCACCAACCAACCCAATCTATATACATTGTTTCAATCAGAGCTGTAAACTCAAGTACAAGTAATCATTACCTACCATGTTCGAAAGTATTTAAAAGTTAACTACAATTATAATTACATGAGGAATTGGAATTGAAACTAAAAGTCTCAACTACACAGGTAATTGTACTTGAAAGTAATGATTCCTAATTACTTTTCAATAGTTCAATTACTTTTTAATTACAAGGAATTGACGGAATTGGGAGGAATTGGAAGGAATTAAGAGGAATTGCTGCAATTTGGAAAGGTATTGAAATAATTTTGAAATAAGGGTTAAGAAATTGTAAGTTCCACAACAATAAAAAAAATTAATTCTTAAAATAATAACTAGTAGTTTTTCACTAATAATTTTTAATTTCCTTATAATTAATAAAAAATTAAAACAAAATAAATTGTAAATTGAGTGGGAGCAATTGTTTTTAACATAACGGACCTTTCCAAATTGCAGCAATTCTTCTTAATTCCTTCCAAATCCACCCAATTCCGTCAATTCCTTGTAATTAAAAAGTAATTGAGCTAATTGAAAAGTAATTAGGAATCATTACTTTCAAGTACAATTACTTGTGTAGTTGAGACTTTTAGTTTCAATTCCAATTCCTCATGTAATTAGAATTGTAGTTAACTTTCAATTCCTTTTTAGATGTACATACTTGTATTTGTAATTGAGCAGTAATGAATACAAATTGTAATGATTAGTTTACAGCTCTGGTTTCAATTACTTCAAGATCAACAAAGGGTTATCCATATGATCGGTCACCTACAACCTTCAATTACCCTTGAATACATATAATTCTTTAACTACCATAGGGTAAACAACAACACGACTATCGTTAACGTTCGGCACTCGCCACAAACGGCGAATGAGCGCGACGACGAACACCCAACTAAACACATTCAGGAAATCATAAAGGTAATTGTTAATTGGTGCAGTGTGATGCGATGTAAATCTCATTACATCGAGAGCTCCACTTACTTAAATGATCGATCATTTAGCTTGGTAAGGTTGCTACCGCAGCGAAGTTTGTTGCTAAATTGCTCTGTATCCGTTCTCCCTTTCTCTTCTCAGTGCATAAATTTATCGAAAGAAATATTCGTTTGTTTAATCGGACTTCTGTTAAATCGGACTTCGGTCTTTTAAACCGGACTATGGTCTTCGGTCGGTTGAATCGGACTTCGGTCTGTTGAATCAAACTCCGGTTGGTTATACCGATTCTTTAATTGCATAGATTTCAGTCTGGTACACGAAGGTACTCTCCGCTTCTGTACCATTTTATTATAAACTAGCACCGTGGCATTATGATATTAACACTCCGTCCGGTACGATTATTACTTCGGTCGCGAATTCGGAATTGATACAACTACGAGTTGCAGAAGTCGATTTACTGAAGAATACGAGTCATCAAGACGATCCTGAATTGAGGATACCAAACTGATTTACCGACGAAAGCCGAATCATCGAAACAACCTCGAGTTGCAAAAGTAGATTCGCTAAAAAACGCAAGTCATCAACACGGTCCTGAGTTGCGGATACCAAACTGGTTTACCGACGAAACCGGAATAATCGATATATTCCCGAATTGCTGAAATTAAACTGATTATCCGACGAAACCCGAATCACCAAAACGGCCATATATTCCTAATATAAACCTGAACAAACTCAAATCTTCAACATGACCTTGTATTACCGATATAAACCTGAATCATCAACAAAACCCGATTCACCAAGCTTCTGTAAATACAAGAATGGTCATCTCGTTACTGACTACGAGAGTGTACTGAGGATATGAAAAGGTCACTTCTGGAGCCTGTTGATGCCAGAATACTCGGTTGCAGAATACTCTGCATTAATCCGGAGTGTTCCTCTCCGAGTCAATTTGATATAAAAACTGTCATATCCCTTCTAAAGAACAACAAATCTGCAATGGTTGATGGTCTTGCAGCTAAGTTGTTTAAGGTCTGTTGAGAATATCTTGTTTGAGGCATTCAACAGCTCATAGAAAATATTGAGCTTCAGGAGAGTGTGTCTTTGACCATACTGGAATATCAGTGCGCTGTGTCCTCTCTACAATAGAGGTGACCGTAGGGAGTGTAAAAACAACAATGTCATTAGCCTTTTACCGATTGTGTATAAGGTCCTTTCGAGCATATTGCGTAAACGTCTAAAGACAATCGTGGAGAACTTGATTGAACCTTATCAGTGTGGCTTTAGACCAGACAAGCCAAGAGAAAACCTGGAGAAAACCCATGAAAAGTAAACTGAAACTTACCACCTTTTTGTCGATTACAGAGCAGCCTTCGTTAGTTCCATCACGCATCGACTATACGAAGCCATGTCTGATATCTCTGCGAAGATAATCCGTCTCCGCCTATGTATCCGAAATCCTTTTGTCGGATTGGCAAGCAATCTATTTGCGTCATTGGATACGACGAGAAGTCTTAGGCAGCATAATCATGCATACTTTTTAACATAGTGATGGAGAAGATGTTAAAGAAAGCAGCGGTGAACATCAATTTTGAGTTCAGGATGAGTTAAAAAATCAATCTTGTTTTTGGGATATTGGTTGCGTTTTGTTGGTAACTTATACGCGCTTAGCCATACAAATGTTATCCTTTATACGCTAACGGGGATAAAATTACATGCTAAGCTAAACGGGGATAAGTTGTTCAAACTGGTAGTAAAAATTAAAATGTGACCAAATTTTTTATTGCAGGCGTAAACAAAAAATATAAAAGAAAAGGGAACGTCAAATAAAATAATTTGCTGTTGAATTATATTTTTTCAATGAAATGTATTATTTTACAGCAAATTTGTCATGCAACACCTAAAAAAAAAGTTCCAATTTGTGGCTTAAGGTCCATGCGGAACATTAGATCCCAAGGAGGGTCATGTGAATCAGGTTTATTTGAATATTACAACATTAAAAATATCACCAAAAATTTCAAAACTGCAATTGATAAATTATTTACGAATGAATTAACAGAAAACAAAAAAAACAAATTACTGTGGTGCCGTTTTTTATTTTTGTTAGCGGCGAAGCGTTTTCTTGGTATCCTATACCGGTCTCCTATATAGGATACCAAAAAAACACGACCATTGTCAAATTATGAATACATAATATCGTTTTCGAAACATTTTTAGCGAATTTCGACTTTTATGGACCATCTTATGAAAGCATTCACACTAAAGCTACATATATCGCATGCGACAACAAATTTGTAGCATCATAAATGTGATTTTTCCCTTCAATACGAATTAAATCATTCTTCGTGTCAAAAAATGTACAGAAATGTACTGTCTGTTGTCTCTGTACATTTCTTTTTCACTCTAACTCTGTTAACGAGAACATTTGGAACCTCAAGGTATATATTTTACACCTTTTTGCTAAGTACACATTAGATACGCACCAATAAATGGACAAACACAATTAAATATAAAGAGGGAAACTGTTGTTGTTATGTTGTTGCGTATGATGGTGTGTGTTTTGTGTGTGTGTGTGTGTGCTTAATATGACCATCAAGCGAATTATAATCCATTTATAATAAACAACAACAATTGCGGCAGCACCAAAATCAACAAAACTTAAAAGCATCATTATGAAAATATGAGTGTGTGTGTGTGTTTATAGTCCAGGACCCCCACAGGGTGGCACCACAAAGGTTATGTGAGTAGAACCAGCAGTGACAACGGCCATAAGAACAAGAACAATATCTACTTAGTGCTGATGCTATGCTACAATGGGCAGTAGCACCATCAACAAGACGCATCAAACAGGTCCAGCAGTCCAACAATAGAGAACTTTTAAGTGCATCCGTGTGAGTACTTGCATGCACGTTAACGTTATGGTGTACGAATATGTGCTTGTCATTAACACATACACACACTCCCACTCACGAATGTGCTACCATGGTCAAGGGGGTCACAACAGGATTTGGCTGTAACTGCCTGCCATGGCTGATGCTGCTGTTGCTGCTGCTGCTGCTAACTACAACTACATACAGCATCAACTGCTAAAGGTGTTTAAGGCATTCGAGCATATTAAAACATGACACTGGTTTTGTGTTAGCGTTTTAGTGCTTCTAGCGTATAACCGTTTCTGTTAAAAGCATGTTTAATAAGCAGAGTGTGGAGGTAAACAGTGGAACAAAACTAAACTCACTTGTACAGTGAACGCATTGAAGTTGCAAAATGGATATTAAATGTTGCCGTTAGAAAGAGAGAATAGAGATATTAAAGAGTGAGAGCCATTTTAAAGTAAAACAATCTTTAATTTGCTCTAATTACGCAGATGATCGTGGGTTGCAACACCGACACAACTATCTACCTTTGTTTGACTGTAATCACTCATTACAAACGAATACAATATGGAATATTATACATTGTAACACCTTACCGATAATAATAATTTATAGTGATAATAATGTATTATTATAATGGGAAATCTCTTAAATTTTCAATTTTCAAACTTGCTGCGTGCACACTTAGACTACATTTAATGCACTTGGCAATAAAGATAAGCATATAGGAGCATCAAGGTAATTCGATTAGAAGTAGGATTGGGGTTCGAAAATGAAACGGACACGTTTTTAATGTCTCAAAATAACCTGTTTTGCATTGAACGGAGAATTATCGATTTCCAGAAAATAGAAACGGAAGAAAGTAATAGCTTTGTGACAATTTTCTTTTATAAGTTGAAACTGTAAAACTTATATGGTCGTGTGAGTAAATAGGCTATTTCGGTCAATTTTATGTAAAGGCTGGCATCCACGAGGTGGCTTGGACAGGATAGGGATGCTCGCGACGTTAAAAATTGCAACATCTATTACAGCTGCCTTGTGGAAAAGCACGAATTTGGATGTCGATTAATAATTGGCCAGAGACTCAGACATCTTGTGTCTCGGTTTAATCCTGTTAGTAATCGAAAGCCACAATCTACATCGAGGCGAATATTTCTACATCACGCTTATTTGTGCACATGCCCGACGGAAGATAAGCATTCTACGGGTGCCTATAGAAAGATTACCATCTGTGCCCTGGCCATGACATTAAAATTGTCCGGGTGATCCGAGGTGCTAGGATTATTAACTGATTGCGGCTAAGGCGCGCAAAAGGTTGAGTGAGGGCGAAACGAGAACCAACCAGCTCCCGCAAACTGCTGACGTTCCCGATACATAGTGGCAGCATATTGTGCATTCTGTGGCAACCACTACAGCAACCGTGCCTGGGTATAACAAATGGCACTCAGACGAATCCTGGTACAATGAGGAATGTCGCATAGCGTTTGAGGAACTGGAGAGTACATGGCCGAAGATTGAAATTTAAGCGTATTATGTCCTGTGCCGAAATAAGATATACCAAGTGTGTACTCCAACTACCGCGGGATTTGCTTTTAACACATCACATATAAGGTCCTGTCGAGCGTACTATGTGAAAGGTTAAAGCCAGTGTTTTCCAACCTTATAGGTTATGCTTTGGAACTAGTTAATCAACAACGGGCCAGATATTTACACGGCAGCAAATCCTGGAAAAACCCCAAGAGAAGCATATCAATAATCCGATACGGCAGAAATTTCTCGAAAGGATGGCTGAGTTTGGTATTCCGGCAATGCAGATATTACCTTATGGATCTATTTTATACCAGAAAACACGGCAATGGAGATGATAATTAGGAAAGCGGAAGTAAACACGAGTGGCACAATATTCAACGAAGCCACATGTTACATGCGTATGCTGCATAAAAATTTATGATTTCTTCTGTTTGCTGTTTCTTCTGGCTGCAGTCTCATCCCCCGCAAAGTCGCATTAGCTTCGCGGGGATACCAAACACAGCCATATCATCTAACAGTTTGTGTCGTATCGCACTGTCGAAGGCAGCTTTGTAATTGATGAACAGATGGTAGGTGTCGATCTGATGGTAGGTTTCTTAGGTCTTCTTCAGGATTTGTCGTTGTGTGAATATCTGGTCGGTAGTAGATTTACAAGGTCAAAAAAATTTTCAAAAAATTTCCCTTCGCGCCCCGTGAATGAGGTATGGGATAGCTTTTTGCGTTGTTGTGAATTAACACGCTTTCTATTTTCAGATGCACAACTAAAGGCACCTACTTGTTTATCGACGAATGAGAACGTCACTGTTTGAGAAAGCTCTCCATAGACACGCCGATTGACTCGACACTTAATACTGCGAAGTTGCTGTCAACAACATTCGAGGGGAGCCGACAATGAAAGAAACAATTTTTTTTTAAGATGACTGGAGCCAGGTTTGAACCTGCGATCTCCCGCATGGTAGTCGCGTGTTCTAACCAATATGCCACGGCCGGTCTGCAGCCTAATGTAAAAATATTTAGCCCGGATGCGAATAGTGGCTATACGGTCACTAATAAGATTAAACGTCGAGACCAGATGTCGAAGTCTCTTGCCGACTATGAATTCACAACCAAATTCGTGTCATTCTGCTTGGCAGCTGTAAAAGATATTTCGTCGTGTGCGGTGCTAAGAAATAACCCCCAAACCTAAAAATGAAATGATCCCCAAAAAATATGAGAAAAACAATTTGGGGATATCTTCCTTTTTTTCGTGGGTTATTTCATTTTTAAATTTGGGGATTTCTTCATAATGAATTTACCCCCAAATGAAATAAGCCCCAAAAAAATTTTTTTGGGGATAGTTTCATTGTGGTTTTGTTTTTGGGGGTTAATAAAAGATATTTCGTCGTGTGCGGCGCTACGAAATAATCCCCAATGCCGTCGTGTGCATCCCTGTTCCGTCCATAGCATTTCCTATATGGCAGTAATGTTGGCCTTATTTTTGAGGACATCCGCCAGTCAAATAGTGAAACCTCCCTATAAAGAGTCCGGAAGTTCAAGGTGCATATACTGTAATCATGGTCCTTAAGTCATTTGCGGGAGTCGTCACCATATGGGTGGTGCCATTTCTAACATTTTCTTTTTATAACATCACCTTAGGGATGAGTTTATATATCATTTGATACGAAAAAAGTGTAACGCATTAAGGGAGACGAGTTAGACCCCAAGTATCTTAAGACCAAATTCGTTTCAGGACTTTTTAAGACGATTGAGCAATGATGGCTGGTGAGCAGGATAACTCGAGATAACCTTAACGGATCGGTATGAAAATTTACCAGTATATATATATATTTCAAAACGATCTAATGGGATTGTAAATAGGCAGAATAACCCCACCCCTTCTGGTACCTCCTATACAAAATTACCTTTTTTTTAGATAATTTATATTTTTTTCATAACTGCCAAAAAGACATCCGGGGGATATTTGAATTTGGCCAGTTTATTTATCTTGCAATAGTAGACAAACCCTAAGAAAAACACCTTTGCCACATCCCTTTTGGTACCTCTTATACAAATGACCGAATTGTCCCGCATAGTTTTACATAAGTAAACTGAATTCACTCAAATGTTTCGTATAATGTTCGCTTATGGAAATTGCACTTAGGAATGAATATGGACTATATCGGTTCACGCCTTCTGGTACCTCCCATTCAAAATTACCTATTTTTGGAAAATTACTATTTTTCCCATAACTTCCAAACGGACACTTGGGGGTATGAAAATTGGTCGGTTAATTTATATTGTGATAGGAGACTAAACCTCGGCAATCCTAACTATTTGACACACCCCCATTGTTGTATGTACACACAAATTTAGCCATGGTAAGCGATCGTTGAACATTGATTTATGAAAAAAAAATCAGACACGGTGTGCTGCCCCTAATTGTACCTCCTTTTTTTACTCAACAAGCAGACAAAATATAATACATAAGTAATTTTTTTTAATTAAAAATTTATTAAAACTCAAGATTTAAAGAATATCTTAAATTGGCTGGTGGTATTTATTAATCAGTTTACCTGATTGAAATTTCTATACTGGTTCTTATTTTCATAGCCAGTAAAGGACCTGAAGGCGCGTGGCTAGCCCAACCATCAGGGTTCACCACTCACTATCCGGCGCTATTCATGATAAAAATATTACAAAACAATGTTGCCCAGGTGGCACCACGTGGGGGTTGTGAGTCGGCTTGAGATGCAAGATTCACTTTACATTTCCAAAGGCACCCTGAGCTACATGTTGGAAAATGTCAAATGGTAAGTTTGCACCAGCCAGCCAAACAGACCAACATGGGCATACAGACAGACGTTTGAGAATCGTCGTAAATATTTTTGAAACATATTTTAACTTCACTTCAATTTTTACTTGTTACACTTTTGGCGTATCAAAGATACCCACATTCCTTTGGATGGGGGTTAAGAAAATTATGATTTACCTAATAATATTTTAGCGCCTTCATTTTAAAAGCTATAAAATATCGTTAAATTACTTCAGTCTTATTTTTTACATGTAATTGTTTTGAGAGGACTAATCAGAAATTTTGTTACTAGTACATAGCAAGCTGCTTTGTAGAGTGTACCATAAGTCAATTCACTACGTCGAGAAGATATATTTAAATAATTGTTATAAACAAAAAGCAGGCTAAAAGCATTCAAATGTACCAACTAACATTGGCATAAATATTAATTATGCCAATAAATTCCTTATATCATGCGAATAATGTGAGTTCGACCTGCAACACAATTATTTCGTTTATACGAGCAGCGGTTACTTTGTTACTTATGCAGAATTGCGAGTATTCGATTATTCCACACAACCCTTTCATACTGTGGGAGGAGAATTTTTTTTTGGTTAGGAGTTATGATCTAACAAAAGTAATTGTCTTGCCTTAAACCACTGTAAACTAATGAAAATTTCCGCCGTTTGGAATACACGATACCCACCGTATATATACTCGGTATAAATATCGTATGTGTAAATTGTCCATATGGCCAGAAAACGAGTACATTTCCTGTGAAAATGTTCCTGGTGATGTTGTTGCGTTGTCATGTAGTGTTATGTATGAGAATGCGCGTGTATAGTATGTCCCCGAATACATAGACTACAAATAAGAGTTCTAATACCCAACATCAAAGGCTCCAGACCGGAAATCACTTTGAACATAAACCAACACACTACCGCTCGCAGAATTACCGGGCATAAACATATGCCTGCAGGTAATCATTTACACACACACATAAGAGTACATCTTTAGATGTTGAATGTGTGTGTGTGTGTGCGTTAGTATGTACAGAAGCGAACATGTTTCAGCCTATGTACGCACTAACATTTCGATGTTTAGACCTTTCACTATATCTCTTTCCTTTGTTAGGCTACCATGTTTGCCTTGGCCAAATCTAATTGGTCAGAACGGAATGTTGTGCAAAACTAAAATAATACATCAGAGCCGCAATTAAATGATTTAGTGGCCATTCTGGGATGTTCCGTACAGAACTTGTCCATTTGTTTGCTTGTAGTTCAGGATGAAATTAGCATTATTTATTAAGGTCGTAATTTAATGGTAATATATTTTAAAGTACATATAAATACATAGTTTACCAAGGGACAGTGGAAGGAGATCTAACAAAACAAGCAGTGGTTATATTGGCTGGTCAGAACTATAACATAAAATCTACCGTTATGTTGTAAATGGATTTTTTTTAAATAACTGTATTTACTACTATTCTTGGCTGAGATATATGTGGGGTTGGATAGCCCTATCGGTTGAAACTATTGAAACCATTACACTTCATTAGTTTAACCCAAACACCTGTTGAAAACGATTTCGACTTCGTCGCTTAAACTTATCTATATTCCATTGGGATGAGAGTGCGCTGCAAATATGGAGATAAAATTTCTATACTTACCTGGTTCCCAAAGACAACGCACATGAAAAAAATACGCATGATCATTAACATACCCAAGACCAAGGCAATTCGAGTTAATACGGCTAATAACTTCAAACTACAAAAACAAGTTATCGAAGAAGTCCAGTCGTTTTGCTATCTGGGATGAACCAAAAAGCGCTAAAGAAGACGGGCTATACCGCATGACAAGCCTAAGTTCAACTTAATTATGTTTGGAACTCACATTTTATCTCGAGACGTACCAAGTTGAACATTTTTAACAGCTGTGTGAAGCCAAGTGCCCCATACAGATGTGAATTATGGTATGCAGGTCAAGTTTTCATTAAATGATGTCTTCGTCGAATCCTAACTGGACAAATCCCACTCGAAACTGATATCCGAAGACGAAAATGGAAATGGATAGGACTCATAACTACAAATGCCATTGTATGGAATCCGCGGGGCAGTCGCAGAAGAGGACGTCCAAAGCACATTAGTGACGGCAGCTGGACATGGAAACAGCTAAATTAATAAAATCTTGGAACGAGCTGAAATCTTTCGCATCAGACAAAAGAGAATAGAACGCAATCGTTGAGGCCCTATGCTCCTTATACGACTAACAGGAATTTATATATAAATTCTAGCTTTCCCGGCTCGCTTTGCTTCACCCGTACTTACAATGAATCTTCTTTCGAATTTAAGCAATACAGGTAAAATGCAAATGCTTTATAAGAAGAACGATATATGTGATTGTAGCTTTATCCCATTGGTCTGAGTGATTGTACTACTTTAGTCCCTTATTATCCCTAAAAGTACGAATTTCCAAAAATACAGTCGTATCGTATCGCACAACTAAAATGGACTGGTACGCACTCTAATTCCATAGGAAGCATGCCCATATACGATAACAACTTTAGACGTTTGGTTTGGGTGATTGCAACAGTTTTATCTCTTTTCGGCATTTTTACCCCTAAATAATCGAATTTCTTAAAACCCCATTTTGCGGCTCTCTAATTCTATAGGCAGCAATTCTTAAACCATATTCGCAACCCAACCTTTAGACATTTGGTCTGGGCGATAGAACCAGTTTTAACCCTTTTTCAGTATTTTAACAACTAAAGAACGAAGTTCGAAAAATTACTTCATTACTTCACAAAATTACTTAATGTTCGTTTGCACCCCATGAATGAGGTATGGGATAGCTTCTCGCGTTGTTGTGAATTAACACGCTATCTATTTTTAGATTCACAACTACCGGCACCTACATGTTTATCGACGAATGCGAACGTCACTGTTTGAGAAGCTCTTATTAGACACGCCGATTGACTCGACACTTGTTTTTTAAGATGACTGGAGCCAGGTTTGAACCTGCAATCTCCCGTGGTTAGAATATCGCGTGTTCTAACCACTATGCCACGGCCGGTCCCATCGTTCTAATTATAAGCCCATATTAGTTATCATGATTATAACATTAGCCATTTGGTCTGGGCGATAGTAAAATTTTTATATCTTTTTCGATTTTTTTAGCCAGAAATATCGGATTTAACCCTTTCGACCCCAACTTTTTATCTGTATCCCTAAAAATTTTGTTTTACTTTTAATCATTTTGTAGTCATTTATGGAGTGTCTGGCCAAAATTTCAAGTCGCCAGATCCATTCGTTTGGGCGGTAGAGAAAGTTGCTTGTGAGCAACTTTGGGCAATTATGGTACATAAAATAGTGTTGTTTTGTAATTATAGTCGTATTAAGTTTTATTGAATTATTTTAAAAGTTAAGTATGAAAGGACAACAAACTATTTTTGTTATTATTACAGCAAAGACGGACTTTACATTTTAGACATTTGGACTTTGGAGTTCCTGTTTTGCACAATCTGCTCCACTTTATCATACCGCTTTGCATCTGGAGGGTTCGGTTGGAACCTATACTTTTTTGGTGTTTTGCGAAGACACACTGCTCGAGGGAGGGATACCATCGGAAAATGTTGGATTATTTTTTTCCAAGTTCGATGGTCCACCTTTTTTTATTTGGATGGAATCTTCAGAAACGGAACTATATTGGAAAAGTGCATTAGCAATTTCCAGTTGAAATTTTATTAACGGAATATGTTTCTGGTTGGGTTGAAGTAGTCGAAGATGTTTTCTATAAAGCAACCAGGCATTTGTAACGGATGTTCCTTGGAACTAATAAAAGATTCTTATGTACCATTTTCTTAAGCGGTGGTTAACCTTGTACAGCTCCATGAGCATATCAGCCAGTTCAACCCCTCCCATGCCTTTATTATAGGAATAACATTAGCAGGTCTTGGAAGATCAATCTAGGCCTTTTTCTTCGGTCTCCAACGCATATAGACATCAACAGGTGTGTTGTCTATACACGAAGTTGCTTGCAAAACTGATTTGTTGTCAAACCACTTTAGACATACTAAATTATAATTAACTTTACATCTCCTGTCAAAAGATCCTCTTCCCCTTTTTTGAGTTCAGCATCTGAAAGCAACTGGCAACTGCTTATCCGATTTTTAAGTATAGTACCCGTTGCAAATATGCCCATTTCCTTCAGCTCAATGTCGAGTTCATGTAGTCCATATAAATTAGTTTGCTGTCTTATCAAATCAATACAACAGTTATCAAATTTTTTTTCGAAATATTCAACTGATGCCAAAACTTCTGGTACTTCCAGGATATTATCGTCCTACAAAAAAGTCTCTGGGGCTACATATGGCCTTGATCTCCATTTGAGAGATTTCGGATCAATTTTTTCAAAGCACAGTAGATTCTTGCTCAAACTCATCTGCCAGTATGTTGTCAAGAAGGCCGACCTCTATGCTTCTCCTCTTTCTATGATCCCTTCCAAATTCCTCTCCAGCACTGCAGATACGTCTTCTACCTCATTGCCGATTTCCTCGTCACTGGAAACATCCCAATCAAAGTTCAAAATTCTTTCAATATCTATGTTTGTCAAGCCCTTCTCTTGGGGTCTCAAGTCTAAAAGTATGTAAATTAATTACCATAATTGCCCAAAGTTGCTCACAAGCAACTTGACAACTTTGAAAATTACTCACCTGTTGTTTGTTTGCAATTCTTAGATTTAAATTCTACAAATATTTAACTTGATATTTACTAGAAAAGATTCAATAAACATATTTTAAATTTTTGTTATAATTTTGAAATAAAGTCACATTTATAAAAACCTCTTTCCAAATTCGCAACTATATTTGTCTTGACACACGCGCGTACTAATGAAAACAACTTTTTTAATCGACAATCAAATTAGATGTTATTTTACTCAACTTAAAGTGAACACTTGTAGCTTTCGATATCGATGTGATTACACGATCAAAAACAAAAACAAAACTGACCGTTAGTCGTCAAACTTATGAAGTTGCCCACAAGCAACGTTGGGGCTGAAAGGGTTAAAAAAAAACCTTTAATCCAATTTGATATTCAGTTGGCATTATCGATTATAGCATTAGCCGATTGGTCGGGTCATTTTCACTCCCATTAGTACGAATATCCAAATATCCAATCTTAGCCGACGTTTATTCGAAAAGAGGAACAACCACCCAATTTCATCATCCCATCTACAGCCAGTAATCAATTTTAAATATAAAGATTATGGAAATGTTATTATAATCGTTCTATTAATATGACCGACATAACAATATTTCCAAAAGGGGCGTGGCAGCGCCCATGTACCATTTACATATGTAGCAAATTACATCTTCATACCTTTAATGGCTCTTGAGATATGACCGATTTAAAGTTCGGTATGTGGGGGCGGTGCCACGCCCCATTATCTAATTATGTTTTCCTGTAGGCTATGATAGAGACCCTATGGATAGTGATACACAGTGAAAATTTCATTGCAATCGGTCCATTTACTTCGCCCAGAAAACGATTTTTTCAAAAGGGGCGTGACACCGCCCATTTTCCAGCGAGACCTGATTCTCTTTGTATCAGTAACATATGAAGCAAATCTCATGTTCATAGGTCTAATGTCTCTTGAGATATGACCGACTGAAATTTCCGTTTGTGTGGGCGGTGCCCCGCCCCTTTGTCTAATTATGTTTTCATGCAGCATATGACAGAGACCCTATGGACAGTATCACAAAATGAAAATATAATTGCAATCGGTCCATTTATTTGGCCAATATAACTTTTTTTAAAAAGGGGTGTGGCACCGCTCCCTTTCCGAAAACAAAGTATTTTTTTTACACGTCCGGAATACATACCAATTCTCAACTTTATACCTATAATGGCTTTAAAGATAAAGCTATTTCAAAATTCTAGTTGTATGGGGCGGTACCACGCCTATTTTACCCCCTTCCAGTCCGAATTTCCACAAATTCCGTCTTAGTGCGCGCCTACGTTATAAATGAAACCTACATTCCAAATTTAACGTTTCTAGCTTAAGCCGTTTGGGCTGGGGAGTGATCAGTCAGTCACCCAAGCCTTTTATATATATAGATAGGTTTAACTCGATTTCGATCGGTTTAAGCGGACTCCGGACTGTTGAAACCAACTTTTGTTGGTTAAATATTAATTTTTGTTCAACTCGACTTCAGTCGGTTGAATCGGACGGACTTTGGTCAGTTGAACCTATCTTTTCGTTAAACTCGATTTTAATCGGTAAATTCGGACTTCGGTCTGTTGAACCTAACATTTGGTTTAACTCGTTTTCTACGGTCGGATAAATCGGATTTCGGTCTGTTGAACATAACATTTGTTAGTTTTACCCTACGTCGTCGGTTTTACTAATTTCGGTCTGGCACACAAATATACTCTCCGTTCAGGAGCATAAGATTATTAATTAACACCGTAATAATAAGATGCTGCGCTGAGAAACTGATTGCCGACTAGGGCCAAATCATCGATACACGCATAAGAATGCGAGTCAATGACATGATTATGAGTTGCAAAGGTGAATTTTCAAAAATCACGAATTAACAACGTATTTTCAAATCATTTATAAAAACATCAATCGCCGAAAAAACCCGAATCAACAAGACGACCCCGTTTTGCTGATATTAACCTAAACAACCGACAAATCTGAATCATCTGAATTATAATCCGAATCACCGACGAACCAGAGTCATCGACCATCAATTGCTGACATTAATCTGAATCCTTGACAAAACTCGAATCATCAAGCCGACTCTGTATTGCTCACATTAATCCCTTTTACCGACGAAACCGAATCATCAATAAGTTGCCAAATTTGCCGGTACGAATTTGAATTAACGAAAGTATCTTAATCGTCACCTTTCCGAGTACCGAAACAATCCAAACGATCATAAGTTGCAGATACGAAGCTGAATTGTACCGAATCGCTTATATAAACCTGAATCGCCGACAAAACCCTAATCACCCAGACGATCCCGTATTTCTGATATTAACCTGAACCACCGACAAAACCGAATCATCAATACACTTCCGAATTGCTGATATTAATCCGAATCACCGAGAAACCCGAGTCATTGACCATTAATTGCTGATATTAATCGGAATCCCCGACAAAACCGAATCAATAAGCCGACTCCGTATTGCTGATAATATTCTTAATAACCGATGAACCTGAATCATCAATACGCTGCCGAATTGCTGGTACGAATCCGAATTAACGAAAGTGCCCTAATCATCACGCTCTAGAGTACCGAAACGATCCTGACTTAAGTCCTCGATCACCTACAAATTAACCGAACAAGAAACCAAGGAAACTACTGGACTTACCTCAGCCGAGGAGAAAACCACGTTTCTATATGATCATGCGGAAAACTGCAATAAACACCACTGGTACCATGTTTGTGAAAGTAATGTTACTGCAACCTTTTTAAGAATAAAGAAGTGGATATGGTGATGAAGTAAGACAAAACCATGATATTTGTTTCAACGAACATAGATGCACTCATTTGAGCCTCTATGTGAACTTTATCAACTATAAGTATGATTTTTATCTGCGTTGGCGATCAAACCTTTGTTGGATGGCCAAGGATAGACATCATGCCACAATCGGCCCCAATTTTAACCAACCAATTGATACTCGCATCTATTTCCTTGCAAAAATTCTTATATTCAATACTGTGCAATGACTGTTAAAATTAAAATGTGAACTGTGCAACATTTCTGAACACAACGTGTGCCACCAATCTATTTTGAACTTCTTAATAGTGATTTTATTACCAAAAGCTATTTTGTTAAAAGGCGTAGAAATGTTGGCAACTTTCTTATATAGATAAATAAAGTCATCATGATAATCGCAACATAATAAAATACTCCATTACTCTGACGTTTCGTTAACCTTTATGAGCTTCAACAACAACAACAACAACGACTTCCTGTAGAGAGTTTAATGAATTCCTTCATTTCCGCTCTTCGACTCTTCTATTACCGTCATTAAAATACAATTTAATGTGTAGTAATAAAACAATCTCAAAACAATTAAATCTGCAATTCACATTTTATCCAAACTCAATCCAATCCTTCGTCGCCCACCCATTAACCAATTCATCCGCCTTACACCATCTCTCACTCACTCACTCGCTCACTCCGAAGTGAATGTTAATATTACCGGAAAAAAGGTCAAACAATCAAGTTTATGCTGATGTTGATGGTGCTGTTGTCGGGTGCCCTTGTCACTACATTTAGCTTTTGATTTTCGAGAAGGGCATAAAGGACCATAGACAAAATTATGAACACTTTTCGACGTCGTTGTTCAAGTTTTTCTATTGCTGTTCAAGTTTCATGTTTTATTCAAATTTCCGTTGTTCCTGTTGTGATGTTTTTTCGTTCTTGGTTGGATTTTTTTTTTGAAATGCAATTTTTCCCATTTTCGATTTGAATGTTTTGAGATGCAGTGCTACGAGGACATCATACAGAACGTTACCAAGGGTACTTGATATGATTTCCCATCTTCTGGTTCTTATTATCATTTTCCATTCCAAGCACTTTCCCGTCAACATTAGTCAAGCAACTATCGCACGACAACTAGCCAAACATCTAAACATTCAACCATCCGTGGATTCAGTCAACATCTCTCTCTCTCGCAGTCAGGCAACATCAGCTATGACAAAAACAACAACAACAACACCAGTACCAGCATCAGTAGCGAGTATCTAGGGGGATTGGGGGCATTTGTTCCATTCTGTCGTTATTGGGTAAAAACTGTACAGAGATTCATCCAAACAACGGCTGGATGCTTAAGTCAAACAGACGGACAAACCGGGAGACGACTGCATACAGCTTTCAGAATGTGTGCGCCAGCGATGATAAATAATTTATTTATTTCGATAAAGGATTAAGGGAGAATATTTAAGGAAAGTAACAATATTATTCTAAGTGATTTCTACAATTAAATAAGAGCATAATAATAACGAGCTCATTGATTTGAGATTCAATTCTGGGAACTGCACGTAAAAGTAGCCCCAAAGAGAAGAAGTTCTGCATCATTCGTTTTGTCAAATTACATGCCATTATAAATTAATATCGATTTGAAGTTAGTAAGTATCGCATAGGGGAATTTGTCATGTTTTAGGCTCTGTTGTTTGACATAACTCGAAAACCACTAGACCGATTTAGCTAAAACTAATTTTAAACAATTAAGAATTACAATTCCTTTAATCTGTTCATATAAGCAACAGTTGAACTTTTCCATTCATCAAATGATTTTGAACTGGGTTTATTTTGTTGCAGTTAACATACAATAAAACTGCTGTACTCCGTGGCGTATAATTTACGTGGAATGTTACTTATGATAATCATACGCCACCATAGTATTTATGTTATGTCAAACAAAAGAGCCTAAAACGTGACAAATTCCCCTATATGATACTTACTTACTTACTTACTTAAGTGGCCCTTTACAACTTACGAACGTGG
This sequence comes from Muscina levida, assembly GCA_964034835.1. Classification (NCBI taxonomy): domain Eukaryota; kingdom Metazoa; phylum Arthropoda; class Insecta; order Diptera; family Muscidae; genus Muscina; species Muscina levida. Next base: position 123,172,748 of record OZ035880.1, read on the forward strand.
TTCATAAGTTTGAGGCCTGAAGTACTAAAGAATTCTACACGCTTCGGTCTTGTGCGTGTGTTCTCCAGTTAGTCCTACCAGATGGTGGCACGCCGCCCACCACTTGGTCCTTCCAACGGAGTTTGGGTCTCCCTGCTCTGCGCCGTCCTTCAGGTTCGCCTTTAAACACCTTTCTCGCTGGAGCATTTACCAAGCCATAGTAGTCGTTGTTTCTGACTCTTTTAGTTACGTCGATGTCGTGGTAAAGCTCATACAACTCATGGTTCATCCGATGGCCGTCGACACAGATAGGTCCATACATTTTGCGGAGTACTTTTCTCTCGAATACTCTCGGGTTTTGTATGTCCGTTGCCGTAAGCACCCATGATTCGGCAGCATACAAAAGAACGGGTAAGATTAGCTCCTGGTAAAGCTGTTTCTTAGTATTCCGAGATAAGGTGGTATTACTAAAGTGCTGCCGAAGTCCGTAAAAACATTTATTGGCTAGAACTATTCTCCACTTAATTTCTTGGCTGACATTATTTTTCTTATTGACGGAAGATCCGAGGTAGGTAAACTCATCTACTACCTCAAAACAATAATTTTCAACGTTGACGCTGCGTCCCCATCGAGAGGACTCTTTGTTCGTCGAAATCATTATTTTTGTTTTGTCCTCGTTGACCGCTAAAACCAT